>JAHREE010000305.1:136857-262824 GCA_033628505.1 Tringa tobata | reverse complement strand
CCAACTGTGATATCAGCAAGATCGGGGACGAGAACTGTGACCCTGAGTGCAACCACACCTTGACGGGGTACGATGGGGGAGACTGCCGACACGTACGCCACACGCTCTTCAACAAGAAGAAGCAGAACGGTGTGTGTGACATGGATTGTAATTACGAGAGATACAACTTCGATGGTGGGGAATGCTGTAACCCAGAGATAACGGAGGTCACCAAGACGTGCTTTGACCCATATTCTCCTTACAGGTAGGCAATTTCTTAAACGAACAAGCTTTTCACGGTCACATTAATAAATAGTTGCCTAGGTATTGATTAGCCTGCTGGTTATTGAACGCTTGTGTTATTGACATTATGGGCTTTGGAGTTTTTAATTAATTTATTCTTTTCTTAGTATTTAGCTCACATTACAGGTATCCAAATGCAATCTCAGTAATGGAGTCAGCAGCATCTTAACACTGAATTGACGTTCCCCATAGAATCATAGAATGGTTTGGGTTGGAAGGAACCTATAGGTTAAAGAAAGTTAGTGCTGAAAACTGAAGCAGCCGACATTGGGAGACCCATTAGTTGTTGGTTATGAGCAGTATATTGTAGCATTGCACAGTTTATTTTAACCACAGACTCTTAGGAGTAGGGATTGGATGTCACAGAAAGCTCTTACGTATTTGGAGAGGGAAGCGCCCCTCAGGCATGGAACAGAACATAAATAGTCTTAGGTAGACTTTAATTCTGTAAGACTTCTTTGAAGGTAGGAAAGTTGTTCTATGTTCTTACTGCTATGAGTGCAGCTTTCTGTAAGTGCTGTTGTGGAGGGGCAGCAGAGTCTGTGTGTTCTGAGGAGGACGGTGGGTACCAGGTTCCTGGCAATGTATTGGGTGGGTAACTGAACTCTTCTCCGCCCCTTTTATATATACATATATATATATATATATGAAAATGGGGGTAATGCCACTTCATTGCAAATGGCAGGGCAACTTTTTCTGGCTGGATGTGAATTTATAAAATCCTGAGATCCTCAACTAAAGGCTTCCTTGTGTTGTAGCTTGAAGAGGGACATCCCTGAAAAACTAGCATCAGTTGAGTACCACATACCTGCAATTACTACAACTTGCTTTTGGTCATCTTCAGATAAGCGTTAGTATGTTTAAATAAAGTGTTCCCTGTGAATGAGTTAGAAATGGAAACACATAGAAGATGAAGGTTAAAGCTGAAATTCTGTTGTCTGTATCCCATGTTAGAGTTTTTCTAGGGCAATTCATGGAGTCATGGGGGAAAACATCTAGACGGTCCTGTGGATGACCCTGTGTTGTCAACATTAAAGTTCAGGTTAAGAAGGAAAGTATGAACTGCTTCTGGAGTCCCTTCCATTAGAGCAATCCAGGCTATATTGGTAATTTCCCTAGTAGAGAGAAGTTTTAAAACAACATTATCAGCTCTACTGAAGCTTTAAATACACATAATTAAGCTGCAAAGAAAGGCTTCCTTTCCCATTTTGTGGGTTTTTTTTAACTCCAGTGAGGTTGTTTTTAAAAAAATCCTTATAGCTCAGCTTGAATTCAGTCAGTTACCAGTGAACAAAGCTCAAATGAGGAAATACTTTAAATACTAATGATTGAAAATATCGAAAGGAAAAAGACCAATCATTTAATACTGTTCAACTGGAGAGGAACACAAGTAAGCAAGTATCGTCAAAGGCATAATGCAAATTGGATTGTTTTAACACTGTAGTTCTGAGAGCTCGAGGTGTTAGTTATAACAGCTATGACAATTTTTAGAAAAACTGCATTATTTTTAATCTGATAGTACCCTTTTTATCACTTGTTCTGTGACCAGCATAATACCCATACAAAATGAAACAAGAAAAGCCTTGTAAATTTGAGTTGACAGATATAAGACTGTGCCTTAATGTTATTCTGACAGAGACGTTTCTATTTCAAATGAAGTATTTTTGCTGCACAGATTGTACTTGCAGAAGCCCAAGCAAAAAAAAAAAAAAAAAATCAGTTCTCAAATCTGAATTTACCTTAACACAACACAGTTGCTTTTCATGCGCGGTTGTACATTCCTTTTGGAGTCAGCCACCTTGCTGAACTTGTCTGGAGGATTTCCATTTCATGGCACTGAGCTCACAGATCTTATACATGTTCATTTTGGCTTGAGAAGCACCTTCTCTTGACTGACACACTCAAGTCAGTGAGGGAGGCCTGAAGGTCCTCTTCAATAGTATAGAACCTGAGAAAACCCATAGATCCTCCAAAGATTTCTTTACAACAGTTGGATTTCATTTATTTGTCTTTGCACATCCATTTAAATGCAGCATTAATCATTGGTGGTGAAACCAAGGAGGGCAGTCAAAGATATTCCATCTCTCTGGAGCCTTTATTTGGTGGCTGACGTGCTCAAGCTGAGCTCATACTCACCACTTTGATGGTTGGTTGCACTCAGTATGGCAGAAGACAGCAGTTCAGCCTGTGGACTTGCTCAGTGAGGTTTGTAAGGCTGAGCACTGCTTTGGGTATTTAGGCTAACAAATGCAGGTTTAGGTCAGTGGCTTTGGCAGCAAAACCTTCATTGACTAAAAGGGTGAAGATTCAAACCCTATGTTTGGCTTTGGTATTGCCCTCAGCATCATCCCCTGAGAGAGATTTCCATGCCAATTAGTGACTCAGTCAAAATCTGTGACTCAGTTGGCACCATCTGGGCCCATTTTGCATCACCAGCCCCTCTTGTCATCACTTTCATTGGCAAAGAGTCCTCAGTCCCCTCTAGTGCAGGCCTTGCACCACATCAATGAAGACATCTCCACAGCCACTGAGAGCTCACATCTAATTCCAGGTATTTCCTCTGCCAAAGTTCAGTCTAACAATAGCAAAAGAAAGGGAAAGAGCCCTCAGTCTGGTGAGGCATCAAATAAAAGGGGGAAGAAAGATGAAATGCTACCAGTAAAAAGTTTCCTGGGCTTTGTGCTGTAAACACTCTTCACAGCCTTCCTTGGTACTAGGGGGGCCCTCAGATGCTGCTGGGTTTTGTTCCTCCTACATCCTTAGTGTCAGCAGTTGCAGCCAGCTGTTCACCATGTCAGAGTTTATTCCTGAAATACTTTTGTCCTTTGTAACCAACCAAAAAAGTGCTAATGCTTGATTAATGCTCTTATAAACAGGAAACCTCTTCAGTACCTCTTCATCCCCAAAAGAAGATGTATCCGTTTCCCATCACTTTCCTTCTTCTGACTGTCTCAGTCCCAGTCCATCAAGACTCCATCCTGGGACAAAGTTGCTATGAGTCTTGTTGCAAAACATCTGTGGATGCTCCTTGACTAAGTGCAACCACAGATGTAGTATCACCAGAACAATTTCAAGACACCTCCAATCCGCATTGTAAGCTTCTTGTGGTCCTTTTGGCACTTTGGACAAAGTGCTCAGGGCACTCAGGTGTCCTGCAGTCACTGTTGTGCTGAAACGATGGTGACTTTAGAACTGTTGGGGTTTTTTTGGTCTCCAGCCTCTCCTTCTTGGAGCTCTCCAACAATATTTGCCTCCAAAGAGCTGAAAATCTGTGCCATAGCCAGGTAGTGGGGACGTTGGTGCATAGACATTTAAGTACAGTGACATATTCATAAACAAGTTTCCAGCAGGACAGTTCAGAGGGACAGCACTGATGGATGGGGACTCTGCTCTCAGACCTGCTCAGCAGAAAAGCTGTAAACATTGTGGTACCAACTACATCATCCCTCCTCTTTTTTAATAGCCTACAGGAAAACACAGAGGACTGGTTATCATTAGCCACACAGCAGGCTTTATCCAAGAATATCTGCCTCGCTTCTTTTTATTAATTTCATGACAGTGGGACAAAACGTACTTAGTCCCAGCACAAGATTTGCAAATATTGTTCAGTTTTTCTTTATTTCTGCAATTCTGGGAAATTAGAACATGCTAAGATCATACAGTCTGGCCCAATACAAAAGCAAGGAGCATGGATAAACACACTGGCCAGAGAGACACATTCCATGTGTTATTTGGGATATTGCTGGTTACAAAATAGGGAAGACTTTGAGCTCATGACACCTACCGTGGCTCCTTTTCAAAAAACTTGAAACAAACAGCAAGGGATCATAGGAAATCGTGCTCTGTAAGTGCCATTTGATGTGGCAAATTCTTGCACCATACTATGGTCAACTGAGCCATTCCTTTTATGTAATACTGGGCTTGCACCCCAGGCTTCACCACAGGATTGCATGGACAGATAAGAAAGCATTCCCCGTGATGCCTTCTTAGGAAAATGCTGATGAAATTCCTGAAACAGTAAAAGCTACTGGAGCGTCTTCAGACTCCCCCGATTCATACAGTCTACTGAATTCTTGCTGGAAATCCCCTCAGAATAGCTGACCCTGGGGACAGCCTTTCTCAACATCCACATGTGTGCCCTGGAGGCTCCCGCAACCCTTCCGCTCTGCCTAAACGAGGGGCAGGGATGAGCTGTAGAGTCCAGAATCTGTGTCCAGCACCTGCCGGCAGACTCGGGGAGACACTGAACCCAAGAGCTGGGGTCCACTGCCCAGCTCATCCCACCCTTTTCTCTGGCCTTTTCCAACACTTATGTTGTGCAGTACAGCCAAGCTTGGCATTGTGTCACATCGGCTTGCTCAAGATCGAGGGCACTGGCACATTCCAGTCCTACGTAAGTTAGACTCTGAACACGTTTGAACAATTTGTAGAAATTTCCATAGTGGTTTTGAGCAGCAATGGGTATGTCAGAGCCTTTTATGAAGAGCCCACCGTGCTGTTCTGTGTGGATGGTGGCAGCAGGAGGTGGTTGGCTAAGCTACAGCCCAAGTCAACCCCGGACAGGTCACCGAGCTGGGACTGCACTTCAGGGAGTCACTGAAACTCTGTGGAGTTTCTGACCAGATCAGCCTCTTAGCTCTTTTTCCTTCTCTTCCACTGGAAATCTTTTCACGAGGCTTCTTTGCAAAATACGGTCAAATTGCTCCAGAGGAGGGAGGCGTACTTAATGCCCTCTTCTAGGAGCTAGAAGAGTTGTAAGAAATACTCCTTGATTTCCAATAAAGGATTAATTTCCACCTAATCCTAAACGCTAAAAAGAACAGAAGAAATTCATCAAAGCTCTTCAATTCAGGAAGCTTGAGAAGTTAATCCCCTGCCTGGAAGAGACCATTGTGCAGCTCTTGACATCAAGGATTCCTGCATTCACACAGGTATCAGACAGACATGTAGTGAATACCTGAGTTTTTGTCTAGGGATTCGGCATTAAATGTTCACTTCTTTAATTACCAGCCCCAGGGCTGTTTAGGAGGTGGAGAGGTAAGACTCTCAAGGACAGAGTTGCTGTGTCTTGGTAGTTGTCACCCAAAAGCCAAGTCCCAACAGGAAATCCTCTGTTCTCTCTGTTTATTCTGTCCTCTATTCCAGATGTCAGGGATGTTAATCAGCTGGGAGGAGTTGCATCTGTTCCCATGCTGGTAACTGACATTTATAAGTCTAGTATTGAATTCTGATATAGAGGGGACTCCAGTGTTAAAGAAACTATTTCTCCGTATACAGTTGTACACCCTAGAAGCAGTAGGAGTTTGCTCAATTTAGGTTGACCCACAGTCATCTTTTCCAACAGTTTTTTTTTTCAAGAAACATTTTTTCCCCAAGACTCATGGTTTCTTTCATGGATGTTATGCATTATGTAAAAAAGATCACTGTCTGGTCAAGTTGCAGGATGCTAGGAATGAAGACAGCCTATAAAATCTATGGAGTAAACTATCAGAGATCATTAAGAATCCTTGTGGGAGACAATAGATTAAAGTATTATTGTACTCTCCATTGCTAATGCAGACCTATTTGGCTCTGGAACCCCACATGGAAGGTTTGCAAGCGCAGAGCCTGCAGATTTGGCAGGGACCGAATTTGCCCCTCACTGCTCTGCAGTGCTGTGTCCTCCAGGCCCAGCTGCCCCCAGTGTTCTCCAGCCCCCATGACCAGTCTCTGTTGAAGCAAACAAGGTGGAGCTCATCCCTTCCCATGTTCTAAAAAGTAGCAGTGTGTATATATTGTATGTATATATATATATTAAAAAGCTGGTTTATTCTCTTTGCTAATCAATTCAAATTAGACTGTCTTACACATAGACCCACGGTTTGATCACGTCCAACAGGCTTCTTTGAAGTGTATTTATCACCCTTTTTTTCTCCCATATCCATCTGTGTCCAACCTCTCTTCAGTCCTGGGTGTGAGGTCCCCCTTGCATTCTCCATTAGCGGCAGCTGAACCCTTCTGTACATTCTGGAGGTTGCACCTTTCCCAAAGAGAAAGATGCAAAGCACAGGCTGTTTCTGTGCCAAGTTTAACCAGGTGCAATACTTACATCTGCACTTCTCCCCATTCCACCTTTCAGGCTTCTTTTCTGATAAGAATTTAAGTCCCATTCTTGCAAGCAATAGCTGCCCCTTGGGGAAATAGAGAGCAGCCACCTCCCCCATGCTCCATTTACAGCATCCATGAGCCCGATGCATTTGACTTTGCCTCTCACATGGATTGCTAGACTTAGGCAAACAGTTCTTCAGTTGAGGCTTTTTTTTTTTTTTTTTTTTTTTCCCTAACGATCCCTTCACTTTTGCTGCCAGTGGAAATGTACAGCAATATTTCAGAGGAGATGCTGCTGCCTTGTGCTGTGTCCTGGGGGAGTGCAGCCACACTTCAAACCCTCGGCATTGCTGGTGCCTTCACATGGTGGGTTCGCAGGGTTCAGGAGAAGGGGTGAGAAGGATAAGGTGAATTTTCTTTATATAGTCTCGGCTGAAAATGTCAATGTGAGCAGAGGCATGAAGACTGGCCTAGCAGCTCTGCCTTTGCCCGATATCTGTGAACTTAATGCCAGGGGAGAAAGCCAACCCAAAAGTGTGATTACTCAGAAAATAGCAGTTTCTATAAGTGGTTTGTATTTTGATATAGAAAAACACCTTTACGCCACAGAAGGCTTGCCTGCAGCATCAGTAGATGTGATGGAAAGACTGGAAAAAGAGGAAACAGATAATGGTGTGCCAGTGCTGTGATTTTCAGAGCAATGATGCTCTTGATGTAGCTGGGAGAGCTGAAGCTTACAAGTAAGGCAGGGTTCAGCAGCAGGGGGATGTCATTTCTTAAGCCAATTAATAGTGTTAGGAAAAAAAAAGATAAGAATAACACAAAGAAGGGTTTATGAGCTTGAAAACTTGGCCTTTTTTCCCCCTCCCAAATGAGTCAGTTGATCTGGTAGAAGAAAATCTTAAGATTTTTCCCAAGAAATCACTACTTGTGATTTTTTTGTAGTCTTTCTTTTTTCAGTTTGTTGGCCTGTTGGGGGATTTCAGAGGTATGAGGAGTCTATGTCAGGGGATTTGGGTATGTGTGTATGTTTAAATTTGATAGCTGGAACAGAGTGAGGAGGGGATTAACTAAATGGAAAGGTGATGGAAAAGAGGAAGCTCTTGGAAAAGACTGAAGGAGAAAGGATGCAGAAGCAGATCCATAAGCAACAGCCCGAAGCACAGTCTGTGTCTATTGGCCCTTGTTTGAACTTCCTTGGCACCAGTTCCTGATGTTTTAAGTCCCTGTCTGCCTCCTCCCTATTCTGTCTTCCTTCTTTCCCCAAGGCAGGTCATCCCTTCAGTATAGGCTCTCTCCTCCACCCAGTTTGGATCTAGAGGAAGCCCAAGAAATGGATGTCTTTGTTTATCTTCTTTTAACTGCATCAAGAAGAATTAATTGTCCCTCAAACACCTCAGGATGAGGACATTGTGGATGTGTCCCATCACTTTTGCACCTGTCCAGCATTAAGAGATGCCTGTTCAGAGTGACCGGCGAGGGCGATTTCAAAGCATGTGTGATGTCTTCTCCATTAGCTGTATGTCAAGACACCCACTGAAATAGTCATATAGTCCTAAACCTTTCTCTCTGTGCATATTTGAGAAGGATGAAGAGTGTGGGTGATCAGAAGTGCTACAGAGAGTTGCTGGTAATTTCCCTAGAGCTATCAGGAAATGCAATGATGCAGAGCCTCACAGCAGATCTTTTGGGATTACTGAGATACTCTGGAACCACTTAAAAACTTGTAACACACGTTCATAAAAGCTGCGTTGTAAAAAACATCGGTTGGTAGCCATAGTCATTTTTCATCCATTCAGGCCAGATTCATTGAGAAGTAGGACGGATATATCCCCACCCCACAAACTGCTGGAGTGTTTAGACCAGGAATACAAACCAGTGCTGTCAAAGGCAATTCTGTGTTTGCTTGATTGTAGCCCTGGCTGAAGCCAAGTTACAGGACCCACTGTCATGGTTTAACCCCAGCCGGCAACTAGGACCATGCAGCTGCTCCCCACCCAGCAGGATGGAGAGAAGAATTGGAAAAAATAAGGAAAACTGATGGGTTGATACAAAGACAGTTAAATAGGTAGAGCAAAAGCCGCACATTAGGAGAACGTGCTCCGCTGAGGTCAATGAAATCCTGTCCTTCAACTTTGTTCTGAACAGATTTGCAATTTTGGAGTTTCTCAGGGTAACTCGACTGAAACTACCTAGTTTGCACATAATTTCAGCACTCCAAATTAACATAAATTTGCAAGAAATTCTTTTCAGGTTCATTAATAATGGAAGGGGGGGGCTACGCCATCGGAGTGCTTGTTCTCAGCTTCCAGAAGGATCAGGGTGAACCGCACTGAGGAAACTTCTTGGAGTACTTAAACGTTTGGGGTATGAAACTCTAATAAACCTCCAAAAAGCCAGGAAATTTGGAGTGAAGGCTGAAACTCCATACCCTGTGCACCCTACTGGGTCTTTGTATTTCAGAACACGTTATGTTTGTTCATTGAAATATCTCCAGTATGGAGCTCTTTAGGGTGGAGTTTCACCTTTAACTCTAAATTTCCTGGCATGTGTGAGTTTGAAGTATACGCTTAACTTTTCCCCAGTGCTGTTTTTCATTTTTAATTTCCTTTTTCTTTTAAAGGAGGGACCCTGCTAGAGGGACCCCTGCTAAAAAGGGACCCCACTGAAACGAAGACTAGCGTTTTTGGCCTAATTTGATCTTTCTGAATTTCTTCAGGAGAGCTAGGTTCAGCAAATTTTTTTCTACCGTTGTTTTAAAGACTCCTGTGGCCAATCCACCCCAGTGAAAAAGATCGATAAAATCTGCACCCTGCAGGCCAATTATTTTAGAAGGTACCCAGATGTTTGAGTAGTATATAGCCTTGGAAACATAGAACATCTCATGTAAATTCTAGTTAAAGCTCTGGTCATGGCCATTGATACGTGTGAGCTCTTTGTTGCGAAATGTATTATTTCCGTTAATTCAATAATTGCAGAAGCAGCCCATTTTTGCCATTGACACTTGTTGGGTTACATCAGTGATGGTAAAACAGTGGAAACAGCAGTGGTTTGGAATGACAACAATGGCAATTACCTGCAATGCTTTTAAAAATAATTTTGGCCCTAGACGTTGAAAAGATGTGTCATCACTGATTTGTGTGAGGGCAACTTCAGCAGGGTTGAATTACAAGGCTTTGGAGAATAAAATTCTTCCTCCTGCCTCAAAATGCATCTTTTGAGCTCTACTGCCAGTAGATAATATGGAATAAATTTGCTTCTCATGCTATATCCTTGTTGTGTTAATAAATCGAGGACTTCAGCGAGAAGCTGTGGTAGCTGGTTTCCTCCAGCACAAGGCTCTGTTGGTTTTTCAAATCATTCCCATCAGCTTTGCAAGGAGAATTTATCTTAGTGCAATGTCCCTGGGGAAATTTGGGAAGTGCTGAAGTGCTGTGGCATTGGCTCTGTGAGTGCTGCCGCCCCAGCCCAGGTGTGCTTGAGGTACTGGGAGCTCCAGCCTGGCTTCCATAAGACTTGAGCCTCCCCTACCATTTCCCTACCAACCCTCCCGATGGCTGTGGCGTTGTATGCTTTGCCAAAGTCTCCGAAACTCAGCAATTCTTGAGGATTTTCAAGAACTTCAGTTCATGCAAATGGAAAAGTGAAATCCGGGGAGGATTCCTGCTGGCTGGAGCCAGGTACTTAGTTCCCGACCAGCCCCTCTACGATGGGACTGGTACCCTGCAGCTCTGAGAGGGTGAGGAGCTCCCTGTATCCTCTGATAAGCTGAAGATTTCTCATTCTGACACATAAAAGCACTTTGTCACTTTACCAGGAGACAATATTCCTCTCCTTTCACCCTTTCCAGTATGGCCCCCTCCACAGCCTTGTGTTGGATTTCCAGCCTTGACTTTGTAATACAGATCACAGCTGGTTGGTTTGAATTTCCCCTGAGTTACCCAGGATGCTGCTGAAAGCACAGGAAGAGCTGAAATGCTTTAATCAGTTAAATCAATCAAACTAAAAAAAAAAAGTAGACTAGACCTTAAAATTTACCCCGCGACCTTTGATACTCGCTGCGATGACGTCTTTGTCCTATTTCTTTAAGTGTGAGATTTTATTGGGACTTGGCAGAAGGGTTGAGCGAGGAAGACACGGGAGGGGGGTTTGCTGAGTTAAAAAAGGAAAAAGGAAAATGTCAGTGAGAAAATGGAAATACCCTGATGTTTCTCCAGCCTAGTGCTGGAGCCGGCCTCGCTCGCTCGCTCTCTCTCTGTTGCAGGGAAGGGGCTCCTTTTCCATTAGCTTGACTATGGCCTTATTTAATCGGTTTGCTCTGACACGGAGCCAAGAAAGGGCTTTGCTGTGTGATGCTGGGTCCTGCGTGCGCTCAGGCATCCACAGCTGTTCCCTTGCAAGGGCTGGCTTTTGACTACTGAGGTATTTTTTTATAGCCACAGAGGGCAACTATTAATAGATGAGATTTACCAAAACACAGAGCTACGCAGCGCGGTGTGGAGGGGAAGAGGGAAACCTGGGTGATTTATGCCAGGAAAATTCCATGTCAAAATTATACTGAAAGAGACAGTAAAAATGAATATGCCAAGAAGGGGATTGAATGTGTTAGTCTGGCCATGCCAGCGTTTCTCCTCCGTTAAGGAGTTGCCCCAACACATGAAGTATGTTGCTGAGTTATTTCTTCGGTACTAAACAGCACAAATTATGCAAAGGCTCAAGATAAGACACATAGACAGAAAATACCAGCTTTTCTGAGATGTGATTAGACTGTGAAAGAAATACCGAAAGGAAGCAAAGGCATTCTTGACCCTGAAGACATTTTGGTTTGATCAGATGTGGGATTAGGGGTAAAATATGAAGAATTCTACATTGTGTGGTAGGAACGAGCTGATCAGGACTTTGCCTCTTTGCTTATTGATTCATTTCTGATTTCCATGACAGGATGTCATGAAACTTGTGCCCTTGTCAGACTCGCAAATTGTATTTGTATATCGAAGAAGACAGGTTAGGGGGCATTGAGCGGGAAGGAGTGAGGGTGTCAATTTATGTGTTCTTTGCAGTCAGAGATCAGACATTGGTTAAATAACATAAAATGCAGATATCAATTAACAGACCCATCGCTGTAATCATCTACATGTTTTTCATGCACCTTCCAAAGGCACAAAAGGGAATTATATTCCCAGGACAAGACCCACTGGCTATCAGTAGTGTGTGAGTATCAAAATCGTCTTTACACTTTGAAAAGCTTTGTCTTAAGTTGTTTTGTGTTTCCTTGATTCATTTATTTGTTTTGTTTAATTAAAAACAAGACAGGGAGAGATTAACGGGTGAAAATTTCCAAGTAAGTAAAGAAATATGATACTCTCATTTAGAGAACATGGGTAGACCTCAAAAAGGCCAGAGCTTAGTTTGCTTCACGTGAGCATCAGAGAGTATGGAAATGTTTCCTAACTGCCTGAACTGCTTAGGTTTGCAGGACCGACTGAGAACAATTACAAAACAGCATTTTTCTGTGATCTCCTGATTTCCACGAGCTTGATGATGCTCTATTCCTGTCCTCAATCCCAGCAAGCGCAAATGGAGACAAACATAGGCATGCCTGAGAAATACTGCGAATTGCATAAACTTGTATTATTCAAAATACCTAAATACGTTTGGGTTTGGCTTTTCTGGTTAAGGGTTTTTATTTTGCCTTTATGTTTGGCTTCCTTTCTGGTAAGGACTAATTCTGCGAGTTGCTGATTCCTCCTGAAATGCGTAGTCTGGATGTTACTGCAGTAGGAGCTGAGGATAAGCGTTGGCTATTTGTAGTTGCTGCTCAGTTAGTTCCTTAGGGGAACAGTCACGCCATCTGCTCGCAGCGGGTATAGACACACACCACAGGCAGGATTTAGAGAATTAAATCTTAAAGCCTTTATAATTGCTGGAGGAAAGGTAGATTCTTCCACTAGGATGCGGAGCACCTAGGTTAGAGGCTGAAAATAGCTACGTAAATGCCATGCACAGTTTACATCAGGCTTCCCCATCACGCTGCATTCCTTAACAGTCATTCAATCTTTTCTATTTTTACATATATAATGTTGTTCCAAACGTATGTTATGCTTTCTGTCTGGACGAAGTTACATATCCTGAGCTCTTTGAAGACCGTAGAAAGATTGAACTCCCAAAGACTTTGGTCTTTGGCTGGGATCTCTGCATCCAGAGCAGGAGCAAGGTGAAGAGCCTTCCTGAGACGAAGGGCCATAGCTAAGAGGAAAGCTCCTACAGAACAGCGCGGCACTGCAGTGAGTAGAAGAAATGTTTTGGGTAAGGATTGATGGCAACAGTTCACAGTATTATGAAAATTACTTCCCTTTTGCCTCCAGCCTTTTTACCACTGCTGTGTCAGTGCCAAAAACCAGAACTCACTCACTAATTCTTCCAGAATTGATCGGTCATGATAAACTTCCAAACACAGAGTAAAACGCTTCCGTCAGACACTTCAGAGTGTTTCTCCCACTTTGCCTGGAGAAATGTGTGCCGTTTGATTGCCCCCCTCCATCCCATTGGATGCAGAAAAGGGCTCAGAGTTCCTGGCTTCCTCCTCCTACACTCAGAATTCCTCTAATACTTTTATTTCTGGGGATAGATTTATTCATGTGTTTTTGCTTCAAAATGTCTTATTTTGTCTTAAAAGTGCAGGCTCAAACCTTTAGCTATCCTCATCTTGATCAGACACAAACATCTCTTTTTACCCACCTGGGAACAATACCTGAAGCATTTCCAGTTTTTGATCTAGGAAACCATCAGGAGGAGATAGTCAACGAGATGGTTCCAGGGGATCTTCTCTTCCCCTGCAGCTGAACACGGCAGGATGTCAGGTTTTGCAAAGTACTTGAGATGTACTTGAGCTGGCAGCAGAGGAGTTGTGGCAGTGAGGGAATCCATAGCATCCCCCCTTTGTCTTTGACAGGGAGCTGCAAGGCTTTCACACCAACATACGTTCTATAAATGTGGGTTTGTAGAATCCAGGGCCTAGGTGTGGGAAAGAGTGACAAAAAGGACAACCTGCAATTTTTGCTGGATCCTTTGCAAAGCTGGTTTTGTCATCATCGGGGTCTTAAGTCCTGTAGTAGTTAGTGACGTGTTACCAATAAATCACTGGAGCAAACCAGAGCAAAAGTCGATGTGTGGTTGAGCTACGCAAAGAGGGTGCAAATGTTACGGGGAGGTTTGACTGCGTGGCCTACAGTGGTCGTATTCGTGGCAAAAGCGGGGCAAGAAATTTGCCATAAAGGAAAATTAGAGTTTTCCCCCCTCTTGCATTAGTGTTTGACAATGGAGAACAGATCTTTGCCTTCTCGTGGCCCTTTGCTAGAGGTCTGTGTTTGATTCAAGTGGATCCACAGGCTCGTGGTGCCAAAACAGGCAATTTCTGCACTCATGTCTGAAGGCCAAATATATGGGTATGATTTCCTATAGTTTACTGTTACATGCTGGATCAGTATTGTACGTTTCATAAGCTGCCAGTCCAATTTTGTAGGGTTTTGGGAAATGTGTCCTCCAGGGAATGCTTACAATCAGCCTTATGTTTTGGAGTGATAGTGCCTGTTTCCTGGTACACATGTTAGCAGATCCATATGTGAGGCAACACAAATGTCCTTCCATCCGAATAATAACCTGGGCATTTGATGTGTCTGTTGCCCACTGTTTATTTAAGTATAGAACCTTTTCTGCTTGATACATCTTTCAGTTGAAGAAAGGTCCACTCTCAGAAGCACAGATGTACAATGGTATTTGCCTCACCTTGTATCTACGCTGAAGTTGCAGGTCTTGCATAGGTTTAAAAACCAGAAAGTCTGAAAGTTCTTGAGTGTTTGGAAAAAGGCACATTTACATCTTTCCTCCTGCTGCTTGATTCTAGCTCAACAGAGGGAAATGAGGGGCAGGATTTTGATGTCAGGGAGTTAATTATGTGAGCACTATCTGTTACAGCCACTGCTGCCACGTTTCGTCTCCCAACAGTAGTTGCTTGACAAAGTCATGATCTGCTAAGTCCTCTCTCCTGCTCTTTCTTTTCCTTTCCCTTCCTCCCCGTCTTCCTAGTGAACAGGAATAGAAATTAAAAAAAAAAAAAAGGTTGGATTTAGAAAATACACTCTTCACAATATTTTCTTTCTGCAACTCTGAACTGTTTTCATTGCAGGTGTGTTGGTGTTTCTGCCAGATCACCTGGCAATTTACTGTGGATTCTGGGAACTTCAAAGCTAAATGTTCCTATGTGAAATTTCTGTTTCAGCGACTGACATTTTCTGTTTCCTTGTAATCTCCTCACTGCTGGGAAAGAACAAGAGTAAGCAGCTTTTGTAGATCTCATAATATTCAGCAGTTCTTTGAATCTGAATATTCAATTTTATTTTCTTTTCTTTTTTTTTTTCCTTAAAAAATGTGTTAAAGGCTTCACTGTTGAAGATAAAGACTTACTGGTATGATCCATCAATACCACCTGAAAAAAAAAAAAAAGAAAACAAAAAGACCTAAATATTAGTCCTTTGTTGTAACAGGGAGGAAAAATCATGTGAACATTGAAAACGTGAGGCTTTTCGTGCCAGGCACAAGATTTTCTTGGTTTCTCTGAATTGAAGTCTCCATCGCCAGATTATGTTCTTTGTGATCTCACTTTGGTGTCTCCTACCCTTTCCTGCATAAGATGAAATAAGAGGAAATTTCGACCAGTCTTATTTGAATCAGGTTTTCATTTCTTTCTCAGAAAAGAGGAAAACTGGGATTATCCTAACCATAAGCCATTGATGATCTGCCCACTGCAGCACAACCAACTTTGTGCACAGCCCTGCCAGGAGGTTAAGAAATGAGATTTGGAAGTCCATGAGTTGTAAAAACAAAAACAGAAAAGAAGCGGCATCTCCAAAGCAAAAGTGATGTTTTGCAAGATGCATATTTGGACTGGTTATTTTGGCCCATCAACTCCAGAAGTATCTGTAATAAACATACTAGGTCCTTTGTGGTTATATATGACCGTATTTTATTTTTCTGCTGATGTCGGCCTGATTCCAAGTTGCTCTTCATTCCAATAGCAATGTATATCTCACTTAGTGGCACGGGGTTTATGTGCAGGGAGGATTAGTGTCAAAAAGTGAGATGAAGGGAGCAAAGAATTTGATCTTCTTCATTTTTTCATCCTGCATTTTTTACTGTGTGCTAATTAGGGAAGATGCCTAGGGAAGACCAGCCTCTTAAAGTTCCAGCCACACACCCCGGCAGGGACGGTGGTGCTCCCTTTCCCAACCTGTGCTGGGCTGCCTAAAAATCCCAAATATTCCCACAGTAGGTGGGTGACCCACTAGAGCCCACCTGGGCAGGGTCATAGAATCATAGAATGGATGGAGTTGGAAGGGACCTTAAAGACCATCTAGTTCCAACCCCCCTGCCCTGGGCAGGACACCTCCCACCAGACCAGGTTGCTCCAAGCCCCCTCCAACCTGGCCTTGAACCCCTCCAGGGATGGGGCAGCCACAGCTTCTCTGGGCAACCTGGGCCAGGCTCTCACCACCCTCACAGCAAAGAAGTTCTTCCTAGTATCTAATCTAAATCTCCCCTCTTTCAGTTTAAAACTGTTACCCCTCATCTTATCACTCCCCTCCCTGATCATGAGTCCCTCCCCAGCTTTTCTGGAGCCCTTTTAGGGACTGGAAGGGGCTCTAAGGTCTCCTTGGAGCTTTCTCTTCTCCAGGCTGAACTCCCCCAACTCTCTCAGCCAACAGGAGGAGGAGTGCTTAGGAGAGGTTGAGTCCTGACCCATTCTGCTGCAAGGGCAGGTGGCACAGGTAGATGGAGCCCAGAACAGAGCATGTCCCCGCAGCAGGGTAACCCCAAGCTTTCCCTGAACTCTAAAGAGGGGACCCAAGCATTTCCAGGAGTGCCAAGGCCTGGGTCACTCCAGCCGTGACTCCCGAGGTGCCAGAAAGGCACTTTTTTGGGCAGACTGCAGATGTGACCTCAAGCCTGACCCCACAGCCACTGGGATGGAGAAACACAAGACTGGAGTTGAATATTAGTAGTGGAAATTGTTAGACAACTGTAATATAGAGAGTTGCTATGAGCTATTCCTATAATTAAAGAAAATTCTGTGTCAAAGCTTCCAGTTTCCTCTTGGACCTCCAACTTCCAGTCTGATTCACAGAGGCTCTACCTACCTCTTGACCAGATTGAAGGGGGTGGTGACAGGCTGCATTCTTGGTCTCTGGTGCTTTTCATGAAAAAATCAGGTTCGTTCTGGTGACTGAAACCAAAATGTCCTTTCCTTGAACTATTGTGCAGTGTGCTGTGCACGTATCTGTTGGTTGTTCTTGGAAGCTTTGGGATGAGAGGTGGTATGTAAATGCCAAATGTTATTAGAACAGTGGCTGCTCACTCGTTGGAAGCAGAGCCCTGGTTCCTCAAGAAAATCTGTTTATGAAGTAGATGTGCTACATTGTCTTCAGAAACGGTGAAACTAAGTGATTCAGGAAGGATCAGCTTATGGTGGGGAGCTCTGACTTTCCAGCTGCTGAGCACCAGACCTTTAGGACTTTTTTTGGCGATTGTAAAATATGAGTAAAAGATTGTAAAATTAGAGTGAAGGCTTGTAAAATATGATTGGTGGCCACCAGCAGAAAACTTAAAGGGTCAGTAACACAAGCCACCGCTTATTGAAAAGAAAGATGACCCATATTATCGCCGAACGTAGGCTCAAGAGATTGAGTTTCTAATCCCTGCTGTCACCCTAAATGATTTTGGTACTTTGAACAAACGATTGCATCTCTGTACCTCAGTTTTCCTGTTCGGAAGACAAGAAAAATTATTCCCTTTGCCTGTTTCAGGGCTTCTGGAGTCATGGTAAAATTTCTTGAGGGCAGGCCCAGCGCAAGGGTTCTTGTCCCATTTTAGCATCACTGAAGCCCTCGGCCGGGGTTTGGAGCGGTGCAGAGGGCTCGTGTCAGGGCTTTGACCAGGGTGGAATTTCTCTCTTCATGTTTAGGAAGCATTTTGAGGCCCAGAGGGGAAGCACTGTGGAAGTGCCAAGCAGTGTAGCTGATGGTTAAAATAGCCTCAAATATATATACCCTTTCTCTACTGATTTAAATTCGGGAGTGTACGTGAATGAGGTTTGCTGCAGCCAAAAGAGGTTTTCATAAAGCGGCAAAGGAAATCTTTTTTAACAGAACGGGTTCCTGAGAATATCCTTACGCCGCTTCTTTCTTTATCGTTTGACTTTTCTCCTTGTTACAATGGTTCAGCCTGTAGAGTCTGGAAAAACATCAGGGTAACCAGGGCAGAGGGAATATCAGATGGAGATGAGGGATGGATAAGAGACAAATTACAGTACATTTCTCATGGGTCATTTGGCTCTAGTCTTGAAAAGGAGAGAGAAAAAAAATCCCGAAGTAGTAAAAGAAAGAAAAAGAGACAATCAAAACAAATAAACCTGCCAGTGTTGCTGATTTCAAAGGCCTGTGAAATGTGCATATACGCTTCGTAGTGCTTTGCCGTTCTAAAGAGATGCGTCTTGAAATGCTTGAAAAGTTCCATACTCGCTGTCTCAGAAGTTAATTGTACAGTAAGATCACGATTCTCTTTGCCAAGGCTTTCCCTTTGTTTTCTTTTTTCCTTCTGCAAGTTGGCCAGCCAGCGTATCTTTTCCTTAGCTCTGTGTAGCTGCTTAGCTTAATTATTTTTTATGGTCGTGCGAGGAAATGGGGTTTTTCAGTTCTCGCTGAACTCAAATGTTGCTCCCCTCTTGGACGTAGACCTTGCGAAGCAAGAAGGCTCAGTGGTCACATATTTATGGTCTGTAGCACTGCAACTCTTTACAAACCTACATAAGGGTTATATGAAGGTGGGGTCTCTGGTGTAAGAAGTGGGCAGCGAAGCCTGGGAGGATAAAGGGAGAGAGGGAACAAATAATTTTGTGTACATTAGCAGCCACCCTGAATTTTTGCCCAGGGCTCAGACGGAACATGTTTGACATTTGCATCATCTTTTTCCCCATTCTTTGTCCCTGAGCCTCGACTTTTTCTTATCCTGGCCAGAACCAGCAGCAAATGTGCCGGGATAAAAAAAAAATAAATCTGTTTTCACTGTATTTCTGAATCTCAGCCCAGGTTTGTGAAGGATTTGGCAAGGATTTACAAACCTTTGAGAGAATCCGTGCGGAGATCTGAGGAAACCCGCCTCCCTCCTTAAAAAAGCAAGTTGCGTTGGCCAGAAATTGGGCAAAAATTGGTCGTTTCAGCTGAGGTTTCCTTTGAGATTTTGGATTTGAACCTGAAGCTGCACTTTGAGAATCAAATTTTGCTCTGAGTAACTCTAGATTTACACTGGAGCAAATACATCACAGTCAGAGCTGATACTTGTGCAGCCCAGTGAGAGCAGGAGCTGGCTCGAAGGGAAGCCCGCATGAACCAAAGCAGAAGAGGACCCAGAGCGAGGTCTGGAATAGTCTGACCATCAAGCTTATTCCAACCTGTTGCTGTGGTTCAGCCCATCAAGTAGATATTCTATTTACAACATCCAGGAGTTATCTATATGCAGTTGCATGAAATAAAGCTGTATCATTGAGGGGTCTTTCATGAGAACCTCAGATAGGGCCGAGCAGGGATGCGCCATTAAGGTTCTCTAGATGATAATACTGATTTTTAGAACTTCGTAACAAATAATTTGGGTGGTTTTTTTTCCTTGCAGTCCTATAGATTTATAATGTAACGTTACAGTAGAAATGTGCTTATTTCTAAGACTGTCCTGCTGGAAAGCCAGCATTTCAAAGTCAGTGGAATGAAACTGATGACTTGACAATTGTAAAAAATTCCATTCTTCAAACCAAGGAGCTGCTTTCAGTCTCTGTTGCAGGATAAAGATAGCCCAGACCCAAAGGATTCCCATATTTTGCGAAGTAAAACTCTTATTTTCTTTCTCTAATTTTTTTAAATATTTTTCTTCATTGGGTGAGTAAAGCCGGAGTCAATAGCATTATGGCAGAATTCATTCAGTTTGGAAAAGTGGACACCCTAGAATCAATGAACACCCAAACTTTGGTAGCCATGTGGGCTTTTGTTTTGTAATGGTAACTGTAGGAACGGCCACTGATGTGAAAAACCCTCGTCCAGCTTTAACCAGCTGACCTGAACCCATTAGCCTGTGTCACTGAGAGCGAGACAGAGCTCAGCACAGGCTACCAAACCTACCCAAGAGGCTGGCTTTGTCTTTGAACGATTATCCTAAGTGTCTTTTCTTGGATGCTTATCATTCTTTTTTTTTTTTTTTTTTTTTTTTGCCAAAACATTCCTCCTTTCTAGTAACGGGAGATCAGATTTGGGGGCTGTAGAGGACATTTTGCTGCAGCGGATAAACCAGAATTCTTTAAAAGCTGCCAAGCCTACATGTGCTGACAGTGCTTGCAATTTATGCTTGTGGACATGACCTACTGACTGCCTGGTTTGGATGCGGTCGGAATTACAGTTACACATTTGGATTTCAGTGTGAACACAGGCAGTGATCTGGATCTAAATTGGGACCTGAAGCCTTTCACTTGTAATATTCTGGCTCCGCTCTATTTCAGGCTCTGTCCCAATCACTGAAAGATTTATACCTTTATCAATAAATTATCATGACTTTTACTACACTTACACCAGTGTCTTAAATTAACACTAAACTAAATGTAGATGAGGCACGCTTCCTGCTTCTCGTGATTTATGGCAATCCGTCTGAAATGAGGAGCAAAATTAAATTTGCCAGCAAAGGCGGATCTTTAACATCAGGTCAGACAAAAATTTTATTGCAAGTCCACTGCTACAGAGGGTTTGTAGGTTGGCTTTTTTTTGTGTGTGTGTGTGGAGGTTTTTTGATAGACCTGTAGCACTTTAGGCAGAAGAGGAGAAAAAAAATGTTAGAAATGTTTGTAGGTCTGAAATCTCTGCTGTGTACTTCATGTCAGGTTGGAGGTGATAGACAGGATGAATGTAGCAGTGACATGGCACTGATAAGCTCCCAGCTTGAGGACTGTGTCCTCCTTTGATGACCTGCCTTTGAGGAAGATGTGGAGAGTGCAGTTGAGAGCATCAGAAATGACCAGAGGGCTTGAAAAATATAACCAGTGGGGAGAGGCTGAAGAGATACGGTGGTTTTAGCCTAAAAATGAGTTGATTTGGAGGAGATATCATAAGCTTTCAAATAAGTAATGGGTTTGGTAAAGCAGAAGGGAATTGTCTGATCTCCCTGTCTGTGGGGAATGGCACAAAGTCCTGCACATCTGTTGCAGCTAAAAGGATGCAGATAGGTCTTCAGAAAAACTTCCTGGGCATAAAGGTATTGAAACAAGGGCTGCAGGCTGCTGGGACAGTGACAGAGTCCTTGTCAAGTGTGGTCTTAAGTGTGAGCTGGGTAAAAAATTGCTTGGTGTGAGATATAGAGCTGCTCCTGCTTTGGGGTGGAGGGCTAGCAGCGATGTCTCTGGACACCCTTTCCAGACTTGTTTCTCTGTGACTCTATGACAGAAAGCAAAAGGCAGTTTATACACTGGCATCAACACTGTGATTCCAACGATCGAGTTCCATGTCTAACCACCCTAGACTGAGAAATCACAGGGGGAAAAGCTAAATTACAATTGTGTGCGCTTGCCAAATGGCCCCATTTCAAGGTCAGCTTTCAGTGCTGCTGAAGCCATGGCTCTTGCCATTATCTTCAGGAAGAACATCATTTGGCTCAAAACAGTCCTTGCTGTTCGCTGCAGATACTGAAGATCTGTAGGTGGACACTGCACCCTAAAACCTTGGGTCCCCCATGTTGCTGGAACAAACGGGACAGACAGTTGGTGGGGGCCTGCCCACATCCCAGCTGGTGTGGTCTTTGCTGCTCTAATGTGTTGGTGTCAATCCTGGGGCCAAGGTCAGAGCTGGAGGGACCAAGGGACACCACTGAGACTTATCAGCCACACCACTGTGGGGACCACACCTGGATCTGTTTCCAGGGCTGTCCAGAAAAGCTTTCTCTTAATCTGCTAAACTGCATACCGTGGTTTAAGCTGGGCTGACAGCTCTTTTGAGAGCACCAAAGGAAAGCAGAAATGCGGAGTCTCGGGATGGAGGGATGTAGTGCATCCCTAGGATTCCAGCAGATTTACTCTGTCCTGCCAAATGCTGAACCTGCTGGGTAAAGGACAGGCCATTGCACGTCAAGAGATAAAATGGAGATTTTTCAAGGCTGATTTCCCAATTCAGAAGGTGCTGGCATTTTTGATTCGGTTTTGGTTGGGTTTGGTTTGGTTTTTTAATGATGAAATGCAATGCCTTTTATTCTTAACAAACTCATCAGGCAGTTGGAGACCATACTCCCCAGTGAGCAGATAGCAAAGTCCCTACTCTGCGTTTGGGTGGGGTCTTGCAAATAATCCCTTAAGTACCCTGTTTGTTTTCTTGCTGTAAAGTGACACTTGTCTTTGAAGGAAAAAAACAAAACAAAGTCAAATAGAGAATAACTCAGAGCAAACAGTAGAAAACATTTCCTAACAATAAGGGCTGGAAGGCTCTGTGTTCCTTGCAAAAACAACTGGGAGTGCAAGAGGCTGCAGCCCGGCCACGTCGGGGAAACACGGGAAAAAGCCACGTTCCCACCTGGGCAAAAATGGGGCAGGAAGATTTTCCAACCCAGTTATAAAACTGCTCGACTCGAGTCGCTGAGGCCAGATTCAATACAATTAGACCTGATACCAACCGAGGTTAAAAGCTGTTGTCAAATGTGTTTGTAGCGAAGGGGCAGAGATTTGTGGCTGGGTTTGGCTTTGGTGCTGAGGGTGGGTGGAAAGGAGCTCCTCACAGTGGTCCCCACAGGCAAGGAGGGGGCTATTAGCTGGGGGCTTCACCTTGCCACCTGGGGACTGGTCCCGCTGTGGCAAAGCCACAGCCCAAATGGACTGGAGAGGGGTGTGAGAGATGAGACAGGCAGGGGGGTAATGGCTCCTCGGTGAGTGATGGGCAGGCAGGAGACACTGACTCCATCAGACTGGAACTGGAACACCCTATGGGGTGCATGTTACTGAGTCTGGGGCTTACTGGGAAAGGGTGAGCTGCTCCACGGCACAGTTTCAGAGGGCTGTTTATACTGCACTGGAGGAAACAAGCAAACTGAAGCTGTGTGTTGGACAAATAAGTCGATGAAAAGATCTGGGTGGGAATGTGCACGTTGCCTGATATGATTTGGTGTCCCAAATGGCCTTAAACAGCCCATAGAATTTCTATGTCTAAAACAGATTCCAGCAAAGGAGACCTTTTATGATGCACTAATAGGCTCATTAGGTTTTCTCGAGCAAGGCACGCTCACAGCATCGTATGTTTTTTCCATTACAGGAATTACATATGTTTTGTTGTGCTTTGGGTTTTGTTTTGTTTTCCACATAGACCTGCCCTGACAGTTCCCCCATTCAGGTTTGTATTGGAGGTACCATCTCGAGCCAATGAATTTTATGAAATATGTTGCTGGCACTCACAGAGAGATGCATAAAGGAAATATTCTAATGACAGTTGGGGAGGCTTTGATCCCTTTCCAAGACTGCACTCATGTCTTTGAAATGCGAGTTTGGCAGTGCTGGAAAGGCTGGGCTCTTTGGCTCTCTTTGGCACGAGCCCATGGGACAGACATTATGTCCTCTATCAGGGGACCCACATAACCTTGAGAAGTGTAAGCAACGCTCACAGATTGCACTGGGTCAGATAGTCTGGGCTGATAACAAAGCAGCCGCGGCAGCAGGGGGGGAGTCGGCCTCGTCCAACGCAATAACTGAAAACTGTTTTGACCTGGTAACTGTTGGGTCTGCTGCCTGCGGCTACGTAGTTGGACATGAACTGCAAAAGTAGTTAATTTATGCCTCCTTGAGTGTAGGAATGTGGTGATGATGGATAGGGATGGGAGGTTATTAGAAACATGGGGAGGAAGGAGAGGATGGAATTCCAGCTCGTGTTTTTATCTCTTACACACACAGACACACACACGCTGGTTCCTTCGCACACAGGCTCTTGGCTGTCTCACATGTGTGCACAACCAGGCCCCAGCTTACACACTCACACCTCTCTTCACGCACGCACACGCAGGCACGTGTTCACACGCTCACCAGGGATTTCCCTGTGCTGAATGCTCCCGCGTGTTGATGTGTTGGGGGCTGCTGATTGCTTTTACAAAGGGGTTCCTCCCAAGCATGGGCTGTTTACACCTACTCTGCACAGACCCTTTGCTAAAAATCTTCTTAGCATATGTTCTTACACTGTTTGAATATATTCAAACGTGCTGGCAGCCCAGAAAGCCAACTGCATCCTGGGCTGCATCTAAAGAAGTGTGGCCAGTAGGGAGAGGGAGGGGATTCTGCCCCTCTGCTGTCCTCTGGTGAGACCCCACCTGCAGTACTGTGTCCAGCTTTGGAGTCCTCAGCACAGGAAGGACATGGACCTGCTGGAACTGGTCCAGCAGAGGCCATGGAGATGCTCAGAGGGCTGGAACCCCTCTGCTGTGAGGACAGGCTGAGAGAGTTGGGATTGTTCAGCCTGGAGAAGAGAAGGTTCTAGGGGGAACCTTAGAGCTCCTTCCAGTCCCTAAAGGGGCTCCAGGAGAGATGGGGAGGGACTCGTGATCAGGGAGTGGAGCAATAAGATGGGGGTAATGGATTTAAACAGAAAGAACTGAGATTTAGATTAGATACTAGAAAGAAATTCTTTGCTGTGAGGGTGGTGAGAGCCTGGCCCAGGTTGCCCAGAGAAGCTGTGGCTGCCCCATCCCTGGAGGGGTTCAAGGGCAGGTTGGAGGGGGCTTGGAGCAACCTGGTCTGGTGGGAGGTGTCCCTGCCCAGGGCAGGGGGTTGGAACTTGATGATCTTTAAGGTCCCTTCCAACTCTAACCATTCTATGATTCTCTGTTCTACTCACTTGCAGACTCTTGTTGGCGAGCAGAGGGTGAGTGGTCAGAGAAATACTCTAAGAGCAAGTCCAATTGACTTAGTACGGTGGATTTACGTAAGGCAGGAGTTCAGTCTCAGTGATGCACTGACATCACTGGCCAATTAGTTAAATGCTGTCTGCTCTGGATGTTGTCTGCAGTAATAATCCATGTACAAAACAGCCCGGGATGTTGAAGCACAGAGTCTGTGTGCGAGTGAGAGAGCGATTGTGGCCGTGTGCTGAGGATATAAATGGGGATTGGATTGTGTAAACAATAAGCAAAGAGACAGCTGAGAATAAAGAAATATTAGTTTAGATTATTTGAAACCGTAAGAGAAGAGCAAGGATAAAAATGGTAATCTCAGGAGGGGAGTTTGATTATAGTTCCTCCTACAGGGATTTGCATGGGCTGTAAAGCATCTCATCCAGAGTCAACAGCCGCAGTCCCGGTACGGGCAGTGGGGCCTTCCCTCCCCACTGTGATACACAACACACAAACGTTTTCCTACTTAGAGGTACACAACGCTTCTGTTTCTGTCCTGTCCTCTCCTGCACGATGTGCCACATCACTCTCACGTTCTTTTCCTTTTTTGCTCACTTTTTACTGGTGCTGCCACGCGTGTAACACATCGTCCCCTTCACACGCACCCATCCTCTGTCACATACTCCCTGATGGGCTTACACTTTCGTTTGGAGACACACATTACCTCTCACATGTAATTTCAAACTGTTGCTCGTGGATAGGTGTAAGTATGAGCCCATATTTGGAAAAGATGTTTTCAAAGGCACAAAGAAGATCCTGGAAGTGGATTGTGCCCAGCCTCGGCACATTGTACAGGCACAGGCAGAGCAAGCTTGAGGAGCTAAGGCAAGGACCTCTGTATTTTCCATAGATGTGTTGGGAACCGTGGAGAGATGAGAAATGTGTAAAGGGTCACAGTGATGACCTGTCCTTCAGGATGTCATCCACAGTGGATCGGAAGAAAAACACTGTATGGAATGGAAACATACCCTTCCACTGGTGTCCCCAAAGAGCACGTCTTCCTCCATGAGTCAGCGAGGGCCTGGGGACACCCAGCCATGAACTATTTTGGAGGCAATGACTTCAGCAAGTGGCAGGGGAAGCTATTGTGGAAATATGAATGTGTTTTCCATTGGGGAGTCCTCCAGGGAAGGACAGAAAGATCTTGGTGCTGAGCCAACTCCCCTATTTTTTCTTCACCCTTCTGGGAACGAAAGCCTTGCAAAGTATGCGAGGAACCCTACTTACTGAATGTGAGCGTGTTTGGTTTCTGAGAGCTACATGAGCCTATACACATATGGAAAGGGGGGACTTGAGGAAGCAGGAATCAACCTGCTCAAGACCATCATGGTGTCCTTCCCTTACAGGCTGGTCAACCGTGCTTGACTCCGTGTGATCTCTCCCTCTGTTGTTTCCATCTGTCAGGTGAAGATAGTACATCCTCTCTGTGTTTTAGATCTTGTGTTAGCACAGCGCTTCATATCAAAAGACAATGTGAGCTGGAAGCAGAGAGCCAATGGGTTTATTCTTATGCTTCACTTTCTCCAGCTTTACTCTGAGTTAGGGCATCGTGGTGCCACTGAAAGTGGTGGGACACCGTGGCACACACTTTGGCAGTAGCTCCTGTGTTCCAGTGTTGACCAAGTCTACTCCTTTGAAGGAGTGCAGAAAGTGCTTCCAATGGCCATCAAGCTTAAGGGACTGGCTTTGCTTGCCTGCAAGGAGATTGCGACCTCCATATATCCCAAAAGACAAGAAGAAATGCTGCTCACCTGGGGAAGGGGGAGGCTAGGGAGCCTTAGGAATTTATGCCATGGTATGGTACCACTCCTGTGGAGATCTCTTGGCACAACTTTGCTTGCTGGAAATAGCAATTCCCAAACACCCATCCTATGTCCAGGCTGGACCATGTGCGTCTCGGCAGAAGTGCTAAAGGAGTAAGTTCGTGAGGTGTTGTGCCAGCCTGAAAGTGTGAAACTTGTTATTGTGAAGAAAAATTAGAGGTAACAATAATAAACAGCTTAGAGGAAATGTGCGAGGTAACTGCTGATGTAAAAAGATTTACTGACCATAATAATTGGTTAATTACATTCATAATAAATAGATTCCTATACTTATCTCAGGAATGTGGACAGCTTTATGTATTTACCTTGGATTTTGTGGCCTTAGTTAATCAGTGGCCTGAAGTCCTTAGATGAGATTCACTATGTGAATGCAAAGTAATTGAAATTTGGGAGTGGGTTATTAAAATGTTTCAGGTGCCTGATACGCAGGATATTACAAGATTTTTGCTGGGATTGCAGCACTTCTTCAATACTTTGTTGCTTTTTGTGTCACCTTCAGAAAAAAAATAAAAGCTTTTCTTTTTCTACAGAGCATACTTAGATGTCAATGAACTAAAGAACATACTCAAACTGGATGGATCCACGCACCTCAACATCTTCTTTGCCAACTCCTCCGAGGAAGAGCTGGCTGGAGTGGCAACTTGGCCCTGGGACAAGGAAGCCTTGATGCATCTAGGTGAGTGATAAAGATGTTTCTTCTTTGTAAAGCATTCTTTTGAGGCGCTAAGAAGGAAAGACAAATATGCGTTAAGCTCTGTTCTGATTTCTTATCATTCCTCTAATATATAGTCAGGGGAAAAAAAGTATTTCACGATTCCCAGATACTGGCTCACAACCAGGAAAATATTAGGTTATAAACCCAAAGCATATTATGGTATTTGTAGATGATGTCAAGCTGAAAGTATTTCACCTTTTAAGTGAAGCTACTTCGCAGGGCATTCTCTCCATGGGAGCACTTTGCAGAGAGGATTGGGGGGATAGGTGGGGGGATGCTAGACAGAAGTGAATTTTTAACCTTATCCTGTTACGTTCTGATCCTTTGTTCATTACTTAGTAAGTGTTGAATTAATTGTCCTCACAGACCATAGTTAACACTTGTTGCTATTTTTCTCTACCAATGTGCAAAGGAGCAAATTGCTGAGAGATTGTATTTCTAATGTTCAGTTGGGTGGAACTGGGGAGAGTTCACCACCCCACGGATTGCCCTGCACCGCTCATAGCCAGGTTGCCGAGTGTGGCTGCTGGAACCCAGGGATCCAGACAGAGCTGGGCAACCTCCCAGGTGACTCATTGCCCTGACACCTGCAGTGGCCACTGGACCTGTGCTCCTTGGAAAATGCCAGATGAACCTTAAAAGGTTCAGGAGGCACTGAGTGAGTCTGGATCCACTTAACTGTACAAACCGCCCTCGGGCTGCAAACCTGATCTGGTCATCTTATAAGAGCAGGGATTCTCACAAGTTTTCCAGATATTTCTCCAGCTTGTCCAGACCTTCCTAGGCTGGAAGTGAAGTCCAGTTTCAGCCAAGTTCAGTTTTTGCGAAAGGCTGTTTCAGCCAGTTTTTACATTACCCAACCCCACATTGAGCAAAACAGAAAAGATGTGGCAAATGTAAACCTAGATGAGGGGAGCAAAATATGGTGTTTATTATTCTAAAGTATACAATGAGAGTGAAGCTACAACTCGAGCCATGAGTCAGGGAGGCTTTCCCATGTTCAAAAATACATGACCCCAAACCCTAGATGTTAATATCACTTTATAGTCACCTGTCTCCATAGCTGAGAGAAGCTCCATGGTCAGGCCAAGCCGTTGGAGCTGGCTGCCCTACTTCAGTTAGTAAACATTCTATTACAACATCCAGCTCTGCAGCTGCTCTGGAAGAAGCGTGAGCAAACTTCACTTCCCAAGGACCAGTGCTGACACACATCCAGTCTCCTGCCGAGCTGGGCTGGAAGTGAAGCCACTTCCACTCTTGACTTGCCTCCAGCCCCATCTTGATGGGCTTCTGCTGGGAGCACCCAAACCAGAAGATACTGTAAATGCCTGCCAGTGAGCATTCCCCATGGCACGTCCTGGCAAAAGCAAAGATTAACCCTAGCATGGACCAGCACCTAACGCTGATGTGATTCCATCACTTTTTACCACCACAACCCCCTTCTCATGCATTAGCCCCACAGTCACTCTGCTTCTGGTTGTGCAACAGTGTGAGTTGCTGGTGGGAAACATCAACCCAAATGCCACTGCTGGACTGAAATAAGGCTGCAATATAGCTGATCCTCCCCTAAATGAGTATTTTTCACAGCTTCCCTTGGTGTTGCCATGGAAGGGAGCAGAGAACAAGGGGAGAGCTCCAGAGCGCCAAGAAGAACCTTCTGCAAGAGGGCTGGGGCTCGCCCAAAGCCCTGATGAGTTCTTCTGTCACTTCGTTAAGCTAATTGTCAACATCATGCCTGAGCAAAACAATTTAAATTCAGCTCCTGCAGTGTATTGACAGAATTCATTGACCAAAAAAAAAAGATCTCACGAGAAAAAAAGACATTACCCAACAATTTAAAGTTGACTTGCAGTGGAAAAAAGTGAAAATAAATAAATAATGGCCATAATTTCCTGTCATAATAGCCCTCCCAGACCTGTGCTTGGTCTGTAAGAATTCATCTTTAATCTTTTTTACTCTCTTCTATAAATCCAATATGTACTTAATAAAAAATATGAAATATGTCCTGTGGTGCAGATCTAAAGGCTGGGATAGAGATTGTCTGGGTGAGGGAGTTTATCTTTTCTGTAAAACTGCAATTGATTTAGATTCTTGACAGCTGTGAAAAATATAAATTTTCAACAAAGGCAAAAATAAAATCTCCCTCTCCAGCTGCCTCAGGGCTCTCCAATGCCAGAACCATTTACCCAGCCTTTATTTTGAAGGCACGTCCTGCTGAGGAATTTCACCAATATTCCTGCCATTGGAAAACAAACCCTGGAAGTATCTTTGGGAAAGAGACCCCCAGAAAAACAATGTACCAGGGTGCTCTCTGGGTGTAAATGGCTCTGCATGGATAGACCCCAAGCACTGAAGGACTCAGAGCATGTATTGTACGTGGGGATTGTGTACTGGTAGGTCTGTAGACAATTAATTGGGTCTGTGGGGAGCGAGTGTAAGGACCAGTTCAGTGCTGTGAGAGGGATGTGCAGATGCTGCATGTGGCATAATAGGCATGATGTTGCAGTGTGATTGATTTTGTTCACTCTTTTGTGTCTGTATTTAAATTTGCAGTTCAATTTTTTTAGTGCTATGTATGTATTTGTCCGTGCCCATGTGACACCTCTCCACTGTGTGCATGTAGTCACACGTGCCCATGCACAAGGGAGTCTTTTCTCTGTTGCTATGTGTGCATGTGTCCTTGCAAGACATCCAAAGTGGTGCTTCCTCTCTCTTCAGCATTGATAGAATTTCAGCTGGAATACTGTATTGTGTTTGGACACTGTGCTTGGAGGAGAACGTGAGACAACTGGTGAAAACCAAAGGAGAACGACTGTCAGGGAGGTCAAGAGAAAGGGTTGAGCTACAAGGAAAGGTTGAATGGATTACAGTTATTCAGACAGAAGGAAAAGAGCCTGAATTGGGGATGATGACAATCTCATAAAAGCTGATGAAAGGGGAGGAGAATCTTCTGTTCTTCGTATCCGTGTGAAGCAGGACTTGAAGTCATGAACTTAAATTGCCAGAAAATCAATTCAGATTAGATGTGAGTTAAATCCTTGCAGCTGTAAGGATACTGAATGCCGAATTGATTGCTGGGGCAGTCATGTCATCAGGGGTTGTAAAGAGACCTTAGGCCAGTATGTGTGAGGGATGGTATAGACCTAATTGGTCCTCTGTTGTTTTAGAGTGGAATTTAGATGACTTCTTAAGATCTTCTCCGTCTTATTTTCCTCTAATTCCATGGTTGTTGCAACCAAGTCTCCAGGCAGACGAGAAGGAAGAATCTATGGTGCGCCAGAACCTGGTGATCTCATCTTCCCTGCGCTACACTCACTGATAAAGTTCCTCCTGCCAAAACCTTTTCTCTCCTCATTGTCACCAAATTATTAGTATACCATATCCAAGATTTATTTTCCCACTAACTTTTACAAAGCAGTCTCCCGTTCTCATGGTAGGCAGTATACACAGTTTTAAATAAAAGGCTTGGAAAAGTTGAGGTCAACAAGCTAAATAAAGAAAATACAAAGCGTATCATAAATCCAAAGGTACATCTATCTAGCTGAGCTAAAAATATAATTTTTATGATAAATTCAATATACTGTAAAGCCTCACTAATTTACTGTTTGCTTATCTACACATCCCATAATTCATACAACAAAAAAAATCACCGTTGGTTTTCTTTGTGCACATTTAACAACCGTGCAGTTCTTTTAGAATTATCACATTCCAGGATTTCATATTTTTTGACACATTAGACATGCATATTCATTAGTGGACTCTGCAGTTCAGATCAAACCAGGCTTGTCTGAGTGTATGAACAGAGTCTGTTTCTGACAGTTACATCAAAGCTCTCTGTGCATCAGAGCACACCCTGCAAAAACTGTTCCAGCCTTGGGGGTATTCTCTTTCCTTTGTCCAGCCGTTCGTTTGCAAATATTGGTGCAACCTACTGCCATTTTTAGGGTGTTTTTAGAAGTTAATAGTCTTCTATTATACCTTTAACCAGTGGAATAATACACGGAGGGTGCTCCAGGTATGTTTTGTTTGACTCTTGGTATCCAATACATTGTGTACACTTATTGGGGCAGAATCATTCTCTTTGAGCACATTCAGTTATTTGAAATTGCGTAATACGAAGTAATTGCATGTAGGATTTTTCTCTAAGTTAGCAGACAAACCAAACTGAGCATATTCAGTTGAAAGACCAGTTTTCACTGTGGGTTTGGTTTAGGACATTGGCCTTTGTCCCATGATTCCTCATCCTTGGAGCCCCAGATCTAGGGTGAAATGAAACCTGTGCCTGATTGTGCAATAAACAGTCTATGCTATAGAGGATCTGATGAACTGCTAGTGGATCTGCCCTTAGGATTGTCTTCCTTTCTCTTGCTGTTCTGGAGAAGACAAGGCCAACAGAGAAGTTGTTCTCCTTTCCCCTTGCAGGTGGCATTGTGCTGAATCCCTCCTTCTATGGAATCCCTGGCCACACGCACACAATGATCCATGAAATCGGGCACAGCCTGGGGCTCTACCACGTCTTCCGGGGAATCTCAGAGATCCTCTCCTGCAGCGATCCGTGCATGGAAACGGAGCCCTCCTTCGAGACTGGGGACCTCTGCAGTGACACCAACCCCGCTCCTAAGCACAAGTTGTGTGGGGATCCTGGACCTGGCAATGACACGTGTGGCTTTCACAGTTTCCTAAACACGCCGTTCAGTAACTTCATGAGCTATGCAGGTAATTGGGTTTCTTCTGTTTGCTTGGTGTGTCTGTGGTTGGGCAAGAACAAAGAGCAGCAATTTAACCTCTGACTTCCACAGTCCCTTTCATGTGGGGCTTTATGCTGATGTGTGTCCATTGGTCCAGGACCAGGCTTTTTGAGGGACCAAGTCTGATGGCCTGAGGAATCTCTTCCAGTTCTCCTGTTCTTTTTCTCCCAGTTTTCCCCAACTTTATGTAGTTTTGTGTGATGACCAGGCAGAAGGTTTCGGGGAGGGAAGAAATGAGATAAGCATTAAGAAAACAGCTTCTAAAGGCTCTACAGCAAATTTGACACCCAATTTCCCAGGGATCTGGATGCCTGATCTATGGGATCTTCTTTGGGAACCCCAAGTTCAGAGCTTGTTTACTGTCTTCCAAGGAGATAGTGAATTTCAGATGACTATTGATACTACCAAAGCTGTAGGATAAACTTGTGATAGGTAGATATCTAATGAGACACTAACCGGTGTCCATTCAAATTCTATGTTTATTGTTTGATTTGGAGCCGGTGTGGTTCCGCTAGAATCATCCACATCTGAGTTTCTTCACTGGAGTGTGTGTACTGGGATAGTACCTGGAGCAGGATTGCTTCTCTGGTCAAGGACTACCATTGTGCTGTGCTGGTTCGTGCTGGGAGTTCAACCACAAAGGCTCCGTATCAGTGCAGTGAAACCAGCCCCCCAAGAGGAATAAGCTGCTTAAGCAAAAACCTGTGTTTGCCTTTATAACTGTGCAGGGTTCTGTAGGCATAGCTGGGTTGCTCAGGGGTGCTGGTTCATGGCCCTCCCACCAACAGGGCATAAAACAAAGAGGGCAGGAGCTCCTGTGACCCTTCCCCGTCAGACGAGGGTGAGATGGGGTCCTCGCTGCACCCCTGGAAGTTCAAGGGGAGTTGAAGGATCCTTTGTTATTTCCCAGAAAGAAGAGGGAATACCTTGGCTCTTATTTCCCCTTATTTTGGGTCACAGGGTCTAACTGTGATGGAGGTCTGTGACATTGAGCTGACAGCATCAACGACATTTTAAAGGTGACCAATATACTTAGAGCCACTGAAGGGCACCCTTATACTCCAAGCAAAAACACAGATTGCCCACTCAAAAGGTCATAGGCGTGCTTATTCTGTAATAAAACTGTAGAGAAGCAAAGTGTTTAATGTCATCTGGGGCACAGATTGAAATGATTTATAACAGCAATGCGTTTATGCCCTTCATGGCACTAGCTAAAAGTGATGCTTGGTTTTCTCTTTATTTTTTCCATTTGTTTAGAGGGTGTTTTCGGGGACAAGCATACACACACTGAGTCAGCTCCACAGCGTGTCGGGCACTTTTGTGCAAGCGGTGGGGCAGGGAACCTTCCTGCCTGATACAGCCTCCTGGGAACATCACACCAATTAGTCAGTGCCACTCCAGGTGACAACATCCCTCCGCCAAATCTGTGTGTCTGTGAGGAGGGGTGGAGCGTGCTGGTTTCGAAACCCTGAGGTCTCTTCTTCCAAAGAGAACCTGCCTTGCCAGTTCTCTCTAGAGCTGGGGCAGAGGCAGACCACTGAGATACCTATCTGCTCTTGGGAACCATATGTGCTGGTGTTCCGAGCAGAAACCTTTCTTTTTTTTTCTTGAAAAATTAAGTGAAGCGACATGATAGGCATCTCTAGAGCTCATGCATGAATCTGTTTGCTTTTCTGTTGTTGCCAGTGGAATAAAAATATATCAGGATATCAAATTGCTGCAGAAATACCTTTGAAACGTCTAAGTTGAGGTCATGCAGCTCTAAACATTGCCTTTCTTTCCTTTCTGTTTTGCTGCTTGTATCCAGCTTAATCATAGTGTGTTTGTCTGTCTCTGTCTAACATCCATCTGTCCAGTTACCCCCCAGTTCTGTAGCAAAGCACTGACTTAAAGGGGAACTTTTCTTTCCCTGACATAACAAGTTACGATGTCCAGAAGTTCAAGAAGTATGAGAAATTGGACTTGTAAATTATTTTTACAAGTCCAAATAGCCATGGTGTTCCCAAATGAAAAGATAATTTAGTCTTTTAGATGACTCTTCATGAAATCAGAAGGAATTCTGCCTCTGAAATCTGTTGGAATGATCATCCCAGCAAAGTCTCTTGAGTTTCTTTAATTATTACTTCATCTGAGGATCTTGAACCTTTCTTGCAAGCGAGTGATCAAGTGGGATACCCTCGGCTCTCCTCCCTTCCTCACCCCCAGGACACAGCCTGTGCTGATGGTCACACAGATTGAGAATGCAGGTCATCTTTCTCCTGTGCCATTGTCACACTGCTTTGTCCTATATATATTTTATTGTTCCTTTATGATGGCTATTAAGGGCCTTTGTCTCCTTCTGGGCTTCCGTGAAGAATATTTATGGCTTTTACAGCATGCTCAGGGATAGACCATAGATAATTATTGAGGAAATCCAGTGATGTCGTATTAAAGCAGCTTTTTGCATACCCACAGGGATTTGTAGATACTTTCAAGCTGGTGGTGTGTGTCTCTCTGCTGTGCATGTTTGATGAGGAGAGGTTTGCTACTCCTGGAATTAGGAGAGAACATGGGAGCTGACGTGTGGTAGGACAGCATTTGGGGCTGTAATCTGAGCAGGATCCCAGCTGAAGCTGTCTCCTTGCTCTTGCATCTCAGGGAAGATGTGGTGAGGTTTTAAATTAGCCAGCAAATTCACACTTCTCTTTAGAACAAATTCATGTTTTTTTCGTTCCTCTTGAGTTCCACAGGGCACAGACGTGAAGACATCAGAGCATCTAGTAATGCTGCTGCAATATTGAACTGCCGACTTGCACTCAAGCAACTCTCTGAACAGCCTTTGGTGACCTGCTTCATCCCAGAAAAGTGTATTATTATTTGACCTGTGCAACACCACGATTGTTGTTTGCACGGCAGCAGCGTGCAGAGGTCCCACCTGGGACTGAGCTTTACTGGGCTGGGAACTCTGCAGGCACATGTGAAGAAACACTCTGTGTTTTCAAGAGCTTCCCATCTGATGGGAAGAGCACCAGAAAAACGGTTAAAGTGCTAGCAATAAGTTCTTCAGCATAGCTTTTCTGGGTGACTTTGCACAACATATTTATTCCTTCTGTGATCTGCACAATAGAGAAATAGTAATTTTCTGCTTCTCCCGGGGCATTGTAGTTGTAAAGTTGTTTGGTGTTCAGAGGGCACTAGATGTGTTCTTGTTGCCAAATCATGTTTGCGGAAAACAGATGGAATGAGAATTGGGTATTTATGGGAAGTTATCCAGCAAAAATATTTCTCCATTTTGAATGAAAAAGACATTTGAAATCCCCAAAATGTTTATGAAAAGTTCAGAAAGCGCTTAGAATCACAGTGGTTATGGGGGGAGATTTTTAATAGAAATAAAATTATTTTACTACAACAAAGGTTTAAATTTTTAATCAGTGTTTTTAATGATTTTTTAAAATTTGATTTTTCAGAACATTTTTATTTCTTCATTAGAAAATTTAAGAACTTTAAAAAAATTATTCCGTATTAAGAAATCTGTCAAAATCGATTGCAGAAAATTTGCATGACTCTCAGGCAATGCTATACCCTAACACTACCTGTTCTTTGCCTTTTTATCCTCTCTCAGAGATTTTTGTTTGGGCATGAAATTCCTTTAAGACCAGAGGTCCCTTGGTAGCCCCAAGTCTGACCAGAAGGTGCTGCACTGAGGCTTTCTGTTTCTTCACCTCCACGTGTCTCTGTCTCAGCTGGGGATGATCTCTAGGTGCTTCACGTGTATCCTGGACCAGAGGCAGAGAACGTTTATTGATATATTTTTTTCCTTTTTAACTTGTTTCCTTCCGCCTGCCTCCGTAAGTGACGACTGCACTAATTTGTTCACAGGCCATTAACTTTTGAGTGCTGCAAGAACTCAGCCCTTGCAAGAAGCTGCCATTCACCCGGGTCATAATTCTTTCTCTTGCCCCACCTTCTCTCCCGCGTGGTTGATGTGGCTTCTGTTTTAATTTCAGACGATGACTGCACCGACTCCTTCACGCCCAACCAAGTGGCCAGGATGCACTGCTACCTGGACCTGGTCTATCAGAGCTGGCAGCCTGTGAAGAAACCGGCTCCAATCGCAATCGCCCCCCAGATTGTGGCTCGGACCTCCACCTCGGTCACCCTGGAGTGGTTTCCACCCATTGATGGGCACTTCTTTGAAAGGTGATCACTGCTCTGCGCTCTTGCACTGGACTGAATGGAAGGGGAGAAATCGGGGAACAACCCGGGGCCCCACTCCGGGAGCACAGATGTATCACGTGCTGTGTTCAGTCTGGGTTAAGGCTCCTTCCTAAATTGGTTCACTGAGGAGGTTATTGATCTGTTTTCTGCTCTTCCTATCTCAGACTGTAGCACTCGGTTGAAGGCCATTGATTTGCCGTGTAAAGGGCAAATCTTTTTCCACATGTTGCAGGAGGAATTTTCAATCAACGGTTCTGGCCCTGTGATTGCTGCTGCTATTGCTCCTCACAAATACCCGAGGGCTTCAGCTCTGCCTACACCTTCCCCCTCCTCCTCTTGCACATTCCTTTCGCAAGGACAAGGTGAATCTTGTTTCTGCTCCCGTGGTGACACGGGGCTCACGGGTAGTGGAGTCTCTCAGGGCAAGGAGGTGGCAGGGCTGGGGACAGGGACCAATGCTGGCTCCTTCCCCGGGCTGCAGGTCTGAGATGGCAGTGGAGCAAGGCAGAGCCAAAGACCTGGAACTCTTGAGCATCATTCAAGTGTTGTCTTGCTGCACCCTGAGCAGAGCACATCGGTCAGAGTACGTGTGTTCATGTCTGATAGGCCTGCAGCTGCCTGGTATCAATACAAATTATATGGATTCAGGGCTCTGGACATGAGTTGTACCACTTTGCTGTTCATAGCTGGAGCAACTCTACCCCAGGATGACCTGAGCAACCGGGTGGTTCATCTAAATGCTCTTACACAGTGCTTGGCTGAGCTGCAGGAGCTATGGGAGTCCTAGCAGAGAACTTCCTAAATGATTGACCTTCTCGCGTTACCATTACCTCACCTTCCCCGTTTGCATTTCTTCTCCACTTTTTGCTTTGTTATTTTATAGAGAACAGACTCCATGTGTCCTTCAGGACTGTAGCAGCACGTATCACAGGAGGCCTAATTTACAAGCATATTAGTGCCCAAAGAGCTGTCTCAGCAACTGCTGCTTTGTTCAGTGAGAGCACCTTGAAAACCACTGCCTCCAGCAGGGATGAAGGTCCTTCCAGCTCTGCTAGGACACCATGGCCATTCCAGTGGGCAGCTTGTGCTTTATCCCAGTAGGCAGAGAGCTGTTCTTTTCTGCTCAGATGAGGTTTTCCACCTTTATTGCAGATTAATACAAGGAGGGTAATCAAATCGTATTAGGAGCTGATAAAGAGAGGTCTCGTGCTCTGAGCAGTGTTCGCCTTAATTGCAGTTTTGCAACTCAATCCTTTTATTCCCTACGTGAGAAAAGGACTTACGTGAAGTTCTGAAAATTAATTCAGAATTTTTTAGCCCATAATCATTTTTAGGTAAATTAAGTTTCTCCAATTTAATTTAGATTTCAGAAGATACTTACTATGTGTTAAATAAATACCATCTGCCTCTTAAAACACACTGATGCAGAGTTAATTGTTATGTAACCAAATATGTCTTTATTACATATTTCTTATAACTCAATCAATATGTTTTTAATAACCTCTAGTTAGTTAGTTCTTAAATAACATACAGTGGATAGCCCGCTAAATCTAAAATTTCATAACAGAGTTATCATATGTTAAATAAATAGTGATTTTCTAGAAAAAAAAAAAAAAGTCCTTTGGGTTTTCAAATCTGTGTGCTCAGTATTACTGAGGAGATTTAAAGAGACAGCCTTAAATACTTTAAGCTCAATTCCTTCTTAAAACGAGATTCCCGAAGTTAACAGATACAGAAACGTTGCTGTGACCCCTTAAAAATGTCACTGAAGTATATCCTGTCTAAAATTTCTGATATATTAATCAAAACAAGCACGATGGTAGTATTTTAGTGACTAATGCTGGAAAAGCTGGCGTGCTGACCTTCCAGTCCCGATGTGTCCGGCACTGCTCGGTTAGAGATACATCCCTGTATCCATTTGTGAAATTGGGTCACTGTGCAAGACAAGGAGGAGGTAAAATTGGCCAAGGATAATCTTATCTGTGTGTGGGAATACTGTAAATCTTTGCAGATATTTTTACACAAAGTGCACACCATGGCCCAAATTTTACTTGCCTCACTTGGATGAATAAACTCATTCACTTCAATGGGACTATTCATGTAAAAAACAGAAGACTGATACTCAACTGCTGAGTGCCTTGGGCCTGGTTTCTAATGCACAGAGGCCCCTTCCATGCTGTTTTGACAGTGTAAAAGGGCCTTAAAAGCCTGAATGGCTCTGGCTACATTAGCAAGTATTGTGGCCCAATATAAGTAGATCTCGAGCGCAAAACAGTTGTTAATGAAGACCTGACGTCAACACTGTAGGGGTCTTGGGGAGGGGGACGTTGTTTCAGCCTCGCTCCAGCCTGGCCTCGTGGCGTCAGAGGTTGGAGCACATCAGGTGTGGTCCCAGACACATCTCTGCTCCGATTTCAGGCAAAACAGGGTTCAGGACTGCTCCGAGTGCTCCAAGTGGGGAAGATGAAGAGTTTCTCCTCAAAAGCTCGCTCCTGATCCAAATTGCAATGTGGGCACCCTCAGTGTAACACAAGTTTCTTTTCTGTCCCTTTTATTCTCTAGAGCTGTGCATGGGCAGTGACCTCTGCTCCGTCAAAATCAGGAAGGGGAAAATTAGTCTTGCTTTTAAAAATGTAACTCTGGGCTGGCTGCCTCCGAGGTTGAGGTCCTGATGGTGAAGGGGATGAAACATGGAAGTAAAGACCATGTGCCTTCTCCCTGCTTAGCTGCAACGTGGCCCCAGGTGCCACAGTATTAGTTGCTTTTCTTGTAGGTCCTCAATTCTAGGAATTACATAATTAGTTATGTAGATTTGGGGTCAGAGAGTAATGCTAATTCATTGTTCTTGTAAATTTGGGGTTGGTTACCCCGTGTCCTCTCACCCTGGCAAGAGTAGCTACGGGAGCTGTGCACAGAAGTAAAATCTTCTTCCTGACAGACCCTCCTTACCTATTTAGTGTGTTTTAATTGATGGCTGCTGTATTGCTCCAGAGAGTCATTTACCTGCACGTGAATTTGCCAACGTGTGTTTGACCCTAAACTCCAGCAGCTGTTTGATCTTCTAAACACCTCTAATAATCAAACGTAGCAACAACCACCATTTCTTCTTGCAGCTGCTGCACGGGAGATTGGGATACTTCCCATTTTTCATCCTCCCATTAAAAAAAAAAAACATGAAAAATGTCGCATGCGCGTATAATAATGTGTAATAATAAAATAATAATAGAGCCAACAAAACAAGTGAAAACAAGTGAGAAAAAGAAAACTCTGTTCATTTCCTGGCTGCATCTATTAGATGCGTTCATCTGCTGTCGCTAAGCATCCATTCAGGCGCCTCCTGTTTGATATGCGGAGGCAGGATGTAAACAGTTATTGTAATAGGGCTCCGCAGCAAATTCTGCTTGGCCAGAAAACTTTGAATGCATCTGCTCTTCCAAGTTTTCATTGAGGTGACTGCATTCATTTCCATGAATCTGATGCTATCTCCTTCTCAGTGAGCAAATATTTTGGTCAGTACGGTGTCCCACATCTAGATGGCTGGGCTTGATAAGCGCCTGCTTAAACCTTGCTGGAAATTTTCAGTGCCTGGGAGGGGAGAGCACCAATTCTGAGTTTCAAGTAAGGAGATACAATTTAGCCTGAAAACAGGCACTCTTTACTGAAAGGAATGACGGAATTTTACTGTTTTTGAGTTGCCCACTGAACTGGTGCTGGCCCTGAAGAGAATTGTCTGGTTTTCACTAGTAATCTTTAGATTTTGAATCCGCTTCTGAAATATCATGCTGTAGGAATGAATTCCTCCTGCGCTCTGAACTTCATAAGCTGGAAATTCCCCAGTACTTGGCTTATTAGAAAACAGAGAAGTCTAGATTTTCCATTACCCTGCACTTTGGGGAGTCATGTGCACCAGTGTATAAGGTGTCAGATATGCTATCGTTCCTAATTAATAGTGTTTTGAACCAATTTACGCTCATTTTGTCTTGATGTCAGTGGCTGCATAAGGTGTAAGGATCTGGCTTAGATTTTCATAAGCCTGTAAATGCGATTCCATAATTAGTTCTGACATTCGTGGCTGTTTGTAGGATTTGTGTGCAAGAGCCTGCAGACCAAAAACTGTAACCCAGGAGTCATCCCCTGTGTAACTCCTTTCAGCCAGTGGAGTTACATCAGGGTTGAGTTTGGCTCCCAAATTGGAAAAGTAAAAAGAGAAAGTTTGCTCATAGCCTTTCCCACATGATGCTCCTTGTGATTTCTCTTACCTCCAAGTCCTTGCTGGTAAAAGGAAATGTTTGTCCATAAGCCTACAGTTTTTTCCACCATGGCAGCCTGTGATGAAATTGTATAGCTGCTAATTTGAGTAAAAAGCAGGCTTAATTGTGGAAAGTTGGCTTTCAAAGCCCTCTCCTCATCCAGGACCAAGCGCTAATGCAGGAGTCTCTTTGTAGAGAAGCTGAAAGATTATTATTGCAGGGACTTCTGTCCTGACTGATGTGTCTGAAAAACGACTGCACCGTAATAGTTCTACATTTTGATTTCTCAGTACCTTTTATTCTGGATTCTGGGATTTGTTTGCATCTATTATTTAGGCAAGCTGAGTTAGACACTTAAACCACTGCTCAAGAGACAGCTGAGAAATGCAGTAGGGAGGCAGCATCATGTCAATGGTGCAGGTGGGTGAAATGATACAGAGATAGAATTATTCCCAACGTGCCCAAATTTGTTGATTACCAGCCTTACAGATCATGCAAGGAAGAGGAGGGCACCTTCACCTCCCTCTTCTCTATTCTACCCCCTCACCACGTTTTAGTCTTCAGGTGTTTTCAGCAGGTGCATCTCTTTCTGCACTGGCTGAGAGTTCTGTCATTCCTCGTCAATTTGTGCAGGGGGTGGCTGTGGGCCATATGGAAATGAACACAAGTTTTACCGCTGATTTCATTCCAGCTCCCCCCCGTTGACAATCCCTGCTTTCGCCTAATTAAGCCAAGAGGAAGTTGATTTTCAAATAGATCCCTGTCAACAAATGGGAGATGCTAAGCTGTGGAGCAGCTGAGCGTGTGTCTCTAACACCAAAGGGGAGCGAGATGGTAGAGCCGGGGAGGGTAAATTTACAGCCTGGGTGTCCTTGCTGATGATCCAGAATAACTTCTGCCTGAGGATCACAGTGCCCTTCGCAAAGCGGTGCTGAAATAAAGTGTGCAAGGGGAGATGGTTAAAATTTGCATAGCTGATTATAATAATTGATGACTCAATCCGTACTTGCTTGGGTAGCTTAGGGAGTACACTCTGTGTTACGCACAAGTTGTTTGCCTAAAACTTCTGACCTTTCCTAGTTGCATTTTATCTATAAGATAATTAATTTTTTTCCTTTCAAGTGGCCTGAGCTCCTTAAAGCAGAACAATGAATTCTGAATAATAAGCAACTTTTTGGGGTGAATAACCACACATTCTGGGTCATGCAGTTCCGAATTGTGTGACCTCAAGGAACATAGGGCTGAACTGTGTGAGTTGCATCCTCAACTGATATAAATCAGCTTAATGGTATGGAAGTTATTAGAGTTACTCCAGTCTACATCAGCTGAAACCCTGATCTTGTGAATGTATTCGCAAAAATATTTGTGAATCGGTGTTTAACTAGGTTTTCCTGTTCAACCACTTCTGCTGATAGTACTTCATTGACAGCAGCTGGTGTTAGGTGTATTGTGGAGGTGAAGTAATGTTGGCACTGGGCAGTGAAGTGCCTTTCTTAATGCCATGTCCTGCCATCCGATGGCACGGAGCCATAAGGTGTTCCAGTTCAGAGAGAGCCATCCGCTGGTGCCAAAGCTGCCGGGTATCGAGTCCAGGTTCCCCTGCGAGAAGGATCCAGGGTGTGTTCTTTTCTGAGTGTTCATAACCCACCCCTTTTCCAGGCTTGTAATGACCTGGTGAGACACCTCCAAAAGCCGGTCCTCATGCGCTGAGCAAAGCTGCGCTTCGCAGAGCAGCTCCATGTGATGTTCTCAGAGCCTGGGACTTCACCCTCTCCTCTAATCACCAGTAAGCCCAAGGGCCTTCACAGTCCTTAAGATGCTACAAGTTCAAGCAATAAATCCACAGTGGGAAAAAAAATAGATCCGAAATCTCCTGAGGCCCATTTCTCTGCTCTAACCACTAAGCAACACGTATTTTCTTTTGTCAGGGTTTGATGCAGTTGTAGTGCAGGGGGGGAAAAGTTCTATCTATAAATATATATCTATATATAGCTGAGCATGATTTCACAGGTTGCTGTTGTTCTGTGTTGGGTGGAGGACTCACAGGTGCTGTCTATGAAGGCCGTTAGCCCAAACCTGCAGAAGGTCAGCATCAGAAAACACTCTTGTCGGTGCTGTGAGAAGAGGGTTAAGTGGAACTGAATTCTAAGTCTTGTTGCTTTTAATATAGTTGAATAAGCAGCTCATTCAGCTGTTACTAAGTTGGTGTGTTTTCCTGTTTTCCTGGCCTCCTAGAGAAGTGGGATCAGCATGTGATCTGTGTGCGGAAGGAAGAGTCCTGGTGCAATACGCCTTCAGCGCCTCTTCCCCGATGCCCTGCGATCCCTCGGGGCACTGGAGCCCACGGGAGGCAGAAGGTGAGTCACAGGGTTGGGGACAAAGAGGTGGCAGGGAGGGGGGAGACGGGCCAGAGCCACGAAGGCAGTGGGAAAACGTGGGAGAGAGTTACTCGTTATAGCTGTGTGTAACATGAACAAAGCTGGAGGAGAGATGAGTACACTGTGCCCTGAAGGAGAGCCACTGGCTGAAATACCTGTGTTTTGGCCCCTGTGTCCTGACCCTGCCCATGAATTAAGTGAATTCCAGGAGCTGAACCTGGATTTCAGAAAGCAGCCGAGTGCCAAGAAATGCTGACCACTCACATCTGCCAGATGAACTCCTCAGGGGAGCTGTTTGCTCCTTCTACTCCCAACTCCCAAAGTGAAGAATTGCATGTTATTTATTTGGGGCTGATTTCTGCTGCCTTGGCTTTCGTTGAATGGCAAGGGGCTGCTCCGGCAGACGGGCAGGAAGGAGGTTGCCCTTTGGGCAGGTGCTCAGCAGCACGAACGCAGGTGACTACGTCAAGCCCAGGCTAGTTCAGGGTGTTTTGCAAGTCGTGCTTCCTGCTCTGCTCCAGAGCACGTTGGAGGGAACGTGGTCAGAGCTGGTCCTACGGTGCCATTAGATCTCCCTCATTAATTCTCCTCCATATGTACCTTCCATGACGTAAGCAGGTGGATGTGGTAGAGCATATTTAAGATTAGGCTGGACAGAGGTCAGTAATCACAAATTACAGTTTGGAAAGAGCAGAATATTGTTTCAGTCTGTCCATCACAGGCTGTTCCTCCGGGAGCAGCACGCACTGGGCTCAGACTTCACTGTGAACATGCAGGTGGGCCAATCCCTGGATTTTGCAAACTCATGTACAAATACATCCTGACATTAAGGGCTTCTCTGTCCTGTGGCCAGAGCACGTGGGAGTTATTCTACAAGGAAGGTTATTTGCAAGCTAATGTGGTGATATACGCAGTGCTGGCATCCAGGAGCCCTCCCTTCTCCTAAGGTGCAGCCAGCTGTGTCCCCGCTACCTGATGGGTCACGATGTGTGGGCAGGTGTCCTCTGCCCCAAGCACCCATCTCCCAGGGTGGGGGCCCAACAGAGGTTACAGTTCACTCCGACTCGCCCCCTCAGTGTGGACATCTGAGGTCCAAGGCTAGGGACAGGGCAGAGCACGCCTACACCTTGGGTGGATGGTAGATGAAGAGCTCCATCCCAGGAAGCAGCACTCCGGCTGTGAATGTGACTGGATTGTCAAGTAAACAGGATTAGTGAGGTCTGGATGGCTTGTAGTAGTAGCACAGGGTGGAAGGTAGAATTTCCACTTAGCCAAGGATTACAAGACTTTGAAACCTGGTTTCGTTTGGAACAAAACCTGAAACTTCTGAAATTCTCCATGAAGGAAAATTAAAAACAAAAAGTGTTTGAGGCTGGCCAAAATGTTTTGTTTAGCTCATATAATTCCTCTTTTCATGAACTTCGGTTAAATTATGACATTTGAAAATGTCCCCATTTAGTATATAATCTAGGGCAAAGGCAACTTTTAATATCAAAATGAAAAGTGTTTCAAAGTTCAAAAGTGAAATGAATTCTTCCAAAAATGTCAAAACGCAATGTTCCAATATTGTTAGAACTTTCTTCCCATTTTCTCTTCCAGAATAAAATTTTGGACAAATAAACCCAATTTTGCAAAGTGTTTTGGTTTTAAAAGAACTGCATATTCCATTGAGATACGCAGTTCCATCAAAGTTTCTCCAATGAGCTCTGATTTGAAAACTTCTAGATCTCACACATCTTGCCAGCGGCATCATTCCTAGAGAAACTAAGCTCCTCTAAGATTTATTACTCAGCTGCATTTTGCATTTAATTTCCTCTTCTTACAGTGTGTGCCTGCATGTTCTTAACTGTGAAGGGTGCAGTCAGATCCTTATCTGCCTCATTCGGTTGCTGTTGTGCCATTGCTCTGGAAAGAAAATTTGGGAATCCTATCCTCTTACTACGTTAATAAGTTGTCTCCACTTTCGGGTAGAAAATATACCAAGTGTATGGCATTTGTTGCTCTGTAATTTTCTGTCATCACTACCACACTCCCTGACATTCAGGATCTCTGCCTACTTGCACTTGGTCTGAGTTACAAATAGCACAGTTAGATCATTGTCTGGCTTCTTTAATTGTCTATCTGCGAGTACTCAAGCATGCAAGCTTTAAATTCACTTTCTGCAGGCGTTCATGTGTGTAAATCTCCCCTGCTTGAGTGTTCATGGAAAGTGAATACAAAAGAGGCATAAGCATGGCCAAAATGAACTCATTTTAAAATTTGAGACGACACTCATGGAAAATGTTTCGTAGTGCTCATCCAGCTTCTTACCAGAAAACCACATTTCTCACGTGTCTCTGCAGCAGCTCTGGTTGGTCTGATTTTGTTTTCCTGAGGTCTCGCGGTGTTGTGCTGCACGGTTACTCCTGGTGGCTGACACCAGCTGTGGTCCTGACTATGAGTGAGCCGTGGCTGCTTCAAAACTCTGCCGTGGGGATGTTGTCCTTCCAGGTGCCACCCTTGTGCCCAGTGTGGTGGGGTCCAACCCCCTGGCTGACATATTTTGTGATTCGATTGTGCCTCTTGCATGAGTGGAGTTTGCTCCTCGGTGGCCGTTGTGGGAAGGTGCTGGAGATCAGGCAGTTCTGATTTGCTCTTTACCTTCACCACAGAGCAAGACGGCTCTAACCTGCCTGGATCCTCACCAGCAACCTCAGTAGATAAACAAACCTTCCAGCACCTCCACAACTCAGACAAAGGGGTTTTTTTAATATATTAAAGGTGATTTTGGTTCAAACGTTTACTTACTGCATAATATAACTCAATTCCTACTGCCTGGCTCCCTATTGACTGAAAGAAGTGGGAGAATATAGAAAAAAATCTTGCTGCCTTAGGCTGCTCTAGCACCCTGCCTTTCCCAGTGGCCAGTATTTCACTTGAGAGCAGTTAATTCTGTATCTGCAAGTGGAATTGTCTCCATTGGACATTAGGGCCCCACTGGATGATCCCTTTGTCCTGACTGTGTAAGAAATGGGGCATCCCAACTGGTCTCCCCGAAAAAGCGTGTCAAGTTTTGTGTTAGGCAAGGCATGATGTGGCATGAGGGACTGCTCTGTGACCGATCTTGCTGATGATCTGTTAAGTTTAAGGATTTCAGAACCTGTGTGCACAGGGGCAGAATGACTTCTACACCATTACTTTTTATATACACAAATATTTGTCATCTTCATAGTATTTACCCATTTCTAGAAATCTAGAGTTACATGGAGTAAGGTTTCCATCCTCTTCCACAATTAAGTGAATGTTTCTTACCGAGGTCTAAATGTCTGATTATGTTTAAGAAAGGGACCCTTTATCTCAACTTCCTTGAGGTTTTTAGTCTATGGTTGACTACAATCAAGCTCCCGTTTTGGGGTGATGATCTGCATTAAACTCCCTGGAGGCTGCATTCAATTCACGTAACTCGGGGGATCACACCCCGATCTGCCCAAACATGTTGGTTTATTCACTATTTAAGTCTTACAGAGCCCTTGAACTGGCAGAGGTGAATTTGCAGGAACCCAAGTGAGACCACTTTTGAACACGTACCGGGCTGTGAGCCATTAATCACCTCCATTTTCCTGTCTGCGAGATGGCAGCGATAAGATTGACAAATCTTCCCAAAGCCCTCTGATATACTGGGGTTTAAAAACCACCTTTGTAGGGCTGCAGGCAGGAGCTCGCTGGGACTCTGTAAGAAAGTCATCGAAGAGCCTGGCCCAGCGCGTGGGGACGGCAAGGAACGTGGGGAGATAACGTGAGTCAAAGGGGGTATTCGCTACTCGAAGTGATTATACGCAGCGCTTGCAAGCGTGCCAGGGGGAAAGAACTTGAGCGTGTTAAATGGAACTCTGGCTTTCTTCAAAAAAAGAAAGCTCTCGCTGCTGTGGTCTCTCCAGATGCTGAGGTTCGTGGCATTCCCGCTGCTCTGTGGCATGCGAGGAGGAGAGGAGAGGAGAAGCGGAGGAGAAGGAGGGCTGCGGGGCGTGTGGGGGTGAGGGAGAAGCGTGAGGAGTGGTGCCTCTGCAGGGCAACCACATCGGGTTGTGGGGACACACCAGGAAATCTGGGTTCATTTGGTAGGAACAGGAGAAATCCCTGCGCTGTTTATCCTAGACAGAAGAGGCACATTTCTAACACTTCATTGGATCACAGACAATAAGAATAACCTTCACATGTTGCCCTTTTCTCTTTAAATTAGTAGTGATGTCCTGTTTGTTCGTGTTTGCCCGGTGCTTTATCTTGCTTTCTTCCTTGGTTGCAAACAGCTGTGCTCTCTCTTTTTTTTCCTCTGCCTTCTCCATTTCTCTCCTCTCGTTACCTTTCTTTATCTTTACTTTTCCCTTTCTTCTTTCTTGTGCTTTGCCTTCTCTCTGTCCTGCTTGCTCCCTTTTCGTGTCATTATTTGGGAAGGAAGAGGGAATTTATAGCTCTCACTGGATTCTGTTACCAACTGTTCCACCCATCTGACCTCTCTGGATCTTGCAGTCCATGACTCCGTGCCAAATTGTAATGTTACCATAGTATTTGGGAACCCAGAAAGCATTGTGGCTTTCATTAGTTTTTAGTAATACCTCCCATGTAGTCGAACGTAGCCAACGGTGAGAAATGTAAAAGTACAAGTGCCTGTTGTTTCATCACAACGAGCGCAAAGAGCCAGCTCAGACCTGTGCTCCATGTGCCTCCAAAAAAGGGGTCTTACACAATGTGCTCAATTGGCCTGGAAATGGTATAGGAGTTGCCCCTCAACAGCTTCTTGGAACCAACAAAAGCTCTTTTCTTGTCTTTGTTTAAGAGAAAAAGGTTGTATTTTAGAGTGAGAGGCAAGGGAATAAGTAGGAGCACGGAGGTGAACTGAAGGCAAAGTGACCGTTTATCAGGTAAAGTGCCAAGTGGAAGGGGTGGAAAATATCATCGCTTGGCACAGGAAAAGGCACTAGCAGTAGGAAATACAGGACCAGACACACTGGCACAGGGTGTGTTGTCCCGTCCAGCTGGGCACTGAAACTGGGTTTGCATCTCTCTTGCCCAGCCAGGAGATGCTGGAGTTACATTTCTCCCCTCCGTGCTGGCCATGCCTGTTCTGCTCAAGTAAATAATTAGTTTTCTGGACAGATGTGTTCTCCTGCCACCAGTTTGTCTTTCAAGACTGATGCCTGTGATAATCCCTGTTCTCTAACTTTTTTGTGCCCTCTCTTCGCTTGCTTCTTTCTTTCCAGGGCACCCTGATGTTGAGCAGCCTTGTAAATCCAGTGTCAGGACATGGAGTCCCAACTCGGCAGTCAACCAACACACGGTGCCCCCGGCCTGTCCCGAGCCTCAGGGCTGCTACCTGCAGCTGGAGTTCCGTTATCCCCTGACTCCAGAGTCCCTCACGGTCTGGGTGACATTTGTTTCCCCAGACTGGGACTCCAGCGGAGCGGTGAATGACATCAAGTTGCTCACCGTCAGCGGGAAGAACATTTCTCTCGGTCCGCAGAACGTCTTCTGCGACATCCCGTTGACCATAAAGCTGGATGCGGGACAAGTGGGCGAGGAGGTGTACGGGATCCAGATCTACACTCTGGATGAGCACCTGGAAATTGATGCTGCCATGCTGAACTCCGTGCCCCACAGCACGCTGTGCGCGGACTGCAAACCCATCCAGTACAAAGTGGTGCGGGACCCTCCTTTCCAGTCTGGATCTCCAGTCGTCATCTCAAACCTCAGCAGGAGATTCGTCGACACGTAAGTACTGCTTCCCAGCGAGCTGCATAGGTGTGTTGGGAGAAAAACAATAACCTGGTCTTCTTATCCTGTTGATGTCCAGCATCACAAGTGATTGGTAGGATTTTGAACTAGGTAGATGTACCAGGCATTACCAAGAGACCGTATTCCCATAGTTTGTCTCTGGAACCAGGAGTATCTCCCTCAGGTGATACAGCCTGGGATTTCCTGGATAATTTTTGAGAAATTTCTGGGCTGGTTGTGCAGAAACATGAAATTCTGGCTTCCCTTAACCACAAAGGATATTGCAAACTACTTAAGCTATGATAAGTTAAATGTTTAAGATAACCTCTGGAGTGACACAGTCATCATTTCCTTAGAAATCTGGAGTGACACAGTCATCGTTTCCTTAGAAATCTTTTGAAAGTAATATTTTGATAGAGAAGGGTACAGAAGGGCTTTCAGTGCTGGAGCACCAATTAACTGCTAAAGAAAGGATGCAAAAACTACACTTGCATCTTCAGGTATATAAATGTGTTTCAACCAATTTCGTTTTCAGCTTTCGTGTGTCACGAAAACCACTTGTGGTGGGGTGGCATTGTTCTAACACAGCAAAGCTGCCAAACACGCTGGTTTGTTGTAGGGACTGAGCTTCATCCCAGATGCAGTTCTGCTCGTCCCGTCAAGGAATGCATGATTGTTGAGGAAAGTCCAACTTTAAAATATTCAACCATTTCAGGAGATCTGTGATCTACCCGTAGGCATTCTCCAGCAGCAAGAAAAACATCTTTTGCATAAGACGATTCCCTGGAAATGATTCACTCTTCTGTGGGAACAACATGAGGCTCTTTTGAAAAATGAACACCAGATAAAAGGAAACCTGCTAAGAAAACTGCACTCTAATTTAGAAAAGATGATCTAATTAGTACAGCTAATATCAAGGAAGCCTACATCATTATGGTCTTCTAAAGCATATTTAAATATAATAAAAATGATTAATTAACAATTCAGTAATCATGAGCTACCATCCCTTTCATGGCCCAATTATACAGCTCAGAAGATGCAAAATGTCCCTACGGATTTAAAAATTCAAGGTAACTAACAATTGTGAATATAAAAACAAAACCCCAAGACATCACTGAGGTTACTCATGTGCTGAAAGTTAAGCATGTGCTTAAGTGCTTTCTGGGGTTGTAGCCTTGTTCCAGCAATTGCTGGCGCTTAGCATGAGATGAATATTGGCATATTGGAAACGTGGAAAATGGTGAATTTTCCCATGGTTTTGCTGTGAAAGCATCTTTGCCTGAAACCTGGCCCACTCTCATTGGAAAATGGGACTGGTTTGGTTTGAAATATTTGCATACCTTAGCACAAGTTCCCACAGAAACAGGTCCAGTTTTGAGATCATAACAAAATGTGAAGAAAAAAAAAAAAAAGAAAAAAAGTCCCAAAACATAACTTGCATTCTGAGTTCTATTCCCTTGTCTTTTATTATGACTTTGTGGGTGACTTCTAGCTTATAGCCAGCTGTAGCGAAAGGGTGCTCTAATAATGAAATCAGGAGCCAGGGATTAATGAGAATTTTCCTGTGCGTCATTGAATAAATCACATGGGGTAACATTACTGTACCTCTCTGCGTGTCTCACCTAGTTACACAGCCAGCTGAAAATCAGACAAAAAATTTACGTTAGTCTTTCTGGGCTCTTCCCGAGAGCAGTAGACAGAAGGGGATGCTCCTGGAGGCTGGCACAGCTGCCCTAACCCAGCCTTCCAGTCTAGCTGGCCGCAGGTCGTCTGCGTCTTTCCAGGGACTGCAGGGAAAATCCTGCCAGTGAGCTTCCATGAGATGCTTGGAAAACTAAAATGAAGTTTTTAGTCACTGGGTGAGGAGTTGAAGACGCAGATTCTTAAGTAGTTGGTGTTGATTCGTGACTTTGGCGGGGGTTAGAAATCTTGAAAAGTGGGGTGATTTTTTTTTTTTTTTTATCCCTGGTAGGCCTGTGTGCACAGCACCGAGCCATGTCCTCTGGTGACGGGGTTCATGCAGGTTCACAGGGTGATGCTGTGTGTCCAGGCTGCAGCTGGACCACAGCTTGAGACACAGCAAACGCCTTGAAGTTCTGCGTGGGGTTGTGGTTATGGGGTAGAGGCAAAAGCAAGAGGACTTTTCCATTAGCACCTGGTGCAAAGAGTAGCTACAGCCCTTATACTCTGTAAGCAGGAGGGAAGGGGACGTGCTTCAGGGAAGTCAGAGGTGTTGGGCTCTGCTCCTACGTGTATATGTATGTGTAGGGGTAGATGCAGTCTCTCTCGACCTGTTTGCATCTGCCTGTCTCGTTCTGTACAGCTGGAATTCAGCATATCTGTGCAACCAGCCTTTGCAGCCCCTTTATCTCTCTGTGAGCCCCAAGCCAGTTACCCCTCCTTTATGCTTTCGCATGTTTTCCATATTAAATAAAATGACACCCCCACATGTTCTATGGAAGGTTATTTTGAAGGCAGTCACATATCTTTACTCTTGCCTCCTCTGACCTTGATTTTCACTTTTTCTTTTTCTCCCAAAGAAAATATTTGCTTGCACTGTTATCTCTGAGCAAGATCCTTTCCCCAGGTGTGGCGATGCTGAAAGAAAAATTAATTTCTCTTACCTTCTTCCCATCAAAGAGAGGGAACTTCTCTTTAAGCTGAGAGGAGAGAGAGCCTTTAATGGATAGCCCTTGCCTAGTCAGCACTGGGTGCTCCACAGAGGAGAGTAAATAAGTACAACGGTGGAAATCTTTTATTAAGAAATGCAAAATAACACCAGACCTCCTGTGCTCCAGTTGAATTTTAATCTCAGCTCTTGGCTGAGCATAACGAACATCTCTAAGGGACAGGACCTTATCCTTGGACCTTCCAGAGACCAGGCAAGACACACTCAATTCCACTGAGTACGATCAGCCGGAATTGCTGGTATCTGTGATACAAAACAACAGTTGGAGCCCAGGAAGAGAGCAGAAAGCTAAATAAATCAGTGGGGAAAGAAAAGAGGTCAGGCCAGGTGCAGCACGGAACTGCTGAGTCTTCACACCGCAGCCCGCGATAAGGAAGGAGCCTCATCTGCAAATCTCAAAGTCTCAGCTCACAATTCAATCCAAAGTTTGGACTGTGCTCTTACGTAGAGGGTTGCACTCTGGCTGTTCTCTAGAAATAACGTGCGAGAGAGTCACTATGGTGGCTGTGGTAATTGTTTTGCCCTCACTTTGCCCTTACTGTCCTGCTTATATGCTCACCTCGTTGCAGTTGGAAAATAATTGTTGCCTTTGCATTCGGTTGTATTTTTTTAAGAGCTCAGTGAGAAGAGAGAGCCCACAACGAGATGCTCTCCTGAGGGTGTCACGGGGACAGTTAGGTGTCAGCTCCATGGGGATGGTCTGAGGTGGGCAACCTGTGTTCCCCATTGCACTTTCAGTAGCTGAAGTCGCGAGCAGCTGGGTGAGCTGGCCAGGTCTAAGCCGGGAGACGCCGAGGTTAGTTTTGGCAGGTTGTCAGAATAACTGGAAAAGTTTCCTAGAATTGGAAATTTTCCCAACCCTTCTGCCACAGACTTTGTAGGAAACCTCAAAACATCATGGATGGCGATGGATCAGGTCACCTCTGTGATGTTAATCTGTGGGCTTTTTGAAGACAAAGGCATTGACTGAAATAGCATTAGAAGGAACTCTAGCACTGGTAGAAGTTTTGGTTGTGCAGAGTGGAACATCCCTGAGAAGCAAGTATGCTGTCCTGGGAGACACTCATCTGAGCCATTCCTACACTGACGAGAGCTTTAGTACCCAAGTGACACCTGGAGATCCTGCAGTTGTACTTGAAAAAGAAAGAAAAATAGAGAAACCGAGAGAGAAAAGTGGATTTTCTTATATAGGGAATATGTGTTTCTTTTCAGTTTTGGCTATTTTATACCTACCTTCTATGGCTAAACCTTTTATGTTGCTTGGTAATTGTTGGAAGGGACTGGTCATTGTATGTGTAAAGCTGTTATTTAAACAAGTACAACATTTTAAAAGACTTTGTTAGAATCAGGAGTTCCATTCAGTGCTAAGCTTGTAAAGTCCATGTCATTTACTGTGTTTTAACTCCCCACCTGAGATGGTGGAGTGTAGATCTCAGCAGGGCTCTGTGGAGTGACTGCAGAATGACTGAGAAAGTGCCATCTTGAAGCTTGCAGGTCACTGGAGGGCTCCTGTGGCACTGGTTGTGGGTCCTTAGCGTTTCACATGCTTTACCCAGAACAATTGTTTGTTTCAAAATGGGCATTATCGATGCATTTGCCATTAGTTACTGGTATCCAGTCAGAAGGCCATGTGATAAGTGACGTGTGAGAAACCCCAGGTGATGAGTAGTTGAAGGAGACAAAAACCAATCTGAATGTATATGAAATACTTGGTAAATTCCTACCAAGTATGAACAAGCAGAGAGGCTGGAGAACCAGCAGTGGCTATTTGTAATGAGCAATAATTCATTACAGTGAATTGTTGGTGTGCCTTTCTGCCCCTGAACTCAACGGGAAGACTGGGTTTACATGACACAGCCCCAGCTGAACACAGGACTGGAAAAATATGAACATCATCACAATGATGATCTGTAAACCGAAGTCCCCGCTGAATGCAACACTAAAATTTCATGGCAACATCTGTCCTTATTATGGCATTCCTTCCTTCATCTTGAAGATCTATTTCTCTATTTTCTGAAGGTCTACCAGCCAGAGGAATGTATGATCTAAAGCAGCTGAAATGAATTGCCAGATCCATCTGTCATGACGATAATTAACACCATATTTCCACCCAAACAAGATACAGATCGCTGGGTGGATGTTCTCCCGACACCAAAAGCTGAAGTCCATATTATCACCATCTTCTGCTCACCCCTCCTCCACAGTTACCATGCCAAACCTCTCTTGATATGCCAGGAAATACCGGGGAGTATCTAAGATAGGACTGAAATCTTAAGAAAGCACTTTACGTGCCCAGATTTATCTGCAAGAGCTGCTAGGTTGTCCGTGTGGTATCAGTATGCTACACATCTGGATTCCCAGCAAGCTTTAGGACTGTATGTGGTATTCCAGATGTCCGTGTGCACGAATACTTACCCAGCTACCCTGGAAATGCCTTCCCTTGATGTGGCAAGGACCTTGTATGCTTCTCTTGTGGATACGTCCCACTGATGCTTCATAGTTGTCTTGCAATTGAATAAGTACAACCAACTGCTTCTTCCCCTTTCGCTTGCGATGAAAAGCTCCTAGTTATTCTGAATTTCTTGGTCCTACGTGCATAATATTGTCTTATATCAACATATATGCCTTTTGGAGACATCCACTCCTGTAAATCAGTCATTTTTACATTGTAACTCCATCTTTCTCTGCATTCACTGAGCCTATTTACCAATTCTGTATTGTCTGCGGATACTTGGACTTTTGGGGGTTGGATCTTTCTTTGCAGGAAAGGTTTCATAGTTAACCTCAAAGTGAAAGACAGAATTCCATTTCCATTCAAATTTCTCTTTCAATCCAACCTATTGCAGCTGCTAGAAATAAGAGCGAAATAGTGTCATCTCTTGTTGAGTCCCTGAGTACTTGATGCTTGCTCTTACTCCTAGCGGTACCAGAGACCCGCCGTTATTGGAAGCGTTTGTTCTCTAGTCTGCATCTAGGAGGTTTCTATCCTGTAATTACACAATTCCCCATATTATTTCTCTCTCTGATAATATATTGGAGATCCCTATCTGTGTCCATATGAAAGTTTACAGCTCATTTCCGGTAAAAACACTTTTACCAAGCTTCAACGTGAACAGATTTATTCATGCTTTCTTGCTCATTCCTCAGGGGTTCCCCATCTTTAGTTAGCAGAGCTGCATGGACAGACCTATTTTGAGCTTTCCCAAGAAGTAAACACCCCTCTGTCCCACCAAGTTTCTCTTACCCCTATAATTTCCAGTTTCAGTACTAGCACTAGTACTGAAGAACGTACAAGAACGCTAGTTCTTGCCTAGTTGTTCACCCAGAGTCCTTGCATTAAGGAGAAAATGTTTCAGTTGGTCCTCCCTAACCCCAGTTTCCCAGCTGGATTGGTGGATTTCGCTGTCTGAAAGCCTCCACATGTCAGTGAAGAGCTTTGAGTCTATCGGAGCTGCCCATGGTCAGTTTTGGCAAAGTTTAATCGTCAGCTGGTGTAGGACATGGCAGCAGCCCCGGAGCCGAGAAGAGGTGCTGGTGATCCATAGCAAGCGTCCTCTGTCTTCACGCCGCTCCAAGCTCCCTCTGTGAGCTCCTTCCTCATGCAGCCAGCATTGATTGCTCTCTTTCTGCTTAAGGAACCTGGAAACTTCCCATGGTGAAAGAACAGAGAAATACAGGACGATTGCCTGTCCCACACCTTCCCTTCCAAGAGCAGGAAACCGGTCATAGGCTCATCTGCCCCTAATGGAGGCGAAGTCCTGGTGGGATGGAGGGTTCTCCACCCAGCAGCATCTTCATTGCCAGTATCATGCTGGGGAATCATGGAATTGTCAGTTAGAAGGGACCTCTAGAGATCATCCAGTCCAACTCCCCTGCCAAAGCAGGGTTGCCCAGAGCACATCACTCAGGAACATCCAGGTGGGGCTTGAAGATCTCTAGAGAAGGGCACTCCACGACCTCCCTGGGCAGCCTCTTCCAGGGCTCTGCCACCCTCATCAGAAAGAAGTTCTTCCTCATATTTGAATGGGACTTCCCATTTTCCAGCTTGTGCCCATTGTCCCTCGTCCTGTCACTGGGAACCACTGAAAAGAGTCTGGCTCCATCCTCCTTCAACCCACCTTTTAGGTACTTGTAAACACAGGTAAGGTCTCCCCTCAGCCTTCTCTTCTCCAGGCTAAAGAACCCCAGCTCTTTGAGCCTTTCCTTGTAAGGGAGGTGCTCCAATCCCTCCATCATCTTAGTTGCCCCACCTTGGACTGTCTCCAGTAAAGGGAAGTTCTTCCCTTTCCCAAGCAGCGTGACCTCACCTCTGGCTGGCAGCAGGAGCTGGGGCTGGGCAGGGGGGCAGCAGAGATGGTGGATTCTGCTCCCTGTGCCGGGTAGGACCGTGTACCCCTGTTCTACGCCGAGAGCTCGCTAAGCCAGGAGGAGGAAAACTGCTTCTCCAGCTCCTGTTCCCACATCTTTCCTTCGCATATGTTGTGCTGCTAAATACCGAGGTAGCGGTTGTTATTATTTATAGCTGCCAGGAGCGCGCCGGGCGTTTTACAGAAGAAATGCACCAGGTGCCTTCTTTCAAAAAGCTCCCAATTAAATGTTAGAGGCCGGTAGTGCCGCTGCTCTCAGGGCTTGTACATCTCCTCCTGGCTGATGGGACTTGACAGCTGGAAGCCACGTCCTGATGGCTTTCCTTCTTTCTTGCTTTCTTCGTTAAAGGTGCCAGGTTGTCTTTGCGAAAGAATAAAACCTGCTTCCTGACCCCACACACAGAACCGGTAGAGCAATTTTTTCCCTTACCACCCTCTGCCAAATTGCCTTCACCCTGCCCCGGAGAAGAGAAAGAACAATTTGCAGGTCTGTGCCCATTCAGTAGGCAGCTTTTCTGCTAAGCCTGTGCAAAGATGCCATTTGGTGCCAGCTGTAGTGATAGATGTGTGATTCTTCGCTGTTGCGGTTTCTTATGTAAGGCTGTAACTAGAGCTGGCGCTTGACAGAATCCGTAGCTCCTGTTCTGGCTCGGCCGCACATGATGCAAGAATAAGGTAGTAAGGGCAGGTTTGTATCTTTATGGGCTTGTGATCCCGAGACAGGGCAGCCCAGAGGAATTTTTTTCAGCTTTAGTGTATCTTGGAAGGGTGGGATTGCTCTGATGGAACCACTCTCTCTCAAAGAAATGACTCGAGAGCATGGGAAGAGCCAGGAAAGAGGGACTGGCCCTTTTGGGGAATGACACTGTGCTTCAGGATCAGCTCTGCCCCAGCCAGGGGCTCCCTAGGGACTACACTGAATTCACATCTCCAGTGCACCCCTTGGGCCATACAGGGAGAGATCAGACCTGTAGACTACAACTCAGCCATGTGCGAGCGTCCCTGAAAAAGTGAACGTTAACTGCTGCCCTATTATTAACCAAATAGATACTATTAGAAATTGATAGATTTAATCACTCCCAGCCAGCGTGGAATTTGAACTCGCGACCTAGGAGTTGTAGCAGAGTTTTCAGCTGCAGGATTAAAAAAAAAAATAAAAATGAAGGTCAAACGGGACTTTTCCTGCTGGGCAAAATAATTTATTGCAGGTGAAACAGTCTGAGATATGTGGTAAATTAGGCTGTGCATTATCTCATGGATAATAATTTCTCTCTGATGTTTGCCTTCTTGTGTGCATCTTTATTTTGGGCTCTAAATAAGATAAGAAGCACCAGAAATCTCCCAGGAATAACAAATGCATTTTCTTTGCTTGATTGAGGAAAGAAATATTGGACAGACATGTGTTATGCAACAATTTAAAAATAACTCTCTTGTAAAACTTGGAGTGAGCCTCAAATACCGCAGAAGAAGCAGAAATGTGTTACCTACCTTTTTATCAGCAGTGTCAGCCAGTACAGCTTTTTTCGGCTACTTTTATTGAACTATTGGCCCGATCATTTCCTGGGCATTTTATTTTAATATACTTTCCTTGGAAATAAATTCCAAGTCTCCTTTAAAATTGGAGCTGTGCTCAAACAGACAAGTCTTTGAAAGCAACGCTGCAGTAGCACTGAAATCCCTGTGCTGTCCTTAGGACCTCGTTGGATACAGCGAGAGACAAGACAGAAGCCTTTTAGGTGTAGCATCGCGTGGCACCCATCCATCGTGGGATTGCTTCATCCAGACTTGGTCTTCCTCTTCCTGGCCAGGATCTTCTTAAATGTACGGTGACATCGGGCATCTCTCTGCCGATGTCCCAAATCCAGCATTTTCCTGGAGCTTTTTTGTGATGGGAAGGGCAAGGTGGAAGTAAAGCTCGTTTTTCGTTGCAAATTGGACCCCAGAGAGGGTGCCTGGAATTGGACACCCCCAATTATCAGCCACTACTAAGAATACTGGCCCTGAGAGCTCAGTGCAGTAAACCAGATCATTTATTCACAGTGGTACAGATTTTTTTAAAATGTAAGACCAGTTGCAGATGTAATGACAATAGAGGAAATTAGCTCATGATGGGATTTTAGAAAGAGGCTAGTGGAAATATGTTCAGTAATGTTCAGTTATTAAACCATTAAAGATCCCACTGGAGACCAGCTAGTAGGATTTCTCATAATCTGAAGTGGCTTAAGGCAAAACACAGAGCCCCTAAGGAGGGAAATGACAAAATGTTCCTTTGGAATAGTCACCTCATCTCCTCGCCCATGGTGCTGTGCTCTGCTCTGCGGCGTGCGTGAGAGCACATACGTCTCTCGGCCACAAATGCAAGATGTCCATGGGGGCTCCCTCCCTCCTCCCGTGCCACAGCCCCCGCGCCCTCACCCTCCAAAGCGGAGTTTTGGCGAGGAGGGATGGATGCTGGAGGTGAAACCAGAGAAAACTGCAAACATCTGTGTTCGCTTGGGGCCCGATCTAAGCCCTACTGAAAATGCACATAATAACTTCCACTGGCTTCAGGAGCCTTTGGATCAGGCACTGCGAGCGGCTGCTCCCATGGCTCTGTTTACCATTTTGGTGGGATTACATGGAAACAGGAGGGTATTAAGTTCTGAAAATCAAGTTTTGGCTCCGGCCTGTTGAAAGGAAATCCTAGAGGTCACGTCTGGATTCAGAGAAGCTGAAGAACTTTATTCTGCCAAGTTGATGACCCTAAATTGGGAAGAGCCTTCTGCCCACGGGAAGAGCCAAGCCTGGCAAAGAGGGTACCAGCCAAAACGCTCCCAGCCCCAGCAATGAATAATCACCATGGGAAAGCTGAGAGATGGCTGTTGATGATCCAGATCTCATGCAGGGTTTGTGTCAGGCATTTCTCCTGCGGTGTGGTCCAAACCAGCACTGGAGCCTGCGTGGATGCTGCCACTGGTGGTCCTGCATGGAGAAGCTGCAGCACAACCAGGATGTCATTAGTGGTGTGAGTAATCAATCGGGCAGTGCTCATCCAGAGGCAGGATGCAACAGGCAAAGGTTCGCCAATGACGATGATGGCCTTTGGAGCAATGAACCTGTCCTAACCTGCCTGATGGTTGTGTTACTGTTTTCTCCCTGCCTCGCTGGCACACCGGAGCACTGTCCTCAGGTGGTGGATACTGGCAGCGTTCCCTTGAAATCAACAGAGAAATGGTGACTTCCACCTCTCGGGAATAGGCCTTTCTGCATTTCACGTCCCAGATCTTTCCTTCCTCGGTCACAGCGTAACAGCCTTCCCTCCTGTGGTGGCCACATCTGAGCTTTGTGTTGAGGAGCGCCCCGTCTCAGCCTGGGGTCTGATGGCAGCGGCGGAGAAGCAAACACAACAGATTTTCCCCCTCCTTCCCTGCTTCTAATAGCAACCAGGTGCTCCGACACTTAGCCTGTGTGCTGCCGTGAAATTGCCTGTCTAGGACAAACACCCATGTGAGGCCCTGGGCCTCTAGGGTTTACTTTATCCCAGGATTTGTAACCCAACCTCATTTAGATCCTCCATTTATACTATCCAACTTAAAAAATTCATATTTTTTGTTGTTGTCGTTGTTTAAACATGAAAGTAGAAAATTGCGCCTTGGCATTTAATTTTTTTTTCTTTTGAGAAAAAACAAGAAATATCTTTAAGGTCTTGGCTGCAAACTTTGTTTTATATTAAACGTGCTACTGTGTTTTAAATTGGTACCAGGGCAAATACTTGGACGATTATATCAAAGGCTGCTGGAGTTAATCAGTTGCATGTATATCTATATGGTTGCCACTTAAAAAACTTATGACTCTTGCACAAAGGACAGAAGAAAGCAGTCTGTGTAAAGAAGAAATGTTCAAAACCAAACGTGTTTTGAGGTCCTAAACAGGGGCTGGGTTTCAGAGCAGAGGTGCTGCAGCCAGACATGTCATCCTGTGCCAGGGCATCTCGTCCAGGGAGGGAGCTGGTTGGAGCAGCAAATGCAGGTGTTTGCAGCTCAGGAGAACACATAAGCAGTTGCAGTGATTTAAACCTGCAGTATTTTGCTGAAGCCTCTAAAGTTGCTTGAGATTTACACCAGCATAAGCAAGAGCAGAGCTGGAGACTAACTGCCTGTTTTGATTTTGTGGTGATTATGAGAGTTGGTGGTGACTTTGGTTCGTAGAAGTATTTCATGGAGCAAAGGATATTTCCTTTTTCCTAATAGATTGGATTCCTCAACCTTTGACTTTGATCTCAAATATGTGGGGGCTCTGTGGTATTGCAGAATCACAGAATGATAAGGGTTGGAAGAGACCTCTGGAGATCATCTAGTCCAACCCCTGGCAAGAGTATTGCATGAATGAGTAAGGTGGTTGGTTTAGGTGTTGGTAGAAATACCTTCCTGATACAGTCAGAAGCAAAAGTTGAGTGTGAGCATTGTCTTGGTGCCACTGCTTTGAATGGTGACACTTGGGGCTTCAGAGAGCAAAGCCACCTCATGGTACAAACCGCACCCGACCAAGTATTCAGCTGAGATGGTCTGCTCAAGGTCATTCTTCCTCAGAAATACCCCGTTTGGGTTTAAGCTGGGTTTGGGAGCAGAAATCCACCGTAGAGTCCCAACTCTCCCATCCAACCCATGAGTGTTCTTTAGTATTTCAACTAGCCTGTTTTAATTTGCTTGTAAACAAATAAATAGTAAAAAAGCTGGATGGCACAGAGCAAGCCCACCAACCCTGCGGGGACCTATCTCATCGTGGGCAGGGAGAAAAGCCTCTCCAAGGCTGCTTCCTCGGCATTTGTGTCTTCTGAGTCAGCCTGGTGGCTGGGAGAGAGGCCGGAGACTTGTTTTGAGGCCTTTGCACCTGCCATGTGGCTGGGCTTATCCAAACAGCCAGAGATGGGCCCGCAGCTGAAAAAACAGCCCATCGCAAGAGCTCGGGATTTTTGACGTCCTTGTTTTGTTTACAGCATCCCGGCCCTCCTCTCTCCCGACTGCAGAGCCGGGCAGGAATTCTCTTCATTATCTTCTGCCGTGCTTCTCATGCCATTTTTATTAAAAGAATGAAAGACAAGGCGAGGGGGAGCGTGTGCAAGAGAGGAGATAAAAGAAGAAAACGGTCATATTTGTACAGTCAATGGCAATGCAGGAAAAAGGATGGTGGGAGTTGGGGAGCAGGTCTTTTTGGGTTGTCCTAAAGCGACCTCATCCCCAGGTTACTCTTTATCAATTGCTTTTAGAGCATCTGAGGATGGGGGAGCCTGCAGACACCCCCGTGGCATTGCTGGGAGGTAAAACCCAACGCAGTTCAATGACAAGCTGAGAGAGTCGGGGTTGTTCAGCCTGGAGAAGAGAAGGTGCTGAGGAGACCTTAGAGCCCCTTCCAGTCCCTAAAGGGGCTCTGGGGAGCTGAGGAGGGACTCTGGAGGCTGGAGGAGAGATGGGGAGGGACTCTTGATCAGGGAGGGGAGTGATAGGCCAAGAGGGAATGGTTTTAAACTGAAAGAGGGGAGATTGAGATGAGATCTTGGGAAGAATTCTGGCCCAGGTTGTCCAGAGAAGCTGTGGCTGCCCCACATCTGAGAGATACAGTGCTTCACTGAGCTGGGTGACATTTGGGGTATTTCAGGACCTCTGTAAGTGATGCTGTGTGTTTCGGTGGCTGTGAGCAGTGTGTGGGGATGAACTGGAGAGCTCCAAGTTGTGGAGGACAGGACAGGAGATGGTGTAGACCTTTGACTCTTCCGTGTGTGGTTGTATCAACTCCACTTTGAGCGGCTGATCCAAAACGTTGCACCAAGTGAAGATGTGGGGTCGCTGCTATTTGAGACCAGCAGATTTCCTTTTTTGCTCAGCAAGGCTCCCTTGCTAGTGAAGAGGAGCAGAGGTGACGGTGTTAGAGGGAAATAGGGACGTTGCTGGTAGACCAGGGCTCATTCTGGGCTGCGGGGAGCTTACCAGGAAATGTTGTCTTTTGGTTCAAGACTTTGGTGGCTATTTAAGAAAGATGAGTACTTCATGAGGACACTTGAGGTGTGGGACTTGCCTGTTTCACATGACATTGCCTGTGATGGCCATAATTTAATTGGGGATGCCTAAGACCCTATCCCCTTGTCCTTAAAGAACAGGAACGCTGTCTTCTTTCATTGCTTTCTGGCCATTTGTGTTTTCATAGGGCAGAAGCAGGGATCAGCCTTAAGGATATTTTCAATTTTGTTGGAAACAAGTCTTTGCTGTATAAAACCCCTCCCTGCTGTTATTTGTAGTAGGAAAAACATATATGCCATTGTAGTAGGGAGAGATGTTTGCTTTCCCTCGATGTTTTCGCTGCATCTTGAGTGGGTGTCCTCAGCTGCTGAAGCCCTGCTGTGGGCACAGAAGTGGTTGGGGTGGTCTCAGCTCTGCTGGCACTTGAGGGCACGCACGTTGCTTCTGTAAATTCAATGATCCTTTAAACCCACCTTGGTCTGAGTAGAAAACAACTTCCCAGAGGTATAATTTTTCCCGTAAGTTTTACCAGGAACACCCAAACTGAAAGCAGAGGTCCCTTGCCTGGGGGACACAGCAAGATTAACTCAACTGCCCAGCCTCCCCAGTAAAAACAGGAAAAGAATTAAGAGGGTTTTGTATTTCTGACCCTGGATCTGTCACTCGCCACAGCAGACAGGAAAGTTGCCCTCGTGGTATTTCACACGGCACGTCCTAATTCCCCCTCTAAGCAGAGGGCTTGAGTCATTGCTTTTTAATAAGACTGCCTCCCCACGGGCGGAAGCTGCAGCGATCAATGCGGCTTACTCAGTTCTCGAAAAGGTCATTAAAAGACCATAGATATAAATTTAAAGGAGTGTTTGTTCACATCCTTAATGTTAAAGATGTTCTTCTGTCTCACTTCCTTAAGTAGCGTCGTAGGAAGCCGGCGTGTGTCCAACCTGCCTGACAGCGGAGTGGAAAGAGCACATTATTGCTGTTAGTGTGCCATCGGCTCCCGGGGAAGGCAGGAGAGAAAATAAATGGTCAAAAATCTCACTTTTATCACCACTTGGAGCAGAGCTTCTCTTGCTGACATCTCCAGATACAGTCTGTAATATCGACCTTGGAGCCCCATTACTATATCGGAGAGATTGAATTCTTTCTTCATTTATTTTTCCCCCTTGGTTCCTGTGCTCCTTCCTCACTATGGCACTGGATTACTGCCCGAAGTATCGCACGTATCATCCTTTTAGCAGCTATATATTTCCAAAATGTGGGTACTGTGAAGGAATGCCAAAGCTCTCGGTTGCTGCTGATATGATATATTTAACAGTTCAGGAGGACAGAAGTATCTCAAGTTCCAGTTGTTGAGCCTTGTGAAACGCCACATCCAGGCATCGGCTGCGGTCAGGTTTTTACCACTAGTTGGATCAGGCCAGGGTGAGCTGAAAGCTCCATGGCTTGAGTTTTGAGTTTCTCAGATGGCTTTGTGGTGCTCCAGCTGAGGCACATCATGAGCTCTGATTGCTTGATGCTGGAGGGCTCTTCTGGAGCACATGGGCTCCCATTTCTGATCTCTGGGCATGGCTGGCTGGTGGTGCTGCCCTGGGGGTGACACCCTGGGACTTCTCTGATGTCCCTGGCATGGGGAAGGTTCTGAGGTTCCAGGTCCCTCTCGACTGGGCTGTCCCAAGGTGGACTGGGATGAGGATGGGGAGGATTGACCCTGCGGCTGCGGTGTGGGACTGGAGAGCTGGCCCCTGCCATTGCTTTATAGGGACCATATGTCTCTTGGTATTTGTCTTCCTTTTCTCTGTATTTTAACCTAAGACAAGGATATTACGTTCATATCTCATGGGGTATTGTGAGCAAAAATAACTTAAAAGCTGTTTTGTACCCAAGCTGTGTAGAAGTAAGGGATGCTGGGCTGCGCAAATACCTAAATGGATGTGTAAGAAGTCAGGTATTTTGCTTATACTTTATTTTAGAGAAGAAATTACCTTTTTTTTTTCCCTGTCACTAAACTATAAGGGCTGTTAGGACATATCACATCTCCAAGATTTCCATTTTTGAGGCTGCAGTTGGTGATCTCTCCTCGCTGGTGCTTGGCAGGTGACAGGATTAGACCCAAGCCCAGTGCCACAACGCCAGCCGCCACTCTGCGACGGTCTCTCCCCAATCACAGCTTTGCATTCACAGTCCGTACAGTTAAATATGCCAGAGTTCTCCCCACCTAATAACTTTCAGTTCCAGTTTTCTGTCTTCTTCACCCACATACACATTCATCTCCAGTCACCTAATAATTCATAAACACCATATTCTCTCCCGTGCTTAATTTAGTACTATGTCTTCTTCCATTATGTTCTGCCAACTTCCCGCCCTGTACATAAACAAATGTGAACTTTTCCTGTTTTCCCATTGCTTACATGTACACACAAGCACACACGAACACTCCCACACACAAAAACACGCTCGTGGAGACACACTTTCTGCTCTTGGCCGAATCCCTGCCCATCACCTGTGGGTCTTGGTGGAAAGTACACAAAAAAATCAGAATTTGAGAAGTACTGTTTTGCATTCGCGCTTGTGATCTCAGCGCATCAGGAAGCAGCGTGGATTTATTTATTTTGTAGCTGTTCTAGCTGCCCAAACTGTTCATTTGTTAACAGTCTTCTCTAAGAATTGAACCTTTTTTGTGGTTAGCAGATCCCCAGTGACAAAATCCACATTTCTGCAACTATACTTGTTAATCTTAAATATTTTACGAATGGTTTTGAGAAAGAACTTGAGAAATAACTGCTCTTTAATAATCAAAGCTTGCCTCTGCTTTGATTTCATCAGTATATATCAGAAGCTTCCTGTCTTAATAAGTGGATTTATCCGGGAGTGAAATCTAGAGGAAACCATCAGTGTATGTTTGGCCACTTAAGTTACTTCCTATAATTTTATTTTTTTTTTTTTTTAAACAGTTGTTTTAAACAGGTCCCAAGGGCAGAAGTTTGAAATTTTTCACTTTGATTGTATAAACACTCTCACCGGTATCTGGGTTGGTATCTCCAATTCTCTGTAGGTGAATTAAGATGTCGTTCGTGCTACGTGAGCTCTCCAGTGTAGCTCTCGGGAGCTGCAGGCCGTTGCCAACAGGACTGAGGTGAAGAGCAAAGAGAAAGCCAGTTGCGTTGGTGTTTTTTGAGTTTCAGTCCCCACGTCAGGGGTGGTAACCAAGGATCAAATCCCAGTGCTGGTCCCGTGCAATTCTGTCAACAGCAGGTATTTTGCAGACACGGTATCCACGGGAAGCAGCTTTGTTGTAAAATATAACGTGTGATATTGGAGTTTAAGTCGTGCTTGTTAATTTAGTGAATGTTGTAAGGAGATACTTATTTCACGAAGCTGAAGATTTCGGTGACTACAGTCCATTGGTATCTGCTTCAGTGGCTTTGTTGCTCCATGGAGCAGACAGATCCCCTCGTAGTACACACCTCATTAATACATCCTTTTTGACCGAGTTCCTGTGACAAAAAGACACGTATATTACTGGCAGTAATTGGGGCAATAGGAGCGTAGTCAGTAGAGGACCGGCGGGGGTTAGGAAAGAGCTGGGTTGCGTTATGGGCTCTGCAATTAGCCTGATTGATGACTTCGAGCAAATCATTTTGCCTTCGCCGCTCCGTGGCTTTACAAATCGGCACAATGAGGATAATGGGAATGAGTTTCTTTGTGGAGCATTTTGAGTTCTGATAATGTAACAGACATTGCAAAAGAGCTAAACGTTTATATTAGGGTTATATGATTTCTGTATTGCATATAAAAAAATATTCCTCATTTACAGATGCACAGGATTTAGGTAATTATGGCTTTGCATAAATATGTAATAGTTTGCTAATTCTTTCTGTGAGTATTTCAATGCTAATACCGTGATCCAGTGCTGTGGACTGGATCCTAATTTTTGTGCTTTCCTGGAGAGGAAGAAACCTTCTTCTTAACCCTACTGCTTTAATACCCGTATGCAAAGTGGGTAACATTTATCTATCACTGAAACATCTCCAGTCCAATTCTCTCTCAAATCAATACAGCTGCAGGTGGGTTGAGCTCAGGAAGTAATCGGCGTTTACGGAGTATTTTAAGTTCCTTAAATGAACTGTGCCACAAACTTGCAGGTGACACTGTCCCACTGTGCAGGGATGGGAGCAGGAGTGTCCCAGGGTAAGGCCAGCGAAGCACAGGCTGGTTTCCCAAACCCTGCAGTGCTGTTGACTCTCGGTGATGCTCTTACCCTTTCCCAGCGCGCGTGGTGAGGACTGATCCGCTGCTGTGGTGCCAACTCTCCGGTGGGTACGGGTGTAAGCAGCAACACACCGAACCCCGTGATTTTCAGCAGCAAATAGTGGAGAGTTGCCCCTATTCCAGAGCTGTGCATCCATCAAGCACGGACATAGGAAAGCGCTGATTATGCTCACAAGAAAAAGACACCCAACCAAAAATTAATCCCATCCAAACGACGCCAGAATATTCTGAGGAGCTGATTGAATTAAAACTTGCTTTTTTGGCAGCCAGCCCCCATTTCAGTACCTCCTTCTCTGCCCTTTGCTACTGCCTTTGTTGTACCAATCGCTTAATATTTCCTTTTGTCTGGCAGGGAACTGAGCGACAGCACCACGTACACGTACCAGGTCATCGTTGTGTCCGGGACGGAGGAGAGCGAGCCTTCCCCCGCGCTCCTGTACGTCTCTGGAAGTGGATACTGCGGAGACGGGATTATCCAAATGTAAGTCTGGAGCGAGCAAACAGATAAATCCGAGCACATCTCCTCAGCCAGAATCTGAGACTTAGAAAGGAATTGATGACCTCTGATGTCTCCTCAGTTTAGGCCGGCTCTCATCTGTAGCTAATGACTCATGTGCTTGATGATTACCAGGATGATGACATTTAATTGGAACTTAGGCCCTGCTATCCTGGCACCAGTAGATACAGACAGAGATACAGATAATGGAGTCCAGACAGCAGGATCGATATGAAAGTATGCTATACGCTGTTTATGCTGTTTGTTCCTGTATCCATATCTTTACTCACGTATATGACATTTCCTATATGGAGCTAAAGTAAGTGCTGGAAAAATTCACGCAGCCTTTGATGCTGTCCTTACACGTAAAGTCCTCGCACATGGTCCTGCCACATGGTGGGCTAGGTTCCTGGTCCAACCTCTTATTTGCCTGACCACCAGAGCTGGGATGCATTTGGAGGTGATAGATTTGGCCTCCGAGGAGGAGTGCTGGGAAATGCATGTTCTCAATCACTTCCTCCTTCTCACCGGCTGCCAATCCCCAGACCACTGAGAATGTAAAACAATCATTCACAACTATGTTAGGGTTTATTCTTTTACTATGTAGGCCCTTAAGGCCACCTGCTTCCAAGCTTCCTGGCATTAGATAATTTAATTATTTAAACGATGGAAATAACAACAAGCAAGTGCTTAATCCAGCCAGTTTTATTTTCTTGAAATAATGCTGATGAGGAATCACATAGTACAACTCTGTCAGATGCTATACCTGGCAGCAAGTGTTTGCAGGATGAGGCCCAACAGGCAGGGAAATCAAAGAGAACAACCAAAAGACATATGAATCCAGGGCAGTCTTGGAGAGGGAGGTGGAGAAAGACAGATTAATTTTGCTTTCCATAACTTTTCTCCTACTGTTATGTTTGCACATTCCTAAAGCATCACTTGTGGCTTTGCAGCAAGCGTCGAACAATAGCTGAGCTGCCTCAGGAGCGAGCAGGAACCAGGCTGTGTCACAGCTTGGTTGATTGTGGCCCCACTTGCAGCTGTGGCAGCCCCTTTCTCAGCTGGTTCGTGCTCTTCTCCCCACAAGCTGCTGCAACCGTGGGTCTGGTGCAAGGCAGGACCCTGACCCCACATCACCTTCTCCCTGTGGACTGTTCTCCTCCCAGTGCTGGCACCTGGAGCAGCCCAGTGCCAGGCTTTATGCCTTGTTATTCCCATGCTGGGGTCACAGCCTGGCCCTTCCAGATTTAATACAAAGAGTTTCAGAGATTCCTGTTCTCTTTTTCCCCACCTGCTGAGCTGCAGCCACACCAGCTATGAAGGAAGTTGCTCATATCCTCATCAGAGAATAGCAAGTGGTATCCACATGTGCAGGAGAGGAATGGCCAGGCAAGCTTGTGAACCAGGAATGATGAAAGTCAGGGCTGGAGGAGAAAGGGAGAGGTATTTTAAAGGTCGGCACACAAAGCCGCGGTGCTGGATTTCAGGGCCATGGGGTTCTGCAGGGGGGTTGCAGCAATCGTTGGGACGATGCCGTTTGCCATCTGACTCCTCTTTCCATGTGTGTGCCCTGCCCACAGAGACCTGGGGGAAGAATGCGATGATATGAATAAGATCAACGGTGATGGCTGCTCTCTGTTCTGCCTGCAGGAATTATCCTTTAATTGCATCGGTAAGTCGGGCTCGGAGCCCTTCCGCTCACGGTGGGCAACAACTCTACGCAGAGTGTGCAGGAAAAAAAAATTCACAGTATTTTCAGCATTTTCAGCTGAAGAGTTGTCATGGAAGAGAGAAAAAAAGGTGGAATTTGTAGGTTTGAAAGGCGAACATATCTTCCCAGCTTCTGGTCATTTGGATGGGAAATTGGTTCTGCTGGCTTTGAAACAGGCTAGGACTTAAGGCTAAGTCAGCCATTGTGGGACTGATCCAAAGCCCATTGAAGTCAGTGGGTGGTTTTCCACTGGCTTCAATAGGCTTTAGATGTGGCTACGTGAGAAGACATGAACTGATTTTTTTCCTGGTAAACAGGAGGAGGAGTGAAAGGGGAAGGGACTGAGACCAGAAGCAAGTCCAGCTGAGGTCACACCTCCTTTGAGTTGCAAATCAATATCTGAGGATCAAAGGTCTAGCTAATCCCCTTTTTCAGAGGTGAAAACTACTTAATCAGATTTCATTTGCAGGCCTGGTTTGCTCTGATTAGCAAAACCTGTAAGCACAATGGCCGGAAGATGCTGGAGCTATCGGGGATAGCAGGGCTGCAGTTCTGAGCTTTACATATTTATTAAACTCTCTAGGAATGCTGGGGGCAGAGAAGGGAAATGGAGACCAGTTTATGCTGCACCTTCTGTGGGGTAGCCCTTGTGGGGTTGCAATTCCCAAACAGGGCTCAGCGAGGTCTGGGGAAGGGTGGAACACACAGAGCTTCTGAAACCCAAGTTAATGTTTACAAAGGGTCAGCTTTTTCCCAAAGGATGATGTGAGATTCCTTATCTGGACTGACCAAGCAAATACTCTGTCCCATCTAGTCATCCCATGTCTTCAGCTCGGGGCATCAGTCCTGAGCAGATAATTTAATGTTGGCAGGGCTGAAAGTTGCTCTTTTTGGCAAACAGATGGTTATCTCTTGTGCCTGGAGCAACATATAAAGGACCTCAGAGGCACCACGTTTCCCTGGGGTGGTAAGCTGAGGACTGCCTGTCTCCTCGTAGTGGCTACGTTTTTACTTCAGCATCCCACGCTATGGGACTTGAGGCCTGATTTGGCGATGTACTTATTTACATATTTACGTATGTAAATTGCTGTATTGAAACCTGAGAGTGTTTATGGTCAAGGCTAATTGTGGCTATTGGTGGTCTTGAAGTTATGTTTGTGTTCCAAGTTACGTGCTGCCTTAGAGCCTCAAGCACTGAAAGGTATTAGTCATAATATTTTGAAAGTGATCTAAACACTCATGCAAATGTTTTGGGTTCTCCAAAAGTCAGGCGTAATGCGAGGCTGGTTCCAGAAAGGCTTTGGGTTGGAGCTGTGTGTTTGCATCTGTACCACCCTGCTCAGCAGCAGGTTGGAGCTCCTTGGTCCAGGTCTGTACTTTGGCCACTTCCCAGCGTTGAGTTAGGAGATGTCCCAGGTCCTCCCCTGTCCACACCGGTTCTCAAGGAAATGGGGTTGTGTGGGCTGGGCAGGAACTGCATCATGAGCCAGATAAGTCCATGGACACCACTGAGAGGGGGTGTCCCAAGTCTTGGACCACACAGTGTCCTGCCAGGTGAGTGCAGGAGCCTGCTTCACGCCTGGGAACATCTTCATCTCCGGTGTCAGCAACAGGGCTGGTTAAGGGTGGAAAAAGCCTGTCTGACAGCAATATGATTAGAAAATGAAGCAACCTAAACATACACACAGCTTTTGCTACGCATTACAGAGGAAGTGATTTTTCAGACTTGCTTGTGTTGAAAAGGCAAGGGGAACTCCAGAGGTAAGAAGTTTGTTTGTTTGTCATGGGCTTTGGGAGTTCATGGTTTTGCACAGGTCCTGGATTTCAAAGCGAGTAAAATCAAATTAGTTGTTCATGGGGATTCACTAAGAGGAATCAAATTAACTGAATGAGTGGAAAGCTGCATGGACCCAGACCTTGGAAATGTTATACATTTACATACACAACTGTTTACAGTTGTGGTGGTGCTAATGCTGGGGCGGTGAATGGCCTCGGTGTGTGTTCAGGGTCTGTGAGGGTGGATCAGTGGCTCTCACTTTGGGGCAAACACCATCTTCACCAAGTGCCTGGGAAAGGTTCAGAGAAGGTAATTCCTGTGAAACAAGCCCTGTTGGCTTTTGTGGGTGCTGGACCACCAAGAATTAGGAGATTAAGAGCTAGAGAAAAACTGCTGGTGATCTTTCAGACAAATGAAAGATGCAGACTTGTATTCTGGTTTAATACATCAAGCATCAAAATCTCATAAAGATGTTGGGGAAGCAATTGTACACATTACACAAGAAATAACAGTTTAAAAGATCAGAAATTCAGCATTCTCCATAATCTAATAATATCAGACCGGATCCTCTGCCTTTACCCCAACAAAAGTCTTCTTTGAGACTGGTGGGGTGTTTTCTTGGGAAATGCAGAATGCTTGGGTCCCTCTTTGAGGAGCGAAGAATAAGTGTAATTTATTTCCATGTTTACAAGGCTAACACATGTTATAATCCTGTAGGACAACAAGTAATTATTTCAGACAGTGTTATTTTTGCAGTGATGTTCTTGTTGTATTATGTAGCTCTTTAGAGCCCCGGGAATCACTCCCCTTCAGCAAAGAATTCAGCGAGCCTCAAACACATGTTCAGAGGCTTTGCTGAATTGGGGGCCTCAGGGTTTGATCTTGCAAATGCTTCCTTCCAGGCATGTTTCTGAACTACCACAAGGCATTCTTGAGACTTCAGCAAATCTAACCACAACAGTGAACGCAATGCTTGTCACAAATTGTCTGCAGGATTGGGTCCCATATGGCTGAAAATAATCGCTAAACATTTTGTTTGCAGAGGCAGGGCTGAAGGAGGGGTCATTGGGGGGGTTCCGTAGCAGGAGGTTCGATAGCAAAGCCTTGGGCTTCTCCCTTCCAAAGCAGAGATGGCACAAGTCACCTCGCTTGGTAGAAGAGAAATACAACAGAGCCTGCAAACACCATCAAGCTTTAGATTTAGAGCCATGAATCACAGAATAATTTAGGTTGGAAGGAGTCTCTGGAGGTCTCTGGGCCGAGGAGGGCCAACTTCAAAGTGAGATCTAGCTTCAAATTTGGAGCACGTTGCTCAGGGCTGTGTCCAGCTGTGTTCTGGCTATCTCCAAGGATGGAGGCAGCCCGTTTGCAGGTGTCCCTCGGCCTCTCCTGCTCCCTTTGCCTTTTAGGATCAGGAGCTTTATGGGGTTTTTTTAATTGGTCCAACTTCCCTTGGAACAAATGGCACAAGGCTCCCAAGACACTTTGCGCTAGTGCCTGTAATAAAATTAGACCCTTATTATTTTTTTTCCCTGGGTTTTGTTTTCCCTCCTCCTTTCCTCTCTAATCAGATAACAGTGGATCAATCTGCTCTGCCACGGGAGGAGGGGCGCGGGGGATGGAAGGAGGGAGTCAGGGAAGAAAACTGTGTGGTCTCACTGTCAGGCTGTCCTGGCCTTCGCCGAGCACAAAGCCGAGTAACACAAAACAGATAAGATTAATAGTGTTTTCTTCCTGCAACATGCCGAAGAGCGACAGTGAGATTAATTAATTAATTAATGAAAGCATCTGGCAGGGCTCCTTTTTTAAGTTCTGTGGTACGCTCACCCTTCCCCATCCTGAAATTTATCATCTCAACTGGTTGGTTTTTTTTTTTTCTTTTCTTCCCCCCCCTTTGCGTAGCGGATTTTGCATATTTTATCTCCTCCGCACAGGATTTGGTCCCGGGGGGGAAAGTTCCACTTTGCCTTTTGATTTGTAGGAGACAAGTGAATCAAAGCGGTGTCCGCTGTGACTGATGCGCCCCTCTCCTACCTCTTGGCTGCTTTTCTTTCACCTTGCTCTTGATTACTCCCGGGATAACTGATTTTTTTTTTTTTTTTGCGATTACTGGGGATCTCGGCCAAGTTCGAGCCGATGTGTCCTGGGTAAAACGGGCCCCAGTCAGAAGAGTTATGATTTGCAGTTGTGGGAACCCAGAGCTTTCTAGGACTTGGTCCGTTCCCGCCGGGCCGATGAGAAATGGGTGTCTAACAAGCAGCTGAGCACCTTGTCCTTGGTCTGCACTCTCCCACACACCGACCTCGTACACACGCGTCGAGATATATGTGCGGACACTGAGAAAGAGCCCTGCTTTCATTTGCATTCCTTTTGTGGAGTGTGATGTGCATTATGCATTGATTTAGCTCGCCGGCGCTGAAGAAAGCGAAGGATATAATAAAAAAGATGCAGAGATCAATAAAAAAGAAGGGCGGGGGAGAGGAGGTGATATGAAAAGAGATGAGTAAAGCCTGATAGACACATTGAAACGCAGCTGGGAAGTAGCTTCAGAACTTCTATCTGCCCTGAAGTTTTGGCTGGTAATTTATGGGGGTTTGGGGCGCGTGGTATTGGTGTTATTATTGCTGTGCTTTATCTCCGTTGCTCGTGAGGGACTCGAAAGCCTTTCTGCAGCATCACGGGGCAGCGCTGCCGCCCGCTCCCACCTGCCAGCGGCCCCTCCGAGGAGCGTGAGTGGTTCAGGTTGGACACACGTCTGTGGGCTTCAGGGCCTCGGGGAGGCAAAATACAAAGAAAAGGCACCGAGGAGAAGGAAAGAGAAAATAAATATGTCCCGCTCTTGAATTTACCACCGGTTTCTGGCCCGCTGGAAGCGTTAGCCGCCAGTGGTTGTTCAGGGAGAAGTAGGATTTTAATTTGACAATGATCCTTAAACACCTTTCCTTTCGCTCCTGCTTGGCCTCAGATGTTTTTTTTGCTACCTTACAAATCTGGATCTGTCCTTCTCCTCCTGAGAGGCCTCTCCCTCCAGCTGTGAGCCTTACCTTTGTGGGAGCTCTATCCTTTACCTCTCCCATTATCCATAAATTAAGCATAGCACTTTCCCCTAATCTTATTGTTTGGCGGGCTGCATTGCATTCAGGGAAATGATTAATATTCATGAGCTTGCTATCTCTGTTTGGTGCATAATCCTCTAGGGAAATTGCAGTGTTAAATGAGTGACACAAACCTAATTTTATATGTCTTTTCTTTCCTTTCTTTCTTTTTCCTTCTTTTTTTTTTTTTTTTTTTTCCCTCTTTCTGACAGAGAAGTAATGTGCTTAAAATAAATTGATGGATGACCATCCATATTCATTGTGGGCATGCTTTGAGAGCGCGCCCCGCTCCCATCCTCTCCCCCCTCTTTCCCTTCCTCAGACCCCTGCCCGGGAACACAGCTTTGACTGCCGGAGCCGTGGCCCCACACAGCAGCTAAGGGCGATTTCGCCGCCTTTCAGCAGCATTAAATAGGCCTTGGCTGACCCCACTGAGGGCTTTCAGCAGAACAACGGCATGGGAGAGACCCAGCCACCTTGCAAGAGAAGCTCAGCATCTCACAGGGCATCAATGAGGCTGGAGCATTGAGCGAGGAGCTTGGGAAAGAGGGTCGCTGGGGATAAAGAAGCTGAGGTTCTCTAGCAGAATTCCATAGCAAATAGCAATGAATTTACTGACCGGGGCTATTCGGATGATATTTGTGTGAGTCCTTCAGCTTAAGGCAAATACTTTGAAGCTGACTGTTTCCCGCAGCTCATGGGAGTGTGGCTACATGTTCTAAAATGTCTAAGCACTCATTTGGCAAGTTAATAATCACAGCATCGTCGTAAAGTCTCTTAAAGTGATTTTCAGACTGTCATCATTAATAGTGCAATCTTAGCAGGGCCAGCTGAGCCACAGAGCAGAGAGAGCAGGCATCTCAGGCAGCAAAATACAAAGGACAGATGCTTTTTTGTGGGGGAGAATGTGGGCTGGAGTGGTATTTGCCTGCATTTTTCCCTAGGCCAGTGACTCCAGCCCAGCTCAATCCAGCTTTGGTTTTTAGGACACAGCTACAATGAGAGCCCAACAGAAGAATTACTTCTCTGCTTGTTGCATCCCTCACGCGTTACTCTCCGTGGATCAGAGGGGCTTCCACGGCTGGTCACACTTCCCTCCTTAGAGCATCCTCTGTGACTCAGTAGCCACTTGCTGTGCTTTGAGGGTGATGCTGAGCACAAGACCTTCCTTTGCAATAACAGCCAACCACACGCACAAACAAGGAGGTTTTTTTTCCTTGGTGAATGGCATCAGTGGGATTTTTCTCTCAGGCTCCTTCCTGACCTCCCAACACACGGGCCAGGTCTCAAGAAGGTCCATGCTGGCCACAGGCACCCTTCTCATGGTCATAGAAGTTGCTGCCTTATGTGGCAGAAGCCTTGAGAGTTTTCAGTCGAACAGTTTCCAGTTTTAGCTTATAAACCTGGGTAAGTCTGAGGGAATATTGGAATAGTCTTAGCGCCGCTTTTCCGATTTATCCAACCACCCAGGGAGAGAACCAAGATTAGGTGGGAAGAGGGCACGTGGTGGTGTGCCTTTAGAAGATGCCTGGTTGCCCAGTACTGGGGAGAGGCCACGTTGGCTCGCGTTGGCTGGCCGCAGAGCAGATAAAGTCTTCCTACCACTGCCAGCCATGGAAAATACCCTTTCGCTTAAGTGACAAAGGCTCGTGTTCTTGGAGGTGAAATATCAAATTTCAGTGCCGGGCTCGGGGAGGGAGCTGTAATTGTATCTGTCTGCAGCACGCAGATCAATTGCATAATTATTGTGCTCCGACCGCTATATCATACCCATGAGCCGAGTCACGCCAGACAAAGAACCAGCCCAGGAATGTATTTCCACGAAGCAGCTGAATTACCAGGGAGCCACGCTCCGCAAATGCATTATGCCAACCCGCTCGGGTCAGGGGATGCTCAGACACGATTGTCATATTCTACGGGAAAAAAAAAAAGCCTCCTGCGAGGCCCCTGGATGTTCCGCAGCCGATTGCAACACCGGCGTTGCCTCCGTTTCCAAGGTGTCTGCTTTATTTCATTGAAGGAAAACGTCAGAGTTTATTGATATGCAACTTTTTTTTTCGGAAAAGGTCTGCCCAAGCTCTGTGTAATGGTTTTCCTTTTTTCAAATCGGAATATCCAGGAAGGAAAATATCTCTCGAATATTTTACTGTAGCAGGAAATCTCTCTGTCTCTGGCTTCTTCAATATTAAAGAAGAGATTAGCAGATATCTTGGAAGCGGGCCATGTTATTCGCTCTCTTCCCACGGAAGCCAAAGGTGAAACACCCGTAGAAATAAATGGAGCAGGTTCTGCGATGGCTCAGCCGCCAGGTTCATGTGATCTGCAGTGGAATTATTTCTCCTTTTGTGATAGAAACCTCTGGATACGGTTCTTCTCATCTGTGAATGCAAACGGCGGTGCTGGAGATGCCGATTGAGTGACGCGCTGGTAAAATCAGGTTTCTGCAGAAGTTGCTGACTTTGGTGAGCCTGTGATTTGGCCCTCGCTGTGTCTGAAAGGGCCTGAACGCCTCTGGACAGACCTTCCAGGGGTTAAAATGCAAAGTTCACCCTGTTCCAAGAATTTGTTATTCTGAGACAATGCTTCTGCATTTTTGTCCCCCCTTTTTTTCTTCTTTCTTTTTTTCTTCTCTCGGACAAATAGTTATGTGGCATGAGGCTTGTTATAGTTGGAAGCATCCCTAAGTAAACAGCTGAGCTTAAAAATACTCCTTTTTTTTTTTTTGTCTGGCCTTTTAAAAAAATAGTAGTTATTGCACAAAAGAAGACTATGCTGATGCCAGTCACTGGGTTCTGGCTGAAAACAGGAAACTGCCCCAAGTGTCTGTCCCCAGCTCTTTGACCATGGGCTCAGACATTAAAAGCCTCGTTGGAGGATGTGCCCTCTGCTATGAATTGGATCTCTTTATCTCCTTTTTTTCTTTTTTTTTTTTTCTTAATGAGGTGGAAGGCTGCCTATCGCAGATAAGCGCATATCCTGCATGTCTGCTTCCTGATCTCAACCAGCCTTCATTCATTTCACTGGTGACTTTCTGACCTGGCTTTGAGCAGGTGACTGGGATGGGGAGTTACCTGCTCATCCAGAGGCGCTTCCCAGGGGCCCCTGAAACCCTCTGCCTCACCTTGTGCATCCTTTTGTTTCTGAACCCCAGAGGAGGGGCTTGTATTTCAAGTCAAAAAGCTTCCTTTTGCAAACGTGCTTGGACAGCTTAAGAAGAAGGAGAAATGGAGTTTGCTTCATTTTCTGGTGCAACACACAAGAGCCCCAAAATCATTCTGGAGCTTGAAGCCCAACTGCAATAGTGAGCAGACCAGGTCTTGCCAATCTGTTTCTCCAACAAATCCCCCCTTCTCCGGGTTGACGGTGGCCACGGAGCGTTCAGGGATTCCCAGATGTCACAAATCTTCGCTGAACCAATGACTCCCTTTTTCCAAAGCAAGGGCAAGAGAGGGGCTTTGGTTTGGCCCCAACATTTTTGTGCCTTCAGTAAGAACTTTGTCACGGGAAAGGAGCTTGGGCTCTCTGAACGAATACATGTTGCACGAGTTCAGCTTAGGATCCTTCAGCATCTGTTGTCAATCCCCCAGAGACACTGTCTCCTGCTGCCAGTTGCTGTGCCTGCAGACATTTTACTGTTCTAGATTTAAGCTGGATTTCCAGGCAACAGCTTTTTAATTTTTTGAAGACATTTTTCCTTGAGGACAGATATCAGATTTCCTTCATGTTCCCTTCTTTCCTATCTCCTTCAAATCAGCTTCAACTTTGAAGTGAGAAATCCACGGTGTTGATGAATGTAGTCCGTGATGCAGGTCATACATGACCAATACATCACTGTGACCTTCACCAGGTCTTGGGAGCTTATAGACCTCTGCGGAGAAAAAAATTAGCTCGTATTACCAAGGCCCTGGATGCATTTCATGTCACAGTAGTTGAGAAGAGAGTGGAAAAGGCGTTTTGCAGCATTATGGAAATGAAGAGGTTAGCTACTGCTTCTTGGAAATATACCACTCCTGACACTGCCCTCCCCGGCTTTGAGCCTGTAGGGCTCTACGGATATAACTGAGCTGTGTTCACACCACTGTGGAAAGGGAAGAAGCCTGCTAGGTTTTATTTTGTGAGGGCAATCGTAGGAAGAAAGAAATCTGGTCGTTCTTCACTTTGCTCATGAAAATGTAAGGCCTCATGTGTAACCAACCGAGCATCCAGGACCACAGTGAGACTCAGGAGTCAGAGCTGGTGCTCCATACCTGAGGAAGGGACTCTTTATCAGGGAATGTAGTGATAGGACGAGGGGTAAAGGTTTTAAATTGAAAGAGGGGAGATTTCAATTAGATACTAGAAAGAAATTCTTTAATGTGAGGCTGATGAGACACTGAACAGAGGCAACAGAGAAGCTGTGGCTGCCCCATCCCTGGAGGGGTTCAACACCAGGCTGGATGGGACTTTGAGCAACCTGGTCTGGTGGGAGGTGTCCCTGCCCAGGTCAGGGGGTTGGATCTCGATCTTTAAGGTCCCTTCCAACTCTAACCTTTCTATGATTCTAAGGAAGAGCCTCTGCTTCTTCTTGGTGCCCCACCCGGTGATGCACCACATGAGGCTGTTGTAGGTTGATGCCCTTGTTATTCCCCTCACCGGTGTCTGGGAAGGATTCAAAAAAGTCTCCCTTTTTGCCATCACTCAGAAATAGGATGCTCGTGGGCAAGAAAGGTCTTCCCCTCTTCTCACCAGCGCTCCCCTCAAAGCATGGCATTGCATGCTTCAGGATGGCGTGTCAGTAGTAGGACTTGCAGATCTTCCTTAAAAGATAACTAGGTTTGTAAAGCCACTTTCCCCATCATTTTTCAAAGCACACAAGAGCGAGTGGGTACCAAACCAGGGTGTCCTCCAGCCAGCGAGCCCGCGCTGCGATGGAGGGCAGGGTGCTGTCACCCTCCTGGAGCGGCACGGCCGAGGGGCTCCTGACAGTGCAGTTCAGTAAGACTTTGTTAATCATTTAGGCAGTCTCCATTTAATTCAGACATCTCAGTCTCTCCATTCGGTTCCTCCCTCGGGTTTTGCAGGCTCCGAGCAGACAGATTTATTGGGGTCTTAAGCATAATCAGGAACAAATTAGCCTCTGTTCGGCTCACACACTGGCCTGGATCACAGCGAGTCACAGGCTGCCTTCCCATCCATGTGAGTATGAATTAAGTCATCGGATTGGAGTAGGTCTTGAGTATTCTTTTATCCCAAACACATGATCTTATCAGAAGCCCATTACGTTTATCATCGCATTAGGAGGGAACATTTGGAGCCAGCGCAGGAGTATGTTGCTATATAAATGTTGTGCTTACTTCAGTGCCGGTCGTGAAAATAAGTCAGCACTTGGGGAAGGCCGGGGAAACACTGGCCAAACACACACACACCTAAAATCAGGCTGTGAGTTTCTGGGTGTGTGTCTGCGCCAGGGGCTGGGGGGAGGCTGTGCCAGGGGTGTGTGTGTAAAGAGAGCGTTCGTGTGTTGGTGTGTCAGTGTTTCCATCAGTGGGGGTGTGCAGCGGGATGCAGTTGGGTACCGGTGTTTCACTGTACGTGCATATCTGCCTGTGCGTGTGTTCGTAGGCTGAAGGTTGGGTCTTTTTAATATAGTAGGTCTTTTCCCTTTCTTTTTTTTTTCTTCCCCTTTTCCCAGAAATAAGCTTCTTTTCATAAAACGACAAGGAAACCCTTTTCCCAAAAATACGTATTTTCATATATTTGGGATTTGTTTTTGAGGCTTTTTTGATTGCTGACCACAGTCTTTCCAGAGCTGAGTATTTCTCAGATATTTCTCCTGGGATTCTCGCTCAAACTGGGACATAGTGCTCTGAGGTGGGCGAGGAGCTTTACTTCATCCTGCTGTTCTCGGGCACAGCAGAGAGTTTGCCTACACTTTGCTACGTCTCTGCAGAGCAGAACGAGGGATGCAGGAGGATAAGGTGGGGGAACAAAGAGCTCGTCTCCATGGCTATCACAGTTATGTGCTGGCTCTGCCCCTTCCTTGAGGTGACCAGACATGGAGCGTGTCTCTCCCAGGGATGAACGAGCCATGCTGCTGTAGCACCGTGCCACCATTGGTAGCCCCACAGAGAAACAAGTGATGCTACAGGGGTATCCAATCTGGGGTTCTGGGGGCTCCTATGGTTCATGAGCAATTCAAGCACACGTTCCATTCCCAGCTAGGTCGCTATCAGATGAGGAGTAGCAGGACCCTGCTGGCAACGGGGCTGTTGGGCAATCTGGCCGTGGGAGGTCGCTGGGGCCAGCACTGCTGGGTTGCCTTAGGGCCCATCTGCACATCCACCCCAGTAATGGGACACCCCGGGGGAGCCATTGTCATCTTCTGTCTGTGAAGCACTCTCCCAAGCGCTCCTCCTCCCAGCTCTTCGAGGTGTGTGGTATATGTTTGGTGGCTCCCAGCCATATGAAGATTTTAAGATGTGACATGTAGGGTCAAGAAGTTTGGCCACCCCGGGAATATTCGCTGTGCTCGTACAGCTGAATGGCTTCCAGATTCACGCTGGCTCCTTCTCGCCAGCTCAGAGCACTGGCCCAGCAAACACGCAGTTCCACACACTCATCCACCTACACAAGTTGGCTGCAGAGGTCGTGATAAAGTGAAACCATAATGACCTTCTTCCCTGATAGACTTCTCCATTCTTTCAAGCTCACACTCGCTTAAGGACCTGGAATTTTGCACAGGGGATTGGGAGGAAGGGAGTGGAAAAGGAGTGGAAAAGGAGTGAAAGTCATTAAATAATTGAATTGCAATAAACTGATTTTTTTTCTGGCTCATGATGGTATTTCACTGTGTAAACTAGGAGGAAAAATAAACAGGGGATTTAGTAGTTTGGAAGTAGCTCAAAATTGAGCAGCCGTTGGATTTTCTGACACCTAGCTTGAGATAGTCCAATGCTACCGACAGGACTCTCCTCAGGGATTGTTTCCATCAGTCCAGCGAGCAGCTCTGGCTAATTTCCTACAGTTTTTTCAGCAGGCTTATTTGCCAGACAAAAATACAACAGGCTGTCAGAACTGGATACCTCTGGGGACTGGCAATGATAATACAATACAAAATAGGATACCAACAGGTCAAAGGTTTCCATTTCACAGAGTACTCTAATGACTGAAAGTCATTATTGCTATGCAGTCTGTTTGAAAAGAGTAGATGGATCTCAGTTCAGTTTTTAATGGGCCAGTGTTACAGAAACAACCTCAAAAATTTGGCATCTTTGTTGGCAGTCTCATTAGAGAAGCCACAGAATAAATGGACAAGGATAATAAAGTCTCCTGCTGCTTTTGATCCTTTCAGGTCAAGTCTGAGTCATGTTGGTGGAGGCGACGTGTGTATGTGGGAAGCTCACCCTCGCGCGGTGTGTACTCTATCTCCTCTTTGGGTAAACAGAGCTGTTTGGCCCTTTGGTCACTACAACTGTGAACTTGGCAATTTTCACCATCCTGAAATTCACAGTTCCTGGTGGTGTTGTTGTTGTTTTGCAGATATCTTTTAAAAACAAAAAGGGAAACATTGTAGACTAGACCCTCTCTTGGCGTTTTTCCGACCAAGTTGGTGGAATTATGCCAACACCCACATCGTCTCTCTGTGTGTTTTCTAGCTGTGCTTTCTTCTGTTTCCATCCTTTTACATGGAGGTAGATTAAAATAAGCAGAAAATCTCTTACATAAGGAAACATCTTGGGGGGGATGCCCAATAAAAAAGTTGACTATTGTTGCTTGGCTTCCTTAAAGTCACCTTGCTGTTGCCTAGGAGTGACCAACTCTTTCACTTCCCAGTGACCTGGTCCAGCAGATACACAACCACTGATGCTATCAGGTCCTGGCAACTAGATTGCAGACGTGTAGCCAGTCCTTTGTGATTTGTCTTCTCTGCTTTTTCCTGGCAGATGAACCCAGCAGGTGCTATTTCCACGATGGTGATGGAGTCTGTGAGGAATTTGAGCAAATGACCAGCATCAAAGACTGTGGCGTTTACACTCCCAAAGGCTTCCTCGATCAGTGGGCTTCCAACGTCTCCGTCTCGCATCACAGTGACCAGCAGTGTCCGGGGTGGGTGGTCATCGGTCAGCCAGCAGCTACCCAGGTAAGGAGAACATTCTGCCTTTCCTCTCTTGGAAAGCAAAGCCCAGGAGGAGCAACGTTCATGGGTGTAGCGAGATGGTCAGCATTCATACATGATGTTACCCTGCCTGTTAACTCACCGCTTCACCAAGGAAGGCTCCTGACAGCAGTTTCCCTCTTTCTGAGTCTGGTTGATAGTGATGAGTTGAAATTCAGTTCCAGTCATCCAACTAAAAACTATCTGAAGTTGTGACCTGCTTCATTCAATAAGCTGTGTGGTAGTCTCCAAGTCATCCCCTAAGAGACCAGTCAGGCTCTCTGCACCCAGCACAGGGTACTATCTTGTGGCTATGAGTTCTGAAGGCTGATGCCTAATAATACAAAAGAGTGTTCTTTCTTTTTTAATAGTTTTGTGTTTTCGGTCTCCCAGTTTCATAAAAGCACCCTATTGTTCTATTCTGAGAAAGGTCCTGTCCATTCCCAAAGCCATTCATTAGCTTTAACGCCCTTCTTACATGTCTCCTTTGTAACATAAATAGCTCCAGTGACCATAACTTTACAATTTTGTCTTTCTGAGAGAATTAGATCCAAATGAGTTCAGAAAGGCGGTAGAGAAATTCCTGGAAATCAGAGCTGTACACGATGCAGATGCGACAGTCCGGATGCAACCCGCTGACTCAGGAAAGCCCATATTGCTTTTCGTTGAGTTTTTAGAGGATACAACAAGGAAAGGATCGTCATACAGACAAGCTGCTTCATGTTGTCCTCCTTCAGCATCCACCGTTGCCTCTTGCTAGAGATAGAGCAGTGGATTAGGTAGACTTTTGGTTAGATGCAGCGAAGTTGTTCTTGCAGTCTAATTATCTGGGAGGTGTCTGGAGTGGGCAGTGCCGAGAGGAATGCCGTGTCACAGATATGACAAGCAGATTTCTTCGTGAATAGTAAACGCTAAGCATTTCCAGTTGGCTTGCAAGAGAAAACATCTTTATCCAAGAGACTTGGCCTTGTTCACATTGCACAAGTCTGTAACAAATTAATGACCAGGTCAGTTTTGAATGCACAAAGCGTGGTTAGCTGGCATAGTACCAAGACAGAATCCCGAGCCCAGTATTGCCTTTTTGTCATGGTCTCATTTATTATTTCACAGTGTAAAAGGAACTTTCCTCTGGACCCCTACCAGTGCCTTCGTAACTTCTTTCTCGTTCGAGCTCCCTGCACTGTAGGACAGTCCAAAGCCCATGATCTCCAGTTCAGGTGCTGCTTTCTGTGAATGTCCCCAAGCTCTCTGTCCCCATGTAGCCCCTACAGAGAGCTGCCCTGATTTCCTCCTGAGGCACCGGTAGGAACAGCCACACCATGGGGAGGTAACATATGGTCCCGTGGTGGAAGAAACACCACCACGCGCACACACAGCAGAAAGCCCTGCTGTGTAGCCACAACTCAGGCGTGCTTGTTGTACCCAGATGAGATGAAGTTGTCACAGCCTTGTTAAAGAAAAAAAAAAAAAAGGAAAAAAAACCCTAACGCTGTTGTATTTATAGGCAGAGCACTAGCATATCACACACTGGCAGAGTGAATGGGAACATGCCTCCTGTTATTGCCTGGCCCCTGGGGAGATAACAGCGTGCTATTTACTTCCAGCAAAAGGAATTTTAGCTTTAGCTCAGCTGGTCCTATTACACCAGTTTGAGTGCATGGGGTTCATTGACCTTTTTAATCATATATGTTGAGAAAGTCTTTGTTTTCCCCAGGACCAAGACAACCTCGTCGGCTTGTGAAAGCACCTGACTTGTCGCTGCGGAGAGGTTAGGTGGGGCGGCAGGTCATCAGTCTGTTAGCTAGCGGAGATGAAAATTAACCTAAGATCTCCTCTAATCACTGCGTGTAATGATCACTGGTGTGTAAACATGTTTGGCTTCATTATCTGCACAAGCATTGAGCCTTAGGGGGTTTTTTGTATTGATGAAAGCAACACCTTTCTTCACCCAGATATCTTTCAGAGTAGGTTGTGTGCTTGCTGGTGTTGTGCAAACTTTTCGTGTTGTTGCTGGGTAGTTTCCTGATTAATCAGAGTGGCATTTGTGTTGGCTTCCCCTCAAGAATGCCATGAAAGATATGTTTGAGTGCAGTGCATAGCAATATACAGAATACATAAGCTGCCTGTTTGTTAGCCATCCCTGGTTCTTGTAATTGCCCCAGCATTTTAAGCATGTCCTTCATGATTTAAGACGTTTCTCATCCTTAGATGTCTCAGTGCCCGTTCCCCTGCGTGACTGTCATAGTTTTGCCTCGGCAGTTTCTGAGGAGTGGGCATCACAGCCTGGTCTGTTATTTTGGTATTTTTCAGCAACATCTGCCCGTGTGCACTTGATTACTGTTTTTGGGCACTGTTGATGAGCAGAAGCTGGAGAACACTTATTTATTATTGTAGGGTTGCTTCTGCGAACTGACCGTCCCACAGCAGCTCTGTTCACTCAAGGCATTGCCCATTTCCACAGAGCTGGTTGTTCCTTAGAAGTAGGGTGCCAGCACTTGCTTCGTATTTTGAGATGGATCTTACTTGCTGGTTCCTCCCTTGTTCGTATGAGGCTGCTGAATGGCAACATACTAAGGGAGGGGGAAAAAAAAAAAAAGTTCACAGTATAAGATTTGTTTTGAACAACAAAATGCTTACAAAGAATGACACAGTCTTGGCGAAGAGATACACATTTGAAAAATGCAAAGGTCAAACAGCACCCCTCCCCCTTTAAACAATCGCTCTTTCTCCAGAAGCAAGACTGATAGACAGCCACTTCTACTTTCCTGGCAGCCACTCGTCAGTGCTGATTAAGAAATATTCTCAGTACTGACAGCATCATGTTCAGAGCCAAAGAGGACCAGTCAGCAACACTGCACCAGCGCAGAAATGCGAGCGCCGATACAGGGCATTTTTACGGTTTGATTTCTAATCTGGCGTCCTCCTCGGATCTGGAAGCAGACCCTGCTCAGTACCTGTTGGTGACTGCAGGAGGAACTCAGCAATGGGGGCTTTTGCACGCTCTTGGGCTGCAATTTTCCCTACACGCTCTTGCTGTGAGTTTGTAAACAGCCTCTCCTTGCCATCCACTCCGGGTGAAATATTATCAGTGTTGATGTACTGGTTGTGTGGGGTTTTCTACAGCAGTGTTTATTTCTCAGGGCCTTTCTTGTGCTAAAGATTATTGATGCTAGCATTAAGTCATCAGCTGGTGTAAGCTGGCAAAGACTACAAAAAGGCAGTAGCACTGGGCAGATTTATACTGGCTGAAGGACAGATCCAGTAGGCATAAACAGACAGACAAAGGGGGCTTCGGCTCATCTCTTTTGTGAATAGCTGCAATGTTTTCTGTATTGGAAGTCCCCAGGGACTTGTTTCCCTGCCTGGTTTGTACTCAGCTAGGGTCAACCTCCTCCTCACCAGCAGGAGGGGGTTGGAGATGGCCTCCTGATTCCAAGTGAAGCACACCTGGGTGACATGAGTTTAAAAAGCCAACTTGTGGCTTACCTGGACAATCCCCGTTGTACTGTCACCGGTGAAGCTGCATCAGTGAGGGCTGTTAAGCAGGAACATACAGTGTGGATTACGTCACTGTAAAAACATCCCTCTGGTTGCATTCAGAGGGTAATGGTCAATGGCTCAATGTCCCCATGGAGATCAGTGACAGGTGGTGTCCTCAAGGGTCCATATTGGGACCAGTACTGTTCGGTATCTTCATCAATGACATAGTGGGAACGAGTGCACCCTCAGCAAGTTTGCGGATGATACCAAGCTGAGTGGTGTGGTGACATGCCTGTGGGATGGGATGCCATCCTGAGGGACCTGGACAGGCTCAAGAAGTGGGCCCATGTGAACCTGATGAGGTTCAACAAGGCCAAGTGCAGCGTCCTGCACCTGGGTCGGGGCAACCCCCAGCATCAATACAGGCTGGGGATGAAGGGATTGTGAGCAGCCCTGATGAGAAGGACTTGAGGGTACTGGTGGAGGAAAAGCTGGACGTGAGCCAACGATGTGCGCTTGCAACCCAGAAAGCCAACCGCATCCTGGGCTGCATCTAAAGAAGTGTGACCAGCAGGGCGAGGGAGGGGATTCTGCTCCACTCTGGGGAGACCCCACTTGGAGCACCGCTTCCACCTCTGGAGTCCTCAGCACAGGAAGGACATGGACCTGTTGGAGCGAGTCCAGAGGTTGTCATGGACGTGCTCCAAGGGCTGGAGCCCCTCTGCGGTAAGGACAGGCTGAGAGAGTTGGGGGTGTTCAGCCTGGAGAAGAGAAGGCTCCGGGCAGACCTTTCAGAATTTAAAGGGAGCTTATAAGAAACATAGGGTCAAACATTTTAGCAGGGCCTGTTGCGATAGGACAAGGGGTAATGATGTTAAACTAAAAGAATGAAGATTTAGACTAGACATTTTTTGCAATGAGGGTGGTGAGACATTGGCCCAGGTTGCCCAGAGAGGTGGGAGATGCCCCATCCCTGGAAACATTCCAGGTCAGGTTGGATGGGACTCTGAGCAACCTGATCTAGTTGAAAATTTCCTTGCTTATGGAAGGGGGGTTGGACTAGATAAGGTCCCTACCAACCCAAACTATTCTGTGATTCTGTTCTATGTTTGTTGTCTCCCTATGCCATTGTTTGAGTTTGGGTTTCCCCTGTACGGAAAAAGCCGCACGGCTCAGGCACAGTTAACCGAAAGGGGACATTTCCCGAGGCTGCTGGGCACAGACAGATCCTGGGATTCGTTTTCGTTCCCATACTTACAAACACACCCTGTTCTCCTCCGGGTACCCCACGGGGGCTGCTATGGAGTAAGAAGCTGTGGAAGAGGATTCTTATTACATCTTTCCCACAAACAGAGGCCCCCTCCTGCCCCTATTACAGTTCCCACAATTGCACTCATCCAGACTCCCTGCAACAAACCTATTCTTCCACCAGCAGCAGAGAGATGTCTAGAATTGCAGTATGTCTGAAATTGCCCACAAAAGGAGAAGACAGAAGCACAGAAATATTCTGGATACTAGAAGAAACAACATGGTAGAGCAAGGGCTCCAAGAGTGGTAAGAAAATACCGTAAGAAAATTGAAGAGAGAGATGATGAAGTTCTCTGCCACACAGTTTTATTCTGTCTAATAAATATAACGCTGAAGATAATTCCCCAAAGATCCAGCAAAGCCAACAAATAGAGTAATCTTGAACAGGAGTGGGAAGAGCGGAAACCTGCAACTTTTAATGGAGAAGCCATTCCTTTCCTTTGGGGTGATCTTGCTGAGAAGAGGGAGGGTGTCTGTCTGTCGGCTCTGCAAGTGGCCCTTTTTGAACTTCCCAATTCACGGCCAAGTCCTGTTGCTCTTCAACGGTAAGAGTTTTGTTGTGGTTGGAGGGATAAAAAAATCCCCATTTTTAATAAGATGATTTGCTTTGCAAATGTCTCTGTTATTTATGGCTGAGCCAGGCTTTGAACCGCTAATCTCTGGAGGATGAGGGCAGAATCCCACTAAGAAAAACCATTAATGGAGGAACCATGAGTGATCAGAGACCAGTTCTGGAAAAAGATGAACTGGACACCGTGCACAGGCTGTCGCAAGAGGAATGTAGGTTTGCTGTGCACATCTGAGCTCATTTCCAGTACTGGCTGGTCCACCAAAAAGCTTTATCTTGGGCTACAGCGTCTCCAAATCTAAAGTCAGTTCAGGGGGGTCCAAAACTTTGTCCTTGTTTCAGCTTCCCCCCTGGATACTACAGACCAGCCAATTTGGTCCTTTGCCTGAAGGCAGGACAAATGCATCACAGGCCTGGCCCTGACCATCAGGCAAATTCAGGCTCCTTCCTTGGTTTAAGTGATATTTTTCATATTTTTTCAATGTACAGGGAGTAATTAAGCTTTGTCGCAGCCACGCTGCTTGGTTTCTGTTCCATTTAATGGGGGTGGAAACCAGAGCACAGAAAGGTAAAGCAACTGTTGAGGATTAAACCTCAGTATGTTGGAGGCACTGGGCATTATTGAGCTTAGACCTCCCCAGGATGAGGAAGTTTAGGACATCTTGAAAGGGAGCTGTTCATATCTTGGATAAAGAGAAAAGTGTTCAGGGCCTGGTCAGAGTCACTGTCTGGGAGCAGAGACCTGGAAGGGGTTTGGGGTCATTAAATCTGCATTTTTGTGAATTAATCAGTCTTTACCCATGCACAGTTTGACTGTTCATTCCCAGTACAAAAGGACTGGAAAACTGTCCTACCAACTCCTTGCTTTAGTGGCTAGAATTCTTGTTTCCCACCAGTGCTGCTGGGAAAGCTGGATTTTCTGCCAAAGGAACTCCACTGGTCCTTGTTTCCATGTTTGCATCGCTGCTGTGCCTCGTTGGAGGAGGTGGTCCATGCGAAGGGCCCACACCAAGGTGAGGGATGCTACAGAGATGATTGCCAACATCAGTGCCAGGACTCTTGCTCAGGAATGATCTTAGTGTTCTGGAGAGGTCTTCAAGGCAAAATAAAAGGAGAAATTTTGTTTCTAGGTAGGCTGGCTTGAAAAGACTCAGCTGCAGAGAGATGGCTGAGAAAGAGCGTTACTCTTAAAGTTGATCCAGAGCTGGCTGGAGAAAAGGGGATGCTGCCCATCACCTGGCTGCTGGCTCCCTGCTAGGACAGAGAGTTATTTCCCCCCCTCTCACCCTCCCATCCCCACATCTTCCCGTGCTCCTCTGCTCCTGGCAGTAGTAAACCAGCAGACCCCATGGCCGATGTCGTAGCCTCTGGCTGATTTGTGTAAGGGGAGGACAGAGAGAACACAATGAGATGTCGGAGGAGATTCCAAGCAATTTTGCCAAACACTCAAGGGATGTTTTTTTCTTTCCACTCCCCTCCCCCCCTTAGTTTTTAGAATAATTTTTCAAGAGCACATATGCAAGTCATCTAAGGGAAACAGAACAGTGAGTACCAGGGGCTGGTACACTGTGTTCCCTTTGTGTACTGTAGAGAAAATAGATAAAAGAAACAAAGGATGATGCAGAGAGCAAAGCAGCCATCAGTAGTCTCAGAGAGGTTCAGTCTGACCTTTTCAGAGATGAAGGTCAAACCAAAAATCCTCAGGTGCCGGAAATTGGTCCCATCTTCCTAGGACCAGAAGACATTTACCACTAACGAAACGAGAGCAGAATTCCATGCCATTTGTTGTTGCTGGAGGCGAGAAGAAAGGCAAGAAAGGAATATTGTCTTGGATAATAATAAGGATTATGTGCTTCTTTAGGATGTAACTTTACCATTTTATGATCGTATCTGCTGTACACCCAGCCACCCACCCAGATGACACGCAGTAATAGAAAACAGCTTGGACCCCCCCCCGGCATCAGCGAGCTGGAAAGCCGGACCCCACGGCAGCGGCGGTGCTCGTTAGCATGAGCTCTTCTGAAAGGAGACCCCCCTCCTCGGCCCTTGCCCCTCAACCTGCCAGTCTCTCCGTCTGCTCTTGCTGCTCAGGAGCCTTGAGATGCAGAGCATGTCCAGCCGCAAGCGTGGGATAGCTCTCCTGCATCCCATCCGGGTTGTTTGTCTTGGGTCCCTCTCCATTCAGAGCAGAATGATTTTGCATAAATGCATCGACACGTCTGCTTTGTTCATGCATGAAGGGTTCTCGGCATTTCTCATCCCACCCCCGCCCCGGCCCTCTTCTCCCTACCCCCCTGGCATGTAGCTTCACCACATTTTGCATGATTTCCCCATGTAACAGCAAATAAACCTGCCTGAAGCCTTGCCAGTCAATTGAGCGCGGTTAAAAATACCCGGTCGATTGTTTTGGATGGAATTAAAACAAGTGATCGGAAGGAGAGGACGGAAAAGGGTGCAAGAGCAAAGCCGTAATGGCCTTTACTATGTAATTTGGTTTCATGTTCTGCACAAGAAAACATGTGAAATATGTAAACAGAGCTCTCCAGGATTGTAATGTAGCTACAAAGCCACAGATATACAGGCAGGCAGGGTGCTATTCTTCAGCAGAACGGAATGCCATCCCCAAAACCACACGATCATTTCTTTAAGCCTGAAAGTAAACTTTCTCATGCCAGGAGCGGAGAATTTATTTTTTCTTTTAAATGAAGGATTGTCTGCACTACTTGTTTGGAGTACTGTAGGCATTTTAGCCCACATTGTCATAAGAGACCTCGTATTTTGAATGCCAATCAATTTCAGGGTCTTCATCTTGAGATGTCTCTAAAAGGCATGGTTTTGGGAGGATGGTGCTTACCCAGCAGAGTCCTGAAGGTCTCTCCAGTCAACCCCACCTGCAAAGAAGTATCTGCTTTAAAAAGAAAACAAATAAAGCTGAGGACCATTTGGATAAACTCTTGAGCTGCTTTAAATCTTAGTTGGAGCCATAACTGTTGAGGAACCCCAAATCTGTGCTCATTTTTGGAAATAACTGCCTGTAAAGTTGGAGTATTGCTGTTACCTCTGAGGTCATTTCGGTGGTGAATCTGATAAGAAGAGATGATTCACCCGTCTGGTAAGTGGGTCCAGCTCCCTCTGCTATCAGCAGGAACCTCCCCCAGGCCTGGGTTTCCACCGTAGCCTCAGGGTCCGGCTGCAAACTGTAATTGGTGCCGGGAAGTGGTTATTTGCATGATCAGGGCTGTTATCTGCCTGTGCGTGTACCTACTCACTGGGAGAAGCCCTCATTTCAGAAGAACATCAAGCTCTGCTTAGCCATTTTGGTCATTGGGCCAAAATCCTTACACTTAGCACTTTGGGCAGCTGATCTTATGTTCCAAATTTTTTGGTAATTAACCCTTGCGTCATTGCTTTTAGAGAAGACAGGTCTCTTTTCAGAGAGGGGACGCTGATGAACAAGGTAGAGATGACCTTCTTTCCACCTTTCTTTCCAACCAAATATCTTTGAAAACTCTGCCCTTTAGCAGGGCAGATCTGTTCCTGGTGCACTGCACCACATTTACACTGTCACCCTTGCCTGCTGGAAAAGGAAAGCCTCGTTGTATGGAAATTTAACTGATTCCCAGTTGGTTTTGGTAGGAAAGGCCAAGACTGAGCAGCCATGATTCCCCCACCCCCTGTGTTCCCAGTCTGTCCTCCCAGAGCCTACTTCTTGGATCCAGTGAGGCTGAAGGAGCCATCAGCTTCTTCCCACAGATGATGCTCGTAAGTCAGTCCCCACGGTAACTTCTTTGGAGAGCAGCTGGGATTCTTTGTGAACTCCCCTACTAGCCTGGGACTTCAAGGATTAAATGCTCCAACTGGTCTTTTGGCTTAATTTATTGGAGTTTGAGGTTTATCAGAGCAACCAAGGCTGATAAACCCTGGGAAGTGATGGGAAGAGGTTAGAGGGAGGTGACGGGCTTCCCTGGACACCTGCAGCCAAACCTTTGCTTGGGTGCAGATGTACATGGGCTGGAGGAAGCAACTGCCTGCTGCTCTATGGACTCTCCCCAGATGGTCCACCTCGTTCAGAGGAATTTGTTTGCGTGTGGGAACAGTGGGAACAGCTGGGTGAATCAAGGGGAAACCTTCTGATTTGCATACCACAAGCCGTGCCTTCAGGTATTAAGAAGAACATGCCCAGGGTGTAATCTTATTTAGTGCACACTGACGTAGAGCTGACTAGTTGGGTGCTGTGCTTGGCACACCTCAAGTACTGCGTCCAGTTTTGGGCCCCTCACCACAAAAAAGACATTGCGGGTCCAGAGAAGGGCAATGGAGCTGGTGAGGGCTCTGGAGCACAAGTCTTGTGAGAGGCTGAGGGAGCTGGGGGTGTTCAGCCTGGAGAAAAGGAGGTTGAGGGGAGACCTTCTCGCTCTCTCCAACTCCCTGAAAGGAGGTTGTAGAGAGGCGGAGGTAGGTCTCTTCTCCCAAGTCACAGGCGATGGGACAAGAGGAAATGGCCTCAAGTTGTGCCAGGGGAGGTTCAGATTGGATATCAGGAAAAATTTCTTCACTGAAAGGGTTATCAAGCAATGGAACGGGCTGCCCAGGGAGGTGGTTGAGGCACCATCCCTGGAGATATTCAAAAGACGAGTTGACATGGTGCTCGGGGATATGCTTTAGTGTTGGGGTTTTTTTTTTGGTTGGTTGATTTTTTTTGTCAGAGTTAGGTTGATGGTTGGACTAGTTGATCTTAAAGGTCCCTTCCAACCTAGGCAATTCTGTGATTCTGTGATTCTGAAACCGAGGGGCTTTGCATGCCAAGGTGTAACCATAGTCGGCTCCCCGGGCCGGCTCATGGTAGCTCTGCTCCATGCTCTCCCCGGGAGCCCCGCCGCAGCCTTCCCTCTCTCTGTTAAACTCAGGGCCTCTTCCCAATGCATCATCTCCCTGGATGTATCCAATTAAGGCCTGTTGACAGCCCAGAGCAGACTTATACCCTTAGGATTAGAGGCATGTGTACGTCTTCATATAGGGAAGGACAACGACGGGGTGTCTGGCTGGCTCGCTGGGAGCGTGGTGTGGGAAGCCGAGCGGCTCGGAGAGGGAAGAGGAGCCAGGGGGAGAGAGAGATTTGCACCCCCAATTATCCTCGCATGTGGAAACGCTGTGTGAGGAGGGTTGCGTGTGGTTTACACAGCGTGTTTACATGGTCCATAACCCTAAACAAAGCTGAAAAGCATGACTTTAACTCTGGAAATAAAAGCGCTGGAAACCCCTGGTTTTCTGCACATGAGAAAGTTTTGTTCTTTAAACACACAGATGTTTTTAAATGAAAAATCACTCTTTTGACCTTTCCTGAATGTGATCATGTGGTCAGAGCTGACATTAACCACTGCACGGCTGTTTGCTTCAGCTGCAGGCGAAGCTTAGCGAGCAATCTTCAGAGCTCCTGGTGGCACCTGCGTTGTCTCACAGCTCTTGGATCTGCTCCTGTGCCCCGCATGCTCTTGGGGCTGTTCTGGGGAGGTGGGGTTAGGTAAGGGGACATTTAGGGTCTGCTCCTACCGTGCTGGAAATGAAAGCCTTGGGTTTTTTTTCCCTCCTTGACAGCTGGAAAAGATGCTGCTTAATTTTTTTCCCTATTTGTCTCTCTATCGGAAATGTTGCCCAAGGGTTTCTAAGCATCTCTGTCCACCTCAGCCAGTGTGTTATTCTGCTGGAGAACTCCTCATCGAGCTGAAGTTATTTAGGGATCTGTTGTCATTACTTTTAGGCTTTCTCTAACTAGCTGTGTGCTTTCCTTGTCCAAGCAAATTTAGAGGACCAGCTTTGGGAAGGAAGGAGGGGATGGATGTTACCAAGTGGATTGTAACAAGCCCGATCCTGCTTTGCCTTGCAGGGGTGCCAAACCAGGAAAACTGCAATGAATCCAGTGAGTTGGATCCACTAATATAATAGCAAAATTACATTTAAGGACCTCCTAAAGTGTGGCACACATTTGCCCTTTGACAGGTTGATTTTCTGATGCCGGCTGCTCCCGAATGAAACACTCCAGTCAAAGAGAAAAAGAAAAAAAAAAAAAAAAAGAAAAAAGCTTTTGCTCTACTCATCAGTGGTAAAAGCTTATGGGATGGGATTGTTTTCCTTTGCTGCAGCACCCCCACGGCCAGGCTTGGCCCGCAGCTCTGTGCAGGCTTCGCTGTAGTGGACCCGACTGGTTCAAGTTAGAGACAGGCAGTTCGGGAACCCGAGTGTGCAGCCAACAATAATGTTCTGGCTACTGTATTTGTTTAACCTCGCTCTCCAGTGGATGGATATACAGTCTGCTAAAGCACTTATCAGTCTATAATGCCTTCACACTTTTGCGAGCAGCGATGTGGAAGTTGTAGACGGGAGCTTTCGCTGCGGATTGAAAATGTCTTTTAGCTTTAATGAGGCTGGTGTTTGCACAACTGAAGGTGTAAGGTGGTGTTTGGGCACCGTTTCTTTATGCTGCCTGTCTGGCGGGTTGTGTTTGGCTGCTATTTGTACTGGTAGATGTAGCTGTGAATTTGAACATAATAGAAGAATGTGATTCAGGGTTAATTCTAACAATTATACCTCCTGGGTACGATCCCGGCAGCGCTGGGGTGGAAGATGCTGTTGTGTGAGAGCAGCGTCTTTATGTCTTATTGCTGTGTTGAAGAAACAGCAAACGTCTGATATGGATAAACACATGGCAAATTGCTCAGTGACGCTTTCGTGTGCTTCATATGAGACAGTATTCTACGTTATTATGCACTTGGAGCCGTCGTTTGCTTTCGCATCCTTTCAGCGTGCGTTGCTGAATGGCAAAAGGAGCAGGGGCAAGTACAAATTGCAGTCACGAGCTCCAAATGCTGGTGTTTACTCGTGGGCTTGTGCAAAAGTTGATTATTAAATCCCATTAGCGTAATTATTTCTTCTTTTTCTCGCTCCTTTTCTGTAGTTTCTGGCCCCGGCTCAAGTGATGTCTTTGAGGCGATCCTTTGAACCATGCAAAAATCATCTGGTCAGGGTTTTTGTTGTAAAATCAAAACTCCATATTGTTTTTTCCACAGGTCCATCCTAGATATTTTGATTACACCTGGCTGGATGTCAAAGCCAATGTGGGTTTGGGATAGGGCCAGTCAGAACTGATTTACAGTTTTTTCAGGTATACCATGTGAAGTTTATGGTTTTGTGTGATTTTCATTTGAACTCACCAGTTTTAAATGAAGTTTGCTTTGAATCTGGAGATAACAGAAATTCAAAGGGAAGCTCAAAGAATGCAGGTCTGCATGATTTAAAAATGGAAATATATTGTTCATACCGACTCTTTGGAAGTGAAATAACTGCATTTTTTGAGAAAGCTACAGTTAATAACACACATTGAATACACATGCAATCTGGGCCATCATCTAATGGAAATCCCTGTAGCTCCTATTTGCTTTCCTGAAACGAAACCAACTTATTTGACAAAAAAAAAAAATCACAGTCCTGTGTTACTTCCAATACCCTACCCAAGGAAATTCCCCTTTGGAAATGAGCACTATCATTTTTATTGTAGAGTAGAGGAATTTATCATCATGTCACGCTGCAAATGAACTACTGATGCCATGTCATATCAGCTGCGGTGTTTTCATACAGGGGAAGGTCACTTTCCAATTACGAAAAAATCCAGCCAAACCTTCAGCTGAGAACTGGGGCTGCAGTAAAATGCTAAATGAATACTGCCTGCAAAGGCCAGGCACCGTCAGAGCTCAGGATTCAAAGGGGAAGAGGCTTCGCTGAGACTGGACACAGCAACTGGCAGCGGGGCTTTATTTCATCCTGCAGGAGACGTAATCTGCTTCCCAATCCCACAGCCAAATCCTGTTCTTCATTACACGGGGAAAACTGACAGATGAGATTTCCTCTTTCTTCTGAGCCAACTGAATCTGGGAGTAATATAGCATCAGTGTGTTACCCCAGAAGTTTTATCAGCTTCCAGTTGATAAAGGTTTTCTGTTGATCACCTGCCTGCATGCCTTTGTCCTGGAGCAGGACATGCTGCAGGTTTTCATCTTTTGCCATCAGACCTTTGAGTACCGCAATGAAAAGAGGGAAAAGCAGACAAAGAGCATGCAACTTGGTAAAACTGTGTTATCAGACACAAGACAAGGGGAGTTTTGGAGTAGAAGCTGCAGTTTATGAGTATCAGAGGTAAGGGAAAGTTGCTGCTGAGGAAGAAGCAGCAGATGAGATGGTAAGAAGGTATTGAAAGAGGCAGGACGCAACTTTCATCATCTTATGCTTATAAACTATGCTGCTGAATTTTAGATTTGGATTTGGATTTTGGTTTTATTTTTACAAAACAAGGTATTTTAAACTCATTGTGAGTGCTCATAAAAATTTAATATATGTACCAGTTTGGAAAAAAGTAACTTTGGATGTTTTCCTTAAGTTTTAAAGGCCAACCTGAAATGACCCAATGTAAACTTTCATAGTTGGGCAGACAACTGTTGACTCAGATCTTCTGACAGGAGAAATCCAGAACACTAATAAAGAGATTAAAGCATTTCTGGCCAGAATCGAGAAGAAAACCCAGAGCAAAATTTCTGGTGTCCCTTGAGTGAGCCTGTGTGTACAATTTCTGCCTGAGCTCTGTGGGCTCCTGAGGTTTGAAATGATCATAGAAATTGGCTGATTTTTGAGGTGTTTGTTGGAACCCAAATGGTGCCCTTTTTAACGGTTCAGCACTCACTAATGTGGGCAATTTCATTATTTCTATTGCTCCAACCCAATTCCCAGCCTAAATGAGAAGAACAGTGCAACAGCTTTCAGAACAGATTGGAGGTCTGTGCTGCAGTCGGCAAACTGGGTGGTGTCCATGTGGCAGTCAAGCTGCCTTAGAATATTGGGCAATAAACAGGCAGGAACCTTTCTGATATTTAGCAACTGCACCGTAGTTTCTCATCCTTGGGTAAGATTAACCTTAGGTCAGCGAGAACAATAACATATTTAAGAATAAAAGGTCTGGGTGACTGCCAGCCCCCACGTCTGGCAATGGCAGAGAGAAAGTTTTGATTTGTAAGAGATGTGTTAAAATGCTGCTTGTGTCATGGTTGGGATTCTCTGGCGTGTGTTGAGTTAAATATAAATAACATTCTGCAGAGCACTCGGCTAAAAATCGTAGATTAATTAGGTTTCAGTATTATGGTTGAAATCTGGTTTTTAGCTGGATCTTCAAACAGCAGAACACGTCCTGTTTGTGCCTCCGTGGGTTTCACATCAGTCCGTGAGTGTTTCCGTGCACTTGTACAACCTCACTCAGGATGTTCTGTGCTCCACAAAGAGACGGTACTGGGGCTTGTACCATCAGAGCCTGTTCCTGCTTGTTCTGTGGTTACTGTTTTGCAATTGGGACAGGGTATAGCCCGTTTCGTCCCAGAAACTCACCACGTTGTCTGTCTCGGTACAGAAGTGGCAGCAGCACGGTCCCCGGTGGAAATCCTCATGTCTGGGGTATGATAACCACTTCCACCCTTCTCCCCGTGGAGCAGGTTGCTCCCAACTGCCTGATGGACAAGTGCTCGTGATGCGATGGCCCTTCAAAGCTGTACTTGGCTTGAAGACACGGTCTGGAGGAAGCCCCACCGTGGGAGAACAGAACAGATGGGATTTTTGGGAGCAGACAGATCTGCGCACGGGAGATTTGCTCTGTTTGTGGCCGCCCGTGGGCATGCAGACAGGCACGTCCCCTCCAGCCACCGTCAGCCGTGTGCCAGGGCTGAGGAGGCAGCATCCTCGCTTAAATAGCAGCTTGGCCTGTCTGCATTTAGAGTTATTTTGATCTCACAATGTGAGAGATGAGAACCACCAGCACAGGGAACTGCTGCAGAGGGTACAGCAAAGGGCTACAAAGAGGATGAGGGGACTAGAACATCTCTCTGATGAGGAAAGGCTGAGGAACTTTGAGTTTAGTTTAGTTCTCTTTTTAGTCTGGAGAAGAGAAGGCTGAGGGGGGATCTGATCAACACCTATAAATACTTAAAGGGTGGGTGTGAAGAAGATGGGGCGAGTCTTTTTTCAGTGGTGCCCAGTGACAGGATAAGAGGTAACGGGCACAAACCTGAACATGGGAAGTTCCATCTAAACATGAGAAGGAACTTCTTTCCTGTGAGGGTGGCAGAGCACTGGAAGAGGCTGCCCAGGGAGGTGGTGGAATCTCCTTCTCTGGAGACTTTCAAACCCCACCTGGACACGTTCCTGTGGGACCTGCTCTGGGTGGACCTGCTTTGGCAGGGGGTTGGACTAGATGATCTCCAGAGGTCCCTTCCAACCCCATATCATTCTGTCTGTGATTTTATGCAAAACCTGTGGTGTCTGGTTCTGCTTGCTCAATGGGAAGGGCAGAGTGGGGTGGCATCTGTTTGTGTTTAACCCACTCCTCTGGGGAGGTGTATCCTTCACATGTGTACCCTTCTCTTGGTAACATCCCAGCACCTTTTTGTGGCCAATGGCTTTTACCCTCAAGCTACCCATGTGATGTGGGGGAATATCATCTTTGTCTTACAGACAAGGATGCCCTGCATGCCCTCAGCCCTGGAGAAGCTCGGTGCTGCCCAGGAGGTCGCAATGGGGCCATGCTCTGGGCACAGTCAGGTCAGTGCCCAGTCCATAGGACCAGTGACCCTTAATCTGTAGTTGGTCTGGAACAGGAGCCTGTCAACACAACACAACATGGCCTGAAGTCATGGGACGGCTGGGAATCATTCACAAGGGTGCCTTCCAAAATTTGCTCTTCAGCAAATTTTCCCATATTACTTTGAAGGAAAAAATTATGAGGAAATGGAGTTGATTGCGATAGTAAATGCGTTTTAGATGTGGCAATGAACTACGCGCTCCCGATATATCACTTTTCCCTTTCGGCTGACACATTCCTCGGTCCCCTCGAGTAAGAGGAGGAAAACAGGAGAGGCGGTTTGAAGAACATGTTGTCCCTGTGATTGACAAGAGGTTGTATAAATCAGTCAAAGGGAATCCTCCAGGCATTCCCTCTTGTGGGAAGATCCCACAGTGCTCTCTGGCCTTGTTCGTTCTGTCTCTCGATGTTTGTGTACAAAGTGTGTGGGTGGGAGACGAGCTGGATTAGAACCTCCGAGAGGAACAGACATCAGCTCTTTTAATTGAAAGCAGCTTCCTAGGGAGGGGTATGGCATGGGCTTCCAGTAAGTAGACACAAATAGTCCCCGAATACTTTGGAGCAGATACTAAGCTCCTGTGGATCCCAGTTGCTGTGTGGGTCTGAGAACCTGGATAAGCCCCAGTGAGCGAAGTTTTGAGTCCTGTGTGATGCCGTCATTCTTCAAAGCAAATATTTTAGTGACTGGTAACACCCTGAAACGAAAAGTACATCTATCCCTTCTTTCCTCCACAGCTGTCAGGTGCTTTAGCTGCTGCTTTGCATCACTGTAGCAAACTGGAGGATCTTAGGAAATAATTTATTTCTCATAAGCGTGAATTCTTATGAATTTGTAGACTTGAGGAGAGATGATGCTCTGTCTTTCCAGGCCGTTGGAACTTGTAGCTTCAAAGTGGTGGCACTGCAGTAATAAAGTGCCTTCATGCTGCTGGCATCTTCTTGGGATGCCTTGAAAGTAGAGATGTGAAAGGCTCTCCCAGCAAATGGTTCTCAGACTGTGCAGTTGTGGTGGTGTGAAACTCAGTAACAAGGTAGAACTGAAAAGGGGATGTGTTTACCATGTGTGTTAGAGCCTATTGAGACGGTGGGGTCTGTAGGTGATGGGACTGTTTATCCAATCAGATTACTATTACAAAATCTTAAAGAACTTTCTTGCCATTAGCTGAGTTTACTAGATAGCTGCTAGTGTAGAAGAGGCTCTTGTGGCCACTGCTAATGTTGTGTCTCTTAGACTTTTCCCACACTTCTCTATTACACTCTTCTCCTAAAGAAACTTTTTACCCCAGTACCACTTTGAAACACACGTCTGGTAGCAGTGGAGCAGCCTCAGCAGGAGGAGGTTTATCTGACCTGCTCAAACCAGACCAATCTACCAAAGCTGTGCACCTCAGCTGAATGTCTCGAACACAGGCCCTTTATGCAAGATTAAGATTTTTTGCTGATATTCTCAGACAGAAGCAGAAAGTGCCAGAGGTCACACACGCGCACAAATCAAACAAGGCATTTAAAAGTTATCAGAGATTTCCAACCCACCTCAGCAGGAGTTTATTTTGGGTTGGATTCAAACTTTTGGTGAAGGTCTGGATGATTTCTTAATACAGGTTTTCACTCAGCCATTATGTGGCACTTAAAATGCACGGAACGTCGGTACTTTTGTTTCTTTCAACCACCTTTTTGGACCAATAGAGCAGGAGGAGATACAAGAAGAAGAACAAAATCATATAAAAGTAATGAGACCTTTGTTCATGTCAAAGAGCTCTCTGACCATATAAATTGCAGATGTGGCTAAGATAAATTCCCTAGTTGGAGAGGTATTAAAATAAAAACCATGCTCCCAAGAAGAGACAGGCTGCTGAAAATGCAAGAAGGGAGAATTGCGAAATGGTACATGTCGAATTGCTGGCCTGGATTTCAAATGCCAAAGATAGTTTATGTAAAGCCTTGCTCTGCTGTAAAATGTAACACTATCCACTGGCTAGCCTCAATGAAGCTTGGTCCCAGTTGTTTTAAAAAATAAATAAACTAAAAATCTTCTTCCAGCCCATTAAAGCTGATTTATGTTTTGCCCATGGATTCCTCTGTGCTGGATCTTGAGGGACTCAGATTATAGAGGTGATTACCTCACTTCTAGCCAATCTGGTTTCTCCTTCCCAGGCAGCCTGGGCTCTCCTTGCATTGCCCAGACTTTGTCTGCCGAGACCCAGAGGGCAGTTCTGTGCAGAATTACCGAGCGGGCATAGGATTTTGAATGGTTAAAAACGTCTCTGTTAATTCTCTTGTTTCACTTCAGGGCTTTCTTTTTTGTTTTAATAATCAGGGAAATTGCTTACAGGAACAGCTTTACTGACAGCACGTCACCACCTGATTGCTCAGTCCGGGCTCTGGTCTTGGAACAGAATCTAATGCTGACCCCAAGAGTACAGAGCTCCAGTTGGCACCTAGCACAGGTTGCCTGTGTGGCCAGTCCTAGGCTCCCCGTGGCTAGCACAACTGCTGGAGATGGTTTGGCCTCTTGGGTTACATTCGTAGCTCTGTTGCCTCTATGCTGTGTGACCACAAGGAGTTCCCTTTATCCCCCTGTCTCTGGTAATGACAGTCACTGAGTTCACCAAAGTGTTGTGAACTTTAACAGGTACCTTTGGGTGCCCCAAGAGCCTCAGCTGGAAGCATCCTTGTAAGGCAGTTGTAGCCTTTTGCATGGTGGGCAGTTCCTTTCTCCTGTTTGTTGCGGGAACGAAGACTATGGTCATACATGCTTCTTGTTTGAAGCAGCTCCACTGAGCAGTGTGCTTTCAGGGTAAATCCTACCCTTTCTTGCAGCTTCATTTTCACATATACTGACGGCACCGCAAGGCTCTCTGGTACTTAAATTCAGGTATTTTCTTCTTTGAGCTTTCCATCCATTGCCCGCGCTTGGGGTTCATCTCCTTGTTCTTTATTGAAAAGAGCAGTTTGCTCGTGATCCCACTGCTGCCTGCCATGGAAGGTGCTGTAGGTGCGGGGAGAAGGTGATTCCACTTACAGAAACTAGTCAACAAAAGAAGAAACTAGTTTGCTTAAACTGGGCTGTAGAGAGAGGCCTTTCCTGGCTCCACTTGCTTCCAGGTTTACGTGGCCATCTGTGGCTTCCCTGGGGTTACGGTAACAGGCAGGTTTAAGTAGGCCATTGCCTGGGCACTGTGGAGAGCACCTGGCTGTGCCCTGAGTTGGTATGATCTCAATGAGATCTTGAACTGGTACGAGCTCAAGAAGCGATCCTCACTTTCCCTCCAGTGGGAAGAGTCATGGTCCATTTGGGTGGGAGCAGAGTTGTTCTGAACGCCATCAAAGACCACGTGCCAAATTAAGAGGGAACTGTTGGCTGCCATCCAGCTGCTGTGAGTCTTTAGCTCCTTTTCATGTTTCAACTTTTCTTATTGAGGTGGAAACTTAACTTCTGAATAGTGCCGTGGCGTTTAGAAACGTCGTTATTGTGTATTATTTTATTCTAGCACTGCCCCTGGACTTTTTTCTCCCACTTTAAACGGTCACAATCCTTCCCTACTGTCACCTACGTCTGTTTTGGTGTTTCTTTTCTCTCCTGCAGATGTGTCGAACTAAGGTGATTGACTTGAACGATGGTGTCTCTCAGTATGCCTGGTATCCCTGCACGGCCAACTTCCAGTACTCCCACATGACACAGACCGTTTTCTGGCTGAAGGTAGGACGTACACATGTCATTCAGAAGTCTCCTCTTTGCCTCTCTGTACAAAGTTTCTCCAACGGGCAAAATATTATGGGACAGCCTTCCCCGGGCCAAGCTGCTCCTTTCTTTGAAGAATGTTTAGTGCAAAAATAGCAAAACAAAGCCTCTGAGCACTGTCTAAAGAGTCCGTGGTGAAGTCCCCTCCTGTGACCAGGCTATTGAATTTCTGAGAGGTCACAGCCTCCAGCTGCAGGGCTGTTTGACCCGAGTTTATCTAGTTTGTGTAGGAGAGATTGGAAGAGAAGACTTCTGTGTGACCCGGGATGGGAATTGTTATTTTAAAAGTTCTGGACTGACTCTTGGGGTTTTTTTAAAGCCCACCACAGTTCTCCACCTCAGCCCTTGTGGGGCTTTTGTTTTCCCAGGCTTATTTTTCCCAGCCTATGGTGGCTGCAGCAGTCCTGGTTCACTTGGTCACTGATGGGACCTATTACCTGGATCAGAAGCAGGAGACCATCGGTGTGCAGCTGTTTGACACCAAAGACCAAAGCCATGATCTTGGTAAGACTGTATTTTATTCAACTCCCTCTTTATTGCTCGCTTAATCTGTAGGTTACTCCCATTCACAAACTGACCAATGCTCCTGCTCAGTTTTTCCAGGATCAGACACAAAAAAGTGCTTGCTTAATCCTCCAAGACTTAAGTTTCGCTAGACTTTGTTGAAAACAACCCATCATTTTATACAGACATTTCTTCATACCTGTTCAGTCTGTGTTCAGAAGTGACTAGTTCCTCTTTAGTCATCCAAATCAGCACTATTTCAATGCTTCATGCACAGCACCTCCCTGGAGAGACATTGACAGTGATACAGGTGGACCACTGGGAGCTGGGAGAGGAGAGAGGGACCTCACCAGATGTAGTTGGCCAGATCCCTAGCCTAGGAGAGACCATTTCTGCCTCTACCCTGGGCTTTCCCAGGTTCTTGAACCTGGGAAGGTTGTCCCTGGTGAATCGATTCTGGCTGCATTTAAACTCCAGGACCTCAAAGCTCACAACTAGCTCACAACTCTGTGTCAGGGTAGGACTTGCATAATCCCTTTCCAGCTGTCCCCTGCCCTTTTTTCCACTGGGAAGAAGGCTGGTCGTGTTGCCCCGAGAGCAGTTTTGAAGGAAACATAACCCCCTTCCCTGGGGTTTCTGTTTTACCATAGCTTTGCAATTTTGACAAGCTGAAACTCAAGTGAACTTGCTGCTAGTGATGAGGAGGAGAAGGGACACACGCAAGTGGCAAGTGCTGGATGACTATTCGGGATAATATGTAATTTGGTGGGGTGTGGAGGAAAAGAAAGACAGTGTGTGTGGTGTCTGTCGTCCAAGAACAAACCGAAATTCCTAGCAAGTCGTGCAGGTTGAGTCAGGATCGCTCCCAGTTTGCCAGAGCCCCTGGATTAGTTTTATCCTCCTTTCGCAAAACAGTGGCACATAGCTCTTTCCCTCTGAGAAATAAATGATGGAGACACAGACATGCCAACAAATACTTAATGTGACATTTTATAGGGACAGACAGACAGATTGTGAGAGAAAGAGAACAAGAAAGAGGAGCAAAGAGGAAACTGAGGGTTAGGTTTTGAAATCCTCGATGAAGTTGCAACACGAGTTTGGCACGGCTCAGCCTGATGCCTGGAGATCTTCACGGCTGAAAGGCTGCCTTCATCATGGAAAAGCCCCTCTGACCTTTTCAGAAGAGGCTGGCCTGGAGCAGAGGAGAGGTGTAGGTAGGTTACCAGCAGTTCTCTCTCAGGCAGAGCTCCCAGTCGCTGTTTCGTCTGAGTTCTGGGTGCGGCATTAAGTCCTTTTCCTGGACATTGTATTGGATGTGTTTGAATTATCACCATGGCAAGGCAGAAGCTGCAGCTGAGATGCAGACTTTGGCACACACCGGGTGCAGGATTGACTGCAGCTGGTCAGCCAGCCTTAGGCAGAAGTCAGTGGCAAACAAAAAGTACATCCAAAAGCAAGTAGCAATAATTTAATAATAATTTAGGGCTTGATCAGTCCTCGGTGTGCTACAGACACTCCCATGAGCAAAATGCTGTCTGTCCAGAAGTGTGGTTTCCCACCTTGATTAGAGCAAGTTTTTACCGTGGGGACGCCCAGAAGATGAGGAGAAGCTTCTTCTGAGTCTCAGTTGGAGATGGAGAGGTTGGGATGTAGACCTTGGGGTTCAGGTGCTGGGTACTTTTCAAGAGCCATTGAGGGTTGAGTAGGTGGACACGGGGCTACGGAAACAGGGGCAAGCACAGAGACAGCTCTGACTGCCCTGCCATGAGCACCTGTACTATCTTGAGTGGTTTTTGCTAATGAAGGCAGGTTAATTAAAGGAACCTGACCTGTTCAGCCCTCATTTACCTTGTCTGGGGCAGAAAGCACCAGCAACTGCAGCACAGTGCTGAGGGTCTGTTTTGTTGTGGACACCACCTGAGCGCGAGAAATGAAATTGAAGTGAATAAACAGCCTCATACCATAAGGTCTTTCTTGGCTTTCCATCAGAGAAGGCAGAAACTTCCAAGGAATTTGGGAACCCGGGATTTCGAGTATTAACTGCACCTGTTTGTAAGTGAGAAACGTGCACCGTTCCACAAGGAGCTGATATCAAAAGACCTGTGGGAGGCGAGTAGACAGGGAGGTTATTTCAGGGTCAGGTAGAGACCAAAACAAAAAGAGGTTTGCTTTTTTATTTTTTTTATTTTTTTTTTATTACAGGAAGATTTTTTTAAAGTAGAGGGTGGGAGATAGATGTTTAAAGAGAGTGGTCAGAAGTCTGTCTTAATTCACAGGAAATCACTTTCTAAGGAGGAAAATGAAAAGTTTTTTATTCCTTCCCTTTGAGTCAAGAAACCTGAACTAGGAAAAAAAAAAAAAAAAGAAGAAGAAACCCCTGAGCCAGTTAAACATGCAAATAGAATTTATTTTATTTTCAAATTCGTAAGTGTATCAGGGTAGCCAAAGGGCCTGGGCCAAAGCCGATGCTGGGGGAGCTCCAGTGAAGCGAATGGAGCGGGAGCCAAGCTGATCCTCGGAGCGATGCCACGGAGCCGGGGAGGCAGGGCTTCGCAGGCTGCCGTCGGGCTGGGAATCTCAATTAATGAATTTTGAGGCCAGCCGACAGCTGTCTGTCCTTTGTGTTGCCTCCGAGATGGCTTTGGCCCATTTGAATTCAGGTTGCCTCTACTTGAAGGTGGGAATTTCTTCCCAACTGTCACCGAGTGCCTTCTCTGCTGAAGAAAAGGGATTAAGAAGTCTCCTTGCCACCTCTCTGGTGCTTCTGTGCACCTTAACCTCTTGAGACGCTTTTATTTTCCCAAGACTCAATTATTTCCTTCCTCTATGTCATGATCACCTCTAAAATGAGATCACCTCTAAAATCCTCAGTGATCCATCACCCTCATTTCTCTCTCCAGGACCATCTTCACCTTTTTTAGCACAGAGCAAGACACCCTAAGGCTGAAAACCATCAAAAAACCATCAAAACTGGGCAGATTTAGAGGAAAGCTCATGCAGAAAAGTTTTAGGCTGAGTGCTAATGACATGCACAGCTCCAAACAAGCCACTGGTGCCCTGCCCGTGGTTCACAAAGCCACCCAGCCTGCCGGCACCATTTGATGCGCGGTATAAAAGCTCCAACTGTCCTTTTGGGCTGGTTTTTACAATAGTGCGACTCCGCTTCCTCCGTGATGGTGGCTCCTGATTTACCAGAGCACAATAGAAACGTAGCTGTGGTCTAAAGAAACTGGCTCTGAGAGCCTGCCGCGCTTGCGGAGAGAATGGCAGCCTTTCTTCAGCTGTCCAGAGGGATATACTTCTCTGCTAAGCTCTCCAGAGCGATTTGGGAAGCCCCTCCAGGCAGCTTACCATAACTTTTCAGCTCTATAGGGCCATTCCTACGGGTGAAATGCTTCTGAAGTGCCCACGGCTCGGGGAAGCGATTGTGTTAAGTCTGACCCTTCCTCTGATCTTGTCTCTCCTCTGGCAGGTGTCCACGTCCTGAGCTGCAGGAACAATCCCCTGATTATCCCCGTCATCCATGACCTCAGTCACCCTTTTTATCACACCCGGGCTGTCCTCATTAGCTTCAGCTCCCAGTTTGTGGCCATCTCCGGGGTGGCCCTGCGTTCCTTCCACAACTTCGACCCCATCACCATCAGCAGCTGCCAGCGAGGACAGACCTACAGCCCGGCGGAGCAGAGGTGAGCCTCTCAGCCTGCTGCCTTCGGCCTCACCACCCACCAGCCCTGCGCCGGGGGGCGAGGGGGGGCACCGCAGCTCAACCCCGCTGACCCCTTTGTGTCGCCGCTAAAAAACCGCCAGTGTTCTCATTGATCAGGATGGATGGGACATTTAACCCGCACGGGATACTGTTAGTGAATTATTTCCTCTTCCTTTCTCCTCCCTCCTTTATTCCAAGCTTGGAATTGGGGCCAGTTAACTCTCCGTACATTCCCCAGTAGGGCATGGTTTTCGCCGCTCACGCACCGGCTTCGATCTAAACCGCTTTGTGCTCTCAAAGTGCTACAGGGACCTCCCACGGAAGCGGTCGCGCGGAGACAAAGTGATGCTTGTGCCCCGGCAGGGCCAGATCCAGCAAGGTGCTCGGCCCCGTGCGGCGGGTGCTCGGCCACCGGCATTCCCGGTGCTTTTCCGGCGGGGTGAGGGCCCTCAGTACCTCTCCGGATCCGGCCCACGTTCTGAAAAGCTCTGTGGGACCCCCCAGGATGAAAGGTTTATGGCTACCGTTTTATTCTTGTTGTTATTACAGACACATCAATAGATCACCACCAACCCCTCTCAGTCTCTGCTTTACAGCATCCCACAGAGATTGTGACCTTTCGTGGCCTCTGGTGCGGCAGCTTCATGGATCCTTTCAGTGAGGCAGTGAAAAGAAGAGGGGAGAATTTAGCAAAACCCCTGAAAGAATCATGGGTTTTGTTTTGTTGTTTTTTTTTTTTTTTTTCCTTTTGTGAATTCAAAGTTGTGAGCAGTCGTCATACCATAGCGGCAGCAATAGTAAAACAAGTTGCATATCCCAGCAAACCTCTGCTCAGCCTCCTAAGCGAGCTGTCAGGTTTTTTGATAATGTCCTGGCTTCTTTTGAGGACCTGCTTTTATTCCAGGAAAGGCGGGAGGCTGAGAAAGGGGGAGAGGGAAGGGAAAAATAAAATTAAAAAAAAAAAAGGAGAAAAAAAAAAAAAAAGGAGTATATCTATAACTAAATCAATCCAGTCAGTGTGTTCTGACCTAGATTCAAGGAGTCTGATCATTCTGTGCAATAGGTTGTATAAATGCGGAGGCCCAAAGACAGCCAGATCAAGTTTCAGATGAGAAGTTTAGTTGTGGAAGTTTGGCCAAATCCCAGTGCAGTAAGCGGGGACAGAAAAAGAGCGAGAAAGACCCACTGGAAGGAGATGGTGAGAAGCAACGGGGAGCTCGAGAGGGCCGAGGCGCAGGACCACATTCCTCCCTCTCAAGTTTTCAGTAGGAACTGAACCATTTGTTCACTTATGAAATTAGAAGTGCTCTGTGTTTAGAAAGTTATTTCCTTAATAAAAAATGCATTCCCCTTAGGCAAAGCTTCAGTGAGCCTCTGCAGCCCAGCAAAGTAACCTTTAGAAATCTCTTGAAGAAGAATCACCCGCCGCTTGCCTCTTTTTTTCCTCCTTGATTTTTTTTTTCTTTTTGCATTGTTTTCCTGATGCACTGAACCATCTCAGCCCCTTGCTCTCAAAAACTTCCGCCGGAGCCTCACTCGTTCAAAGCAACGTTTTAGGTCTTGCAGGTTACAACGCTGGGTTGATCATAAAAGTTTCCCATGTCAGTCAAGGAACCAGAAACTCTCTGAAATAAAGCCCTGATGCAAAGCCAACTGAAATCAGTGGGGTTTTTTCCATTGATGATAGTGCTATAGTGGAAAATCTCCCCATTTGCCTTGTGGTGGGATCATTTTGGGTGACCACGTAGACTTACTTCTTCTGTACAAGAAACTCTGAGCAGTTCAGGTGTCCAAGATGTAGAGAAAGTTGTGCATTAAGTTGTGCAGCCAGGCAATAGGTGACGCCGTTGCTGTCACCTGCCATCTTTTTCCTTTGTAATTTTACCCAATCCAGGAAGAGCATAGAAAGAGGGGCGGGGAGGGGTTAAATTTATTCTTAACCAGTTCAGAAGCTGGATGTGGTTTTTCTGCCTCTTCTGTTCATGGTCTCCCCATCAGACCCCTTTGGGCAGCAGTCCCACACTGTCTGTCCTTCCCTTCTCCTCTTTCCCCACTGGTTGCATTTGCCTAATATGATTTTTTAAATCTTTATTTCATTTTTAAAGGAACTTTCCTTCCTACATGTAACCATCAACTGTACCTCTTTCATTTTCCTTAGGTAAACATGGATATTTTTGCCTGCTTTTTTGGCTTCTCTCTACAAGAGATATTATTTCTCTCTCTTTAAGGAGAATTATTTTGTTTGGAGAGGATTTACAGCCAGATACAGGCACTTCTAGGCAAGGGTGCAGATTTTAAATATGTGAGGGAAAAGAAATATATTGGCCCTTAAAAGTGAACACAGCTTTTATTTTGAGGGTGAATGGATCACTCCCATGGGTTAGTGACAACTTAATAACTGAAAATAAAACATGTGCTCACTCTTCTTTCGTAAAACATGTATTACAGTTAATATTTCAGAAGAGAAAAAATCCCATTGAGCTTTTATAGGTAGTTGTCCTCAGTCATCGTTGGCTCTTTTGAAAATCCATTCCGTTCTTCTGAAGATGTTTATAGAGGGTTTGGAAAAAAAAAAAAACAACAACCCTCTGTACTTTCCAGTTGTGTTTTTCCAGTTGTTGTTTTTTTGGCTGCAGCTGAACCACAGGCTCTTTTCTGTTTTCAGCAGAAGTTTACCTCATTGTGGAGATGTGCTGTAAAAACGGCACACTTCATTTTCACATTGCATCCTTAGACAGCTTTAATGGCCCAGTTCTTCTCTTGCTCTTTATAGCTCAAATTATTATACTTTTATTATTTCCTGTTTAGCCTCGTGGAGTGGACGGTGGAGTTGGGTGTGTGGATGCAGAGGTTTAATTTCCCACCCCGCAGCAAGAAAACCTGCTGCCTCGGGGCTGTCTTTGACAGCGATTCCTCAGAAAGCAGGTTTTTGTCCTTTTCACCGGGTAGGAGACATCAGCTGAGGGTCTCCATCCCTGGCAGGGTGGTGCTTGGGAAGAACTTCTTTTCCTGCTGCATTCCCGAGACCTGTCCCCTCCTCCATCCCGCCTGGTGCCATTTGCTCCTCTCCTGGAGGCTGCAGGTGGGAGATGTGAAAACCCAGGTAGACACCCCAATTTGAGTGTCAGAATTGTGGATTTCCAGAGTTTCCAGCTTTCTTATCCTCCATTAGCTCCATGTTTATGATGAAGATAAGCCTCCCCTCCCCTGGAGCTGCCCAGTCTCTCCAGTGTGCGCATCCCACGTTGTGCTTTCGCGTTAGTGCAGCAAAAAGGTTTTCCTTTTCTTTGTTTGCTTAAATCTTGGTACAAATTAATTGTTAGGGCTGCAAAATTGCTTCTGCATTGGAGGGTTTGGGTTTACCTTCCTCCGTAAGTGTGCACATCTGGCCGTTTGACCGCCGGGGGGACCAGCACCGTAGACCAAGCCCCACTCCTGGCCAAGATGCCACCTCCTGTCCTCGCCCTGGCCTCTGCGGAGAGCCATCCTCCGAGTGTCACCCTCTGCTGCCCCAAACAAGCCCCGGGGAGACACAGCCCATCCAGCTCTTTGTCTTGTTCTCTCCTGCTGTCAGCTTCCCCCACGAGAAATGACGAAGATAAATCTTCAGCGGCAGAACAAATGCAACCACCCTTTCTAACACCGGTTGGTTTTTTCTTTTTTTATAAGGGAGGGGGGCGGAAAAAAGGGTCTCCTCATCTCTTTTTTTTTTTGTGATTTAATGCAGCTTTCTCTTTCCTGATTCAGCTGCCTTTCCCCTGCCCTGCGTTCTGTCATTAAGCGCAATCTCTGTCAGCTTGCTTCTGGTGAAATTAATGAATTTCTCACAGAACTGTTAATCATAGAAGCTTTGGTCCGTGACATGTGTTATAATTCAATGGGTTTTTAACCTTCGCCCCATTTTGGTAATTGGCAAACGGCATCATTTGGCTTTTATTAAAGTGGAAGGCGATGCGTTTTCTTTGTTCGCCTGGACAGGCTGTGGCAGGGAGAGCCGTGGGGCTGCTGATGGCCGGGCACTCAGCTCTGCTCCCAGGCTGGGTGGGTGAAGGAGCTGCCAGAGCTTCATCGGTTCACCATGGACCCCCCCAGGCAGGAGTATCTCACACCACGGGGGACAGGCAGGCTGAAGGCAGAGCCGGTCCCCAGGGAGAACGTTGCCCTGCCAGCGGTGGGGACGGCAGAGGGGACATACTGGCACGTGCTTCTCCTTCCGCCCCAGCTCAGCTGGGGTTGGATTAAGTGTTTTCTGTAAACCTCTAGGTTTATCCACCCTTTTGGTTTGAATTAAGTTTTTGTTGTGGTTGTTATAGGAGTCGAGCCCAACGGTATGGCAGAGAGGTCGCTGAAGGGACCATGGGTGACACTACCCTTCTGGTCACTCTCATGGGCCAGATCTGAAGGCAAACACCTAAGAGGAAAGGGCTAATCCTTCTTCCAGTGGCACAGTCAGCACAGGTTCATCAGGCCCCATCAAGCCCCAAGGATTTGGGTAGATGTTTTTTGAGAGTCCGTGTTAGTAGAAGGCGGCCAACGTGTTCTAGCTGAAAACTGAAGAAGATACACTCATTGCCACCTTTGCAGTTGATACTTTTTTATTTCTACAAGAAGGAACGTGGGTAGCAGCCTTTGCTTTTCGATATGGTGCATGTATCTTTGGATTAGAGAGAGAGACAACCTGCTCTTGCCTTTAGGGGAACCTCTACAGAGGAGAAGATGAACCTACTGTAAGGATAAATCTGTTGGAAACACCCTCAGAAGGTTACCTCTGTGTGAACTGTGTGTATGGTGGGATAGAACAACACCAAAGTACACTTCAGACCTGCAGCCCAGGCTGGCTTGAACTGTGGAAAAGGAAGTTTTTCCTGTGTATGATAGATAACGTGGCGGCTCTTCTCATAAGTGTGTACCAGGAGCTTTTATACTCACCTCCGCGTATATATACACATCAGAGCTATCACGAAGGAAACAAATAATTAGGGTACTATGTTGAGATGAGTTCTTTGAAAAGTGCTTGACCTCAGGGTTAGGAAAAGAGTTTGGCTGCTGTAAGCTTTTCAAAAGAGGAAGTCCTGGATTGTTTTTATATGAGGAAGGAAGAGTTCCACTTAATTGTTATAATTCTCTATAAACATGTTAAAATACAAATGTTTCTAGGATTGTGTGACTAAGACCCCAATTTAGCAAAGCCCTTAGCTATTTGCTTACATCCCCCTGTAGTCAAATCTATCAGTGGGACTTAACCGTGCTTTTGAAGTTAAGCACATATTTAAGTGCCTTGCTGAATTGGGGCCAATATTGGCACAGAGAAATAAAGATTTAGAGGCTAATGACTGAGCTCATTTAGATTAGGGATGGGCAGAATGGATTTGAATAAAGTAAGAACTGGCTCAGAGCTTCAGCCTCCATGTGAAGCCAGCTCAGCTCAGGGATTTTTACATCATTGTAATGGTCTGCCCTGATCTATGTTTTTAACACGCTGCAGACAGTGGAAAGTGTGCAAGAAATCCACTGCCCCGTGCACTCAGCTTGGTGTGAAAACGTCGCTTTAGGAAATCACACACAGGAACAGGTGAATCCTGAGGTGCCCCTGGTAAAATAAACACTGTCAGGGAATATTCCAGGGACCGACACTTGTTCATTATGTGTATATATTTATATATATATATATATCAGTAAATCATTAGAATGTTCCTTGGGTCCCTTGCATAGCTTTTGTCGAGACTGACTCATACTCTGGCAGGCAATTCCCAGGTGCATTTGGGGAGTTAGGACAGACCAGGAATGATTTGAAATAGGCAATTTTGATGAAGTCACCCTATTTTGATTGCAAGAAAATGGGATAGGCTCTCCCATGCCAGGATTTCATTCTCAGATACTCTATATTGTTTCTTTCCCAAGGAATGCATAGTTTCTGGAGCATGTGATGATTAACCACTGTTAAATGGCAGTACCCATGCAAGAGCTTCTGTAACCCACAATTCTGTAATACGGATGTGATGGGTTCTTTGTCTAAACTTCCTACTTGGAGATATTAATTTTTCCTTCTTAATTCTGTATTTGCAGAACTCAATTCAAGATCGTGACTTCAAAATTCATTGGGATTTACGGCTGACAGTAGCTGATACCAAATTGGAACCAGTAGCTAGAGAACCAGAAATATTTAAATTGGAAACATTTGGTGGCAGTGGTTGTTTTTTTACAAAAAGTGAATGGTTGTATTGTTTGTCACTGAAGTCATTCATATAGAGTTACAGACAGAGAGAGCTGCCCAGATGATCTGCTAACCGAGGCATAATCTGGAGCCTGGAGGGGGTGGCTAAAAATGTTCCCTGGCCATTTAAGAAGACCACAAGGGGACTTGTAAACAGAAAGAAGAACATCACAATAAGTGTTTCTTAATGCCTTTGTCTGTGGCGTTTCAGTTCTGTAGGACTTTTAAGCCCAGGCTTGCTCATCTGGTGTCCTGATATGAACTCAAGAAACCAGATTCTTTTTCTCCTTTACATTGATGGAAATGAAAAGCGATGCCACTGCGGTGACGTTCCTCCAGATTTCCCTTTGTGCAAATTGCAAAGGTTTTCTTAGGCTCATCCTTCCCTCCGAAGCCGTTCAAGGCTGAGTTCAGTGCTGCACTGATGTGTAGCACATTGATGCACGTAAGACACTAAATGAAGTAGGTCTGCTATTATTTTATTTTTCCAACTTTAGAGCAAGATGGTTGTCAGATTTTGCGGGAGTTTTGCGAAGGGCAGTCAGGGTTCTCAACGTGTACTTCTGAGAATGGCTTGGCAACGGTGCTCACTTTTTTCCTCACTGAGTCAACTTCCTCATCCCTGGAGCCCTGGCACAGGAGGAACTCGTGTTGCAGCCTCACCCTCTGAAAATCGGAGGGAGGTGAAGTGATGGTCAGCCTTCATGGGTATATGTAGCTGGGACGCGTAGGGAGGATTCGGCAAGACATCACTCATCATTTACACTCTCACTCAACATCCCTGTTCAGATATTCTTGCTAATGTTAATTGGTGACTTACTCAATTAGCAGTGCTGTGAGGTCAGTAAGGTGCTGCTTTGCTCGAGGAGCCAAGGTATGTCTGTGGGCTGTGGTTCCCACTCCTGGGTGGGCATTTACAAGGCAGTTGCACGTAGCACGTTCTCCTCACCTCATTTCTCCGCAAGAGAAGACCACCTGGGCACTAGGATATACTGTCCACTTGTTCTTCCACCGTCTCATCCATAGTCTATTGATCAGTGCAAAGGGAAATCAATGCCAGTTTAAATTTCTATGTCAGGCTTTGAGTTGCAGTGACTGGAAAACGTGTGAAACCCTTGGTGTGGGACGGGGGGAATCCTGCTGAAGGCAGGATCACTCGGTGTAGGTCAGCTCTGGCAGAGGAGCATCCGTTCTGCAGAAGTAATGAGCATCACAGCTGTAGCGCTGACAGACAGGGCGCTGTTTGTTGTGTACAAGGGTATGGAGTTGGCCAACACAGAGGTGGAATTCTCCTTCCTCAGTCCTGTCAGCAGCAGTAGTTTGTGCACAATGAGGAAATAAGATCTTTCTGAGTGCAGAAATTGTTTATGGCTCATCGCACTCCAGGGAAGGGCCGTCACTGAACAAGGAACCTTAAATTACAAGCAGCGGGCACTTCCCATATAGCACTAGTCTGGGATGGAGAAATGAGTTGTGGAGGGACATAATGCTGTCGCTTAATCTGATCTAGAGCTCAGTAGAGACATGTGCAGATGTGCTCCTCTATCAGTGACAGGGGGATAACAATACCAGCCCAGGTGTCTCACAGGGGTGTCATGAAAATTAATTAGATAATGTCTGCACAATGCTTTGAATGCAGCAAAACACCGTGTACGCGCTAAGTCCTGTGCTTACTGAGGTGGATGGTGTCTGGGTGGCTCTTAACCCTTTTTCCAGGAGACAGGAATAGCTTGCTTGTAACCCGTTTCAAAATAAGTGTATTGATGCATTGTTTTCCCTTCTTTCTGTAACTTTCTGTGTTTCAGGTTCTCCCCTACCCATTTAAATGGTGAAATAAGTCAAAGCTTTCCCTCCTGTGAATTAATTTAATTGTATTTAATTTAAATTAATTATAATTTTCAGCAGAGGTATATCACCCTCTAGGAATCCCTAACTGCAGAAATTTTGTCTCTAATTCAGAAAATGTCTTCGCACATAGAGTAGTTTGGGTTGGAAGGGACATTTAAAGGTCATTGGTCCAACCCCCCTGCCGTGAGCAGGGACATCTTCAAGTGGATCAGGTTGCTCAGAGCCCCGTCCAACTTGACCTTGAATATTTCCAGGGATGGGGCATCTCCCACCTCCCTGGGCAACCTCGGCCAGTGTTTCACCACCCTTGCAGTAAAGAATTTCTTCCTAATATCTAGTCTAAGTCTACCCTCATGCTTTAAGACTCTCAGCATTTTCATTGCCCTTTAGCTGAGGGGCTGCCCCATAGTCACATTGGAACGTGCTATAAAGTTGGACTCAGGCCATCGAAGACGGTGAAAGATTTTGTGTCAACCAGGCATCTCTGCGTATACAAAAATAAAAACAAAACCCTCTTTTTACAAGTTGTGCTAACTGTTACAAGGGAGAGCAGACAGTTTCTATCTGGGGAAACATTTTCTGGATGGCAGGACAGCAACCAGAGAGATCTGAAATGACAGCACACTGCTGAGCTTGATAAGAGCTTATCAACACAGCTACACAGCTGATGTTTCGTGTTCCTCACGAAGGGGAATAAAATGTATGTGTTGATTTAAATCGAGTTTCTCTAAGATAAGAGTGTCTATCACAGAAGCCTCTCCTCACATGCACACTTATCACTAACAATATCAGGCACTCCTGAATTCAGCAGAGATTTAAAATTGGATGGGGCATAAGGACTGCTCTTGGAGGGAGAGTGCTCTTGTGGGAGGGAGGAAGAGAGGGAGGGAGGGAGGGATGGATGGATGGATGGANTGGTTTAGATTCCTTGTATTGTCTTCTAGTGAATTGCATTGTGCTCCTTCCACAATTGCGTCCCAGCTTCAGCTCCTCTTCTGAGCACAAGCATTTGGAGATGAGATAGGGCATTGGGTTGTTATTGATAGTCAGAGGGACTTTCTGCTGTGATTGAGGAACCTTGCACAAAGCTGCTGGTTGCTTCATTGTGGTCATTTAGTTGGATATTTTGCTTGATTGACTGATTTTAGGGTCTAGAACTATTTTTTTCTCTTTTTACTGACAGTGGGGAGGGTTGCACAAGGAAGAGGAGGAAGGAAAGTAGCTCTGCTCATGCTGATGTTTCACACTTTGGGTAGGAAGGAGACTGAGGTGAAGTGTGATGTCTCAAAGAGCAGACTGAGCATCGGTGGCCCATGACCACTGCATGATGATGAAGATGATTGGCAGACCAGCAAAAACACCCTGGTTTAGCATCTGAACTGCATTTGTCTTCCATATTTCACTGAAAGGCAGAAAAAAAGGGGTGAACAGAGAATTAAAAGCAAAATTTTCAAAAGCATCTCAGAAATGTGGGGGCATAAGTCATATTTCAAATCAATCTTTCACATCTAAGGGGTCTTTGAAAATCTTCGTAACAGTTTCTGCACTTTCTGGCCTCTGTGTCTTCTGAAGCCACCATTTTAATCAGTCACAGGGCAAAAAATTCATTCATCTCTGTTCTCTGAGAAGCTCCCATTTCCACATTCTGTTAAAACTCCATAAAATCACCAAATCCTGAAACCATCAGCACTAATGTGCAGTAGAAACTGTTTGCTGTTTGAAAATAAATAAAAAAAAAAAGGCTGAGCTGTTTACAGACCCTTGGGCTCTCTCTCATCCTCATTTAGGGACTCAACAGCAACAACAAAAAAAAGGTTTGCATAGTGATGGAGCAAAACCCTTCATGTATCTTTCTCACAAAGAAGATCTCAGGATGTTTTCATTTTCCTCCGATTTCTTCCCACCCCCCTGACAACTCCATCGCTCTTTCTTCTCTTCTCCCCCCTTTTCCCCCCTTTGTCTTTCACTGCTTTCCTCCCCCTTGTCCTTCACTGAAAGCCCCGCTCATTCAGTGGCTTGTTGTCATCTCTCCTTGAAGCTACCACCACTGCTGCTCTGGTCAAGAGGTGTTATTTAAAACCCAGCAGCTCCCTAATGTTGTGCAAAGGCATCATCAATCATGCCAGGAAAAGAAAGCGCGGCTCATGTGGGTTCAATTAGAGACACAGTAGTGGGCAGAAGTGGAAGAATACTTAGAGGGGAGGGCACAGCTGTTCATTTTTAAGGAGAGGAAACTTCACACGTGAAGCATCGCTTGAAGAAGGAGCCGGCTGGGATCTTGGGCAGCAGGAAGGAGACGTGAATTCTCCCAAGCTGTTAAAAGTCCCAAGAAACAAATCTTACTGGCACCAGATTTGTGTAAGTTTGCATCCTCTTCACTGTACTGCACACTGTATCTTTGGAGGCCCTTTTTTTCTTCCCCTCCCCATCCTCTTTTCTCCTCCTCGCCCTCCCTCCTTGCGTAAGCCGCTTTTGGAAGGCAGGACATGAAGGGAAGCGGTTGCTGTGATGCCAGTCAAGGCAGCACGAAGTGCCCAAAGTGACAGCTAATAAACCAGATGAGAAAGCCAAGTGCTTCCTATGGACTGCTGTGAGCTGGGTGACCTTGTCAGATCAGACAGGCGAAACGGGCACGTGCCTGCTCAGGCTTCGGGTGGGAGAGCTGCACAGATGCTGCCACAAAGCCCCGGTGTTGTGTCCAAAGGTGGCTCTGCTCAGGCTGAGTTGATTGGAACCCCCCCTCCAAGGTACAACGTGGCGTTGGAGAGAGCTGAGGGTCCTGCCCCTGAGCACCGCAATCATCTCACCTTCTGGTGGGACATTGCAGGAGGGAGAAGCTGAAAGCTGGTGGGTGCCATCTGCATTCATTTCCATGGTAGGGTTCTCCTCTGTGCTTTCAATGTAAGCCACTACTCTTTGTCTCCATCGCGAGGAACGTTCTCTGTCCTGTTCTGCTGCAGAAACGCATTGCTCCTATTGCTTGAAGTGACGACATGATAGACATGGTTTAAAATGTGCCATTATTATGTCTGACCTTGAAAACCTCAGCTTCCATCCTACAAAGTGTGGAACAAATTACTGGAAAAAGCCAAGAAGCCAGGATCTTACCCAGATGGGCACAGCTTCTCTCCCTGGGAACGGGCTCACCAGTTTGCCAGGAAGAGGAAAAGCCATTTGGGTCTGGAAGGAGGTGACTCTTCCAGATTTGGCCAGTGGTTTTGTTGGGAAAGTACCATGGGAAAAAACCCAGAGATGAAAACGTGGAGAGACTTAACTCTTTTTTTCACATCAAGGTCTAGAACAGGGGCGGAAATAAAGTGCAGTGGGAGTCTGGCTCTAAGGAAGGATCCCTTCCAAGGAAGGGTGACCCTGGGCACGTTGCATTTCCAGCAGGTTGGAGTGTCTTCCTGCAGCTTCCTGCTGTCAAAGACCACGTCAGTGGCTGAAATGCCCTCAGTGTCAGCCTGGGCAAAACGTTCTTACCCGTCTTCTCTAAGGTGTGACTGTCACACACAGATATTGCTTCTGGTTTAATTTTTGTTTTATATTGTGGATTCTGAATTTGCACTGTTTATTTATGTAGAGCTACATTTGATGCAGAGCCCTGTCATGAGAGAAACTCCCCTGTGCACCACACTGTGTCAGCCAGCAGGAGCAATCATTCATTCCCAAACTAGATCACACCAACACTAATAACTGAATTCTTTGAGTTGAATCTCCTATCACTGGTAGAGCTTCCTCGTGCTCAGTGTGGATCCAAGAGGATACAGTGCAAGAAGCAGGTCTTTTCCATAATGTTTGGGTGGCCCCTGACATCAATAGCTTGGGTTTATGTTTTAACCTCCTGCTGTGGAGGTGTGCAGCAGCCACAGTGCCGGAGTGTTACTTGCTGATAGCATCTGCTAAGGGCAATGAAGGCTTTGCTGAATGCTGGAGCAGCCCAGCCTGGAGTGCAAATGTGGTGCTGATGCTGCTGTGTGTATGTGCTGTGAAGACATGGCAATATTCTGTATCATCCTTTCTCCTGTGGCCATCACACTGCAACTTCCTGCAAGCACAGGTATCTTCAAGTCGTCAACTGCCTACAGAATATGAATATATATCTACTTTTCAATGGAGCACATAATCTGATAAGCAACAAAGGCAGAATTAATAGCCTCTGGAGAGCAAAATGATTGGGAACGAGAACACAGAGTGTCACTTCACCTGAGCGCTCCGAGAATCCCAGAATGTGCTACTCTCAATTTGTATAAAAGACATTTTTTTCCATCAGCAGTGCTCCCTGTTTAAATAAACTCCACAGTCTAGAAAGGGGTTTTGTGCCCACTTGGGAAGTGTCCAGTTTCTCAGCTCTGGGACTGCTTTTTCCATTCTGAATGCAACCATATATCAAAGGGAGACAGGTCTGAACTTCTGTTGAAACCATTAGGGTGTTTTTGCAAAAAGGGAATCCAGGTCCCTTTGATGTGTGCTAGAAAAATTCCCCTTCCTTTTATAAACCCAGATCAATGGTCGGCGGTGCAAATCTCCTGTGAGTGTACCAGCCCTGCATAAAATATTCCCTGGAGGCAGAGGAGCACTGCTGTACGGCTTGGTCAGATTCCTCGTCGGTATCTTCCCCTTCTCCTGTTTGGGTTTCTCACATTTCTTTTTTTTCTGTTCCTCTCCTTATCCTGGTATGGAGGGAAAAGTCCTACTTTCAGATTCTTCACTTCTAGTTTTTAATAATTTTTCCTTTTTAATTAAAAAGTGGATACATTGTTCATTCTGTTCTCCTTGCCAACATCTGTTTGTCCTTCCATCACCCAGCAAATTCTTCATCTTGGCTTTGGGTGGATGGCTCCTTTACCTCCCCTGTTTTTTCCTCTTTCCCTACCACTTCAGGATTTCAATCTCCTGCGTTGCTTGTCTTATTCCTCAAATCCACAGAAGAGTAGCTGTGGTGTTGCTGTGGTGGTAGAGTGACATTGGGGAAGTCAGAGCACAGGCACTGATGCTGTCCTCAAACCTCTCAAGTGCCAAGTGAACGTGTTGGTAGGATGCTCTTGGGTCTGTCCATGGCAAACTCCACCAGGAAGAAGTCTGTCTCTCCGGCATGCGTGTTCCTGGTGCCAGGGCAGCAGGTCCCCAGTTTCATCTGGACCCTCGAGGCACTCTGATAGCAGAAGCCATTCCAGCAGCTGTCAGGATCTGAACACAATGTTGATGTGGCCCAGGCCACATCCCTTGGTGCCCCAGTCCAGGGGTGACTGACACCTCTTGGGAGAGCCTGGGATGGGAGTCCCAAATGGGTTCACGTCAAGCTGGCTTTTACTTCAAACCCAAGAGTGAGTTTGACTGCTCCAAACTACGTGGGGATCCCCTCGGAGGGGCTGTGTCACTGCAAAGGTGACAGGGATGAGGGATAGCTGTCAGCTGCAAACAGCTCAGACTGGTGAACTCCTTTCCAAGCATAGGGCTTGCAACGTGTCTCAGGAGGCAATGCAGACAAGAGCTCAGATTATTTGTAGCGCTCCACTCTTTATATTGAAGCACTTTGGTGTCTCAGCCCAGAGGTGATGGAAATACATCCTGGTTCTCTCCTCTGGTTTCTTGTGGGACTTCGATGTTTTCAGTAGCCCCTGTCCAAGTGATGATGGTAGTGATCACGCTCAGTTTTGCTTGACTTGTGAGCCAAATTAATGGCTGTTATTAGGCTTGACATGGTTTTGCTCTCTTCTTTGCTGGCTGTGGTGGCTGTAGGCATGTGTCTTTTTCCAGACGGAGTCCAGCATCACCATGACTTGCACAGATGGGAAGTGGAACAAGCAGGTGACCTGTGAGCCCGTGGACTGCGGTGTCCCAGACCAGTACCATGTCTACCCTGCCACCTTCAACTGCAGCGAGGGGACCACCTTTGGCAAGAAATGCTCCTTCACTTGCCGGCCTCCGGCTCTTCTGAAAGGTATCGGCGGGTGTCTGTGCAGTGACCTGGGGATAGCCGCACAGCTGACAGACTGTTCCCAGTAATGTATGGCACTGTTGCTGTTGTTTTAGAATTATTCATGATATTTTAAGTATGAAGAATTATGAGACTCTATGGGAAGGTTTATTTATATTAGAAGTTAAGTTCCTTTGCATCTCTCTATTACCTTCCTTTGACCTTTCCTTGATCACGGCTGGCCAGGCAGTAATGATGGTGAATATTGCTTCCATACAACCAAAACATGGAAAAGTCATGGGGATAAATCAAATTGAAGTCTCTCATCTTCTTTCCCATGCCTTCTCTGTTTTCTGTGTCTGTCTCCCTTCTATGCCTCTTCCATGTATTTGGAAAGGCAGGAGAAGACTGAAGTTCCATGTCCCAGTGGCACATTCCCCCGTCACTGTTTTTCCTAATTCATCCATCACCTTTCTCCTTTCCACACTCATCTTGCTCTACCTGTGACCTTTCTCTCCTCTTCTTGTTTGGGACTCTCTACAATATTTTTTTTCTTAAAAATAACACACTCTGCTGCCCTCTTTCCTTTTCTTTCCCATCTTCTTCCCTGATGCTTTTCTGCTAGCGTCCCCATCATCTTAGCACCATTGACTCTTCTGCTCACTACCACATTAGCCTTTTTGGTATGGTCCTCAGGAAACAAGAAAAGATATCATTGTTAATTTGAAGGAACATTAGAGCCAAATTAACTTGTCATCTTGCAGTGGAGTAATCTTCACTGCTGTTGTCAGCTCAGGTACAAATGCTGTGTAAGCTTTTTTTGTACATGTAGTATCACCTTTTCTGCTGGGATTCATTGCAAACCCCAGCAGAGGCATGGGGAGTATTCTTCATTTCAGTGAAAGGGTATGTTGATTTCTTCATATATAACCAAATTGCTTAATTCTTTTAATTCTGACTTAGGAGGGTAACCACACAGCAGTCAACGCACAGTGAAAGTTAGGACTGGTCAAAGGGGAGATTTTTATCAAAGAATTCCCTTTGTCTGGTCATACACTCAGAGGGTCATCTTCAACAAGGGGTGTTTTTTTCCTTGAAAATGCCTGGAATTTTTTCGAAGGGGCAGTGAAAATGATAATATTCATCATGACCAGCACGAGCCTCAGCTGATGACTCCGGTGGGGGCTGCTGGAGGGATGATTACCAATCCCAGGTCAGGGCAGGCAGCTGTGGGGTGTAGCATCACTTCACTTTTGTCCAGAAACTCTGTGAGCTGTGAGGTAAAGGCACCATTTGGTGTACAGCCATCGGTGATGACTAATAGATGTTGCCACTAAGCTTCTGGAGAATGGCGTTGGGATGACTCATGCCTAATTCAATCACTGACGTCATGACAGCCACTGTTGGTAATGTCACAGCTTATCACTTTGCAGTGGCAAGTATGATATCACCACGGCTGGTCTGCAGAGCTGCTGCATGAGTCAGAGCAGAGGAGCACGTTGGTGCTCTAGAAAAGAGCTCCCTTCTGCACAAAATCCCTCTGCGATCCTCTGCAGTCGGGGAGGGGAGAGAGAAAATCAGGGCTGATTTAATGCGGCTTCTCTTATCTTTGTGGGTAGGGCAGGAGGGCTCCTCCACATACCTTCCTGAGCCCTCCAGAGCCTTTTGTTTTCTTCTTCTTTGAATTCCAGCCTCGTGCCCCAGCTCTCTTCCTTCCCTCTCAGAGAGATGGCATTGCTCTGGGGTTAGCAGTTTGGCGGTATTATTTTGGATAACTCCGAAGTTGGCTTGCAGTCGAAAATATGCCTTGTGGGTTGAGAAGAGTTCCTGCAGCAATGCTCGGGGATTTCAATAGAGTATTAGGGATTTTTGAAGGGTTAGTGGCTCATAGCTGTGCTTTGTTTCTTAGGAAAAGCTTATTCCTTTTCAACATACGGCATAAAATAACAAAGAATGTAAAATACACTGAGACTAGGCTACTTTTAGCTTAACTTTCTGAAGTCAAGTAGGTCATAGCAGAGGCAAATAGATCTATTGTACCTTTTACCTTTGAGGTGCTGGCCAAGAAAGCCTCCTAAAGAAAATGAGTCTCTAATGAGTATTATGAATCGTATTTATCACACTAGTCCCCAAGGACTGAGAGTCCCCAGCTGAGAATGGCTCCTCATTGTGTTGGAGTAGTGACTCTAATACTAACAGATGCTGCTCCAAAAGGCTCAAAATCGGGGAAAAAAAAGGACAGATTCAGAGAAGAGATATAACACAGAAGCAGAATGAAGAATGTAATGGCACCAAACCCTCTGTTAATGCCATGACTTTGAGAGGAGGGGGTTGATGTATGAAGCGAGCTTCCTTTCAGAGGAGAACAAAATAAGGAAGAGAAATACAAAAGATTACAAAGCCAGTGTGGTTTCCCCTATGCTATAGCATTTCCTGAAATAAGCACTGTCTGCCTGTCATCTGAAAACAGAGTCCTTAATGATTTAATGCCATCATCTAGAAAGAGAAAATGCATGGGACATACACAGTTGAATTTGTCAAACCAGCTGGGGTGGCTTTTGATGTATTATGGGTGTAACGACATTTCGAAAAAAATAGTCCTGCTGAACGTGGTTAACTTTGCTCACTGCTCTCCTCAGGAAACAACAGCAACTTGACCTGCATGGAGGATGGGCTGTGGTCCTTTCCGGAGGCCCTGTGCGAGCTGATGTGTCGAGCACCATCCGTCGTCCCTAACGCGGATCTCCAGACTACTCGTTGCCGAGAAGATAAGCACAAAGTGGGCTCGTTTTGCAAGTACAAATGCAAACCAGGTTACCATGTCCCTGGATCCTCCAGAAAAGCAAGAAAGTACGTGAAAGAGTAACACCATGCGGTCAGCATGATTCAGAAAGCCATGGGTTAAAATGATTTTGGGGAAGGGATGGGCTGTTTATAACAGACTATATGTGCTGGAAGGAATATCACCAAGCAATTCCTTCATGGAGATAATTGTGCGGTTTGAAGGGGATTTAGGCACCCAGCTCACTTAGGCCTCTTTGAAAATCCTAACCAGTGCTCAAAAAACAGGCCTCACCTTAGAAATACCCCTTTGATATGCAGCCTGGGGAGTCCCCTTTGAAACGCTGCAGGAAAGGGTTAGTGCTATCATATACTTCTGACTCTGCACAAACCCACTTCAAACCAACCACAGCCCACAAGCCTGGGAAACGGAGCTTTTGGGAGACGTGTCCAAGGCCAAAAGAGGAGTTTAGGCTGGGCAGCTCCATGTTGGCTTTGCAAATAATCGTTATTTTCGCTCCGAGACCTCATGACGCAGATTCGCGACTTGTTCCCCAAGTGTTAAAAGCTCAAGCACGCCCATCCCCTGCAACCTGCTAGCAGAGCTCGGAGGCTTTGGAGGCTCTGAGCTGACTCAGCCACTCACTAAATGGTCTTGTTTGGTTTTTTTTCTGCACGAAAAGGCGAGCTTTTAAGATCCAGTGCACGCAAGACGGCACGTGGCTGCCGGGCGCTTGCGTGCCCGTTACCTGCGACCCTCCTCCTTCCAAGTTTCACGGGCTCTACCAGTGCTCCAATGGCTTCCAGTTCAACAGCGAATGCCGGATCAAGTGTGAAGATGATGACAATCAGTCGGTGAGTCTCTCTTGCCCGGATTAGCTCAGCCCCACACAAGCACAGTTTTAGGCTATGTTCCCTAAGAGCCCTGATCTTGGAGGGGCTGAGTGCCGTTGAGACCAGAGACAGAGAAATGGAAGAGGGAAATACATCATTAAAGGAGAGGGAGAGAACTACTTTGAAGAGCCTGGAAATACTGTTTTTATGATAGTAGTAATGGTATTAATTATTGCCCGTGGAGGACTAGCGGTGAGGAACTTACTATTTCCAGACAATAAGTGGGTGAAAAATCTGCTAGAAAATCTAGCAGAAAATAAAGAGTAATGAATGAAAGTAAGTAGGATATGAGTTACCTACACTTATCCTGTTTGTTCCTTTCATTTTACCTTGCTTTTCTCCCCAGTTCTTTTTCTCATTATCGTTATATGTATGTGTGCCATATGATAATTTAACTTCATAGGGATTACAACTATTCCAGTGAACTGTCTCTAACCTTTCATGTTTTTCTGGCTGTGAAGGTGTCATTTGGCATCAAGGGTCAGATCCTCATCTGGCATAAATCAGCGTGTTGCCTTTGACTTCCTAGGAGCTGTGTTCACTGATAGGGGAAGGTCTGGCCTTCAGTATCTTGTTTGAAATGCTTAGTTGTCCTCACCAGAGGTAATTATAGTTTGTGAGATAAGTAACTTCTCCCAGAAGTGCTGCTGCTGCTTAATACACTTGGGAAGAGAAAGTGGGGCTGTAGAAGCTGCTGCTACTACACGCACTGCAGAGGGCAGGGAGTGCTCTGTCAAAGGCCTTTTTGTGTCATTCCAAATTCTGAGGACATATTAAAAAGGGACCAACCCTGCCCTAGGGCCAGTGATCTGCAAGACACCTCTGATGCCTGCTCCAAACATTAAAAGCCAATTGCTGCCCCCATTCCCTGGCAGGTTGGCCTGTCTTCTTCATAGGGACAACAGGCAGAGCCCTGTGGGTTGGCATCAGGGCACCTGGAAAAGGCTTCCTTCTATAAGATGTACGTGAGGTTATGGGCCTTGTGAAACGAGAAGTCGCACCCGTGGGTGCAGTTTGGGTGGGAGCTCTGGGATGCATCTCCCAGAGCTTTGTGCATCTCCCACTTGCTGGGGCTGGTCAGCGTGGAGAAGACACGTACCATCGTGGCCATGCAGGGAAACTGGGGCCACCAGGGCAACGACAACTGGTGTAACAGGGCTGTGTTTGCTTTTAAATGAGCTGAAGAGGAAGCAAGCCATAGAGTCAGGGTTACAGCAATAATGAGGTGAGCTCTGGAGAGTGAGAGATACAGCCATGTCTCTATTCACTGTCAGGAAGGGTGCAGTGACTGTCCAGCTGTGAAAGCACCTTGAGCAAAGGAGCAGATAACATCTTGAGAAAGGGATTTGCAGAGAAAGGTATTTCCAGATATCGCAGAAAGTAGACTACAGAAAAAGAGGGAGGGCTCCTGGCACAAGGCAGAACCACTTGAGAGGTGTTAATTATTTAAGGATTAAACCCCACTAAGTCTCTCTCAGCTATATAAGGTGATAATGCACGTTGCATCCAAGCAAGAAACCCAGCAGGGATTTTCACAAGAGATTTTGCAGGTCAGGGAGTGATGGACAGTATGTTACTATAGCAATGGATATCCTGGGATCTCTGAGTATGTTGCAGAAACTATACAATAGTACCCTCAAGCCCGGCCAGCTCCAGGAACATAAATCAGGTTTCATGGCTCACCTTTAAAAATCATGTTTTAACCCTGGCATGCAAATTGCCGTGGAAGTGCACCACACTTGCTAGAACAGCAAATTGTGCTCAATTATCACTTAGCGATCTCTTCCTGCATTTGTCACCATGCTGAAAGATCATTACTCAGCTGTACATATGGCATCTCTTAATCACCAGGAATGTAATGGTCATTTAAGCAGGTTCCTCCCCTGGCACCCAGAGCAAGGGTCTTCCATTCCTGAATATTGTGCAGAAATCATATAAACAGTCAGATCTAAATTAATCAGTCTCTGCCAAACTGGCCCTTAGGTGAGAGTCACCAAGCTGGATCACACCCTGAGTCCATCTGGTCCATTATCCTTTCATATGATTTTCTTATTACTTCTGGCAATGGCCAGATGTCTAGAGAAGGGGAAGCAGGTCCCACGCAGTGGTCTGCCGATAAGACCACTTTGCATCTCACTAAACATTGTGTTCGTCAACAAAGCTGAGCAAAAAAAAAGCATTGGGCTATTAAGGAGGAGACTAAGACTGAAGGCTGTGCAATCTTCCATGCCGGTACCAGGGGCTTGTGCTGTGCCACAACGGGTGTGGGAGGTGGGGAAGAGCTCCTAGGAACAGTTCAGCAGCCCTGCTGAGATCCCAGCATAGACAGCACCCCAAAGAATCCCCAAAGATCTCCAAGAACAGGCTGGGTTGATTGCAGGCAACACGCCTGGATGTAAAACGAGCGAGGAGAAGCAGAGATCCTTCATGGTTCTCCCACCCAGCAAGGCCCCCCTGCAGGAGGTTTGGAGCCCAGCCACCCCAGACATCTTCCTGTGGAATGTCCCACATTGCCCCATGGCAGTTGGGCTTGCAGATCCTGCAGAACAGCTTGTGCAGAAATCCCCAATGCCACGAGGATAGATCTGACAAAAGATTGCCTGTGCACTCCTTTGTTGTTTCTAAAGGGCATGATATTTCCCCTCGGACTTTGGTATTCATTCTTCAGTATCATACAGAGAATCTTTCCTATAAGAGAAATGTCATATTCTATTCCTTGCCCATTCCCACACCAGAGGATTTTTTTTCTCCTTTCCACCTGCGTGTCTGTCTCGGCCTCTTCGCTCGCTGTCACTCAAGGCAGCCAAGCTCTAAAGAGCACGTTCTGCCCTGCTAAGCATCCCTGCTCTCCTTCCTCCTTCAGATGGCCGTTGGGGATTCTTTCCTTTTCCAGACAAAGATGATGCAACTAGTTAGAAAATGGGCAGAGGGGAAAGGTGGTCTGCATGCAGCTCAAACCTCTCAACAAGGCAAATGGGGTGAATGCACCTTTATTGCAACCGGAGGAGGTCTGTTTTAAGGTAGAGACCTTGTAAAGCCATTGCATTGCACAGAAAAGGTTTGGGGGGGTGTTTGCACGCTTCCATTTGTTTTATTCTTTGGAATAAAACTCCTTCTTGCCCCCGAGGCTGACAGCCCTAACTAGGGGCTCTCCCAGCTCCAGCAGAACGTTGCTCTCAGCTCTGCCCGTTTCTCACCGCTCGGCCTGTCCTTGCTGTTGTTTTCCTGACCGTCCTCCTTATCTCCTTCTCTCCTTCCCAGGGCCGTGGAAGCAACGTGATTCACTGCCGGAAGGATGGCACCTGGAGCGGGTCCTTTCATCTCTGCAGGGAGATGCAGGGCCAGTGCACGCTGCCCACGCAGCTCAACAGCCACCTGAAGCTGCAGTGTGCCAGCGGCTACGGAATAGGTCTGTGAGCACCGGCCCCGGCCTCTGCTACGGGGGGATGCGGCTCGAACGGGAGCGGGGAGCAGGGGACAGGAGAGGAGGAAGAGGATGGGAACGAGAGGGACAAAGGAAGGAGCCTGCAGTCCTTGAAGTCACCTTCTCCTGGGGACCTGAGCGAGAGGCTGCTAC
>JAHREE010000305.1:105020-136763 GCA_033628505.1 Tringa tobata | reverse complement strand
ACACACCAAAGCGTACACATGATATTGTATTTTCACCCCCCTTTTCTTGAGGTCTCCCCACTCTCAGGGCTGCAAGGGGAGCTGCACTGGCTGCAGCTTGCACAGACCTGCGAGGCCCCTTCCTGCAGCCCCGCTCCCAGCCCCTGCCAGCCCCCTCCTCCCTCCCCCTGTCCCTTTGAACTTGGAGAAATTTCCTCGTTGCGCGGCTCCCTCATTATATCGCAGCCATGCGAGGGACCACGAGCCTCCTTGTGTTCCCTCCCCGGGGAGGAGAACACGACCTGGATGAGATCACCGCTCTGTAATGATGCCAATTACAGATCATATATCAAAACAATTCCGACCCGCTCCTTTCCGTGAGCGTAAATAGCGTGGTGGGGCGCGGGAGAGCCGGCGGCCAGCGGGGCTGCAGCAACTCTTAATGTGGTGAGGAGTTTTACCCTTGAGAGGAGGTTACCTCCCAGAGCCGGCCGAGTTTTTGCGAGGAGAGAAGTACCCGTTCCTGGTTTGGAGGGGAGCATCTCCGTGCTGGATGCAGGAGGGTCTGCAGCTGCCCACGCAGCAGGCGCCGGCCAGCTAGGTCCTCTCCCAGCCTTGCTGAGGAGCCTGGCAGTAGATCCCCATCCCAGATGCACGGTCCGGTGTGCCTGATCCTGGGATGGGACCACAGAGATGCCATGGAGGTGAGGGACTGATGGGTCAGATCCTCCACGAGAGCGTGGCTCTCTCTGGAGAGGGAGGAAGAGCTCAGCAAGGGCACAGCGGCCGTTGGCTCTTATCCTCAGCAGATGGAGACATACCACACACTTTGTTAGGCTCGCCCAGCACCACCTTTCGGGATGAGGTTCTTGGGGTTTTTTTCTCTTATTGGTGTTTTTGGAAACCTGATCGATGTCCTTTCGAGAAGGAGCTCTCCTGCCGCTCACTCGCGATGGGGCTGGTGGCAACGGGCCTCATCCAGCAGGTCCATGGAGCCACCACCACGTATGCTGGGAAAGCAAAACAAACCCCAAGCGTTCTCCAGTTCAACAGCCCAGGTCTGCTCCGCTCCCCCTGACTCCTCTGTGTGGGAGTACGTGAGAAGGCAGAAGCAGGTGGGGAAAATAATAGCATCCAGTCATGGTCACTATGAATCCCACACACCTTCGGTAATTCCTCAGACACCTAATCTGCCCTTCCAGGCTGAGGTGTGTGTTGAGCCCAAGGTTCAGCTCTCCAAACCAGTGCGGAGATTAATTCCTCCCCCAGCGCTGATTGGAGTGCAGAAATCCTAATGACATGTTTGCAGCAGCTGTGCCATTCAAGAGTGATTTTCCAGGGGGGAAATGGTAATGGTCCAACACGCTAGGGCTTACGGTTGTGTCACCACAGGGCTCTGGGATATTGCTGCAGAGTATCACAGCATGTTTTAATAAAGAAGGGACAGGATTCCCACTGGGCATGACAGTTAATCAGAGAAAAAGCAGGTTTATGTGTGAACAAAGCCATCATTACCTCTCTGTGTACGTCTTATCGACTGTGGGACTTAGGTGATAGCTCGTCTGCAGTGTCATTAGGTTTGGTCACCCTCTGAAAGATTATTATTGAAGGTCTGCAAATTTGATAGATCAAACGGTACGTTTTCATCGTGTCATAGGTGAGATGAGTTCAGCAGCCTCTGCTTAATCAGTCCCATTGCCTGAAAGAGCAGTTGAAATGGAAAAACCTTCTCATTTTCTTGATGATCTGAAAGCACAAAACCTGACCCCCTTCTTGGAGTTAATAACCAGAGAAATACCGAGATACACAGTTCATACAAAAAGGTCCTGGAATATCTGCCACCCCCACGATCTCCTGCTGGGCTGCAGGGTCCTACTCAGCATTTCGCGTGTGGCTAGAAGATACGTGATAGTTCTGGTTGACTGCTAATTGCAATTTAGGGAAAATGAACCCTAATCCTATCCTTCAGCTGGAAAGATGCTGAAAGGGCCAGAAGCTGCTGGCTTGATCCTTTAGCTTTATCCTCTCCGTGTTCCGTGCAGGCGCAGAGTGTACCACCTCCTGTCTGGACCACAGTCACGAGCCCATCCTCCTGCGCGTGAACGAGACTGTGCAAGACATCCAGCACTGGATGAACCCTCAGAGAGTGAAGGTGGGTGCCTGGCGATCTCTACATCCCTAACTATAGCCCTGACTATATCCCTTCTTGCCTGTTTATGTGCAGTGAGTGGACAGCATTACTCAGGGTTCATTCCATGAGTTGAATTCGTGGGGAATTCTGCCCTTTTTAGAAAAGAATTCCTGATTTTTGTTGTGTCTTTGCGTGTTGTTCCGGTAACGTGGTGGCTTTGTCTCCAAGTTGCTTTCTCTCTCGTGATTTCCCAGTGAAAGTCAGTTCAAGGTAAAGGCCCCAGATCAGCGTGCTCAGATCCACCCAGCTCAGCTCCCACGCTGGGTCTGATCTGGAAACACGAACCGTTGCGCGGGAAGATGTGATGGGCAGTGAGAGAAAGGGCACTGGGCAGCTTTTATTTTCTTCCTCCCGTTCAGTATTTTACATTCTTCGGGTGGCCGGGCTGGATTTTCCTGCGCTGCTTTAGGATGACAAAAGAAGGCGATACAGAGGGTATTTCGTTTCCCGAAGCAGCAGAGCTGGCTGAGTCCTCCCCCCGCCCCTGCGCCCGCACGCGAGAGCTGCCTGCTCAGCACAGCCCTGCCAGAGGTCACTGCTCCTTCCTCCTTCCTCCTGTGCTCACTGCTAACGGCACCCTCTGCTCCGCGCCCTCGGCACACACCCGCACCCGGCTGTGCCGGGGGGGACCTGCCACCTACGGCACCTCGCACACACCTACAACACCCTGCGCACACCTACAGTGCCCTGCACACACCTACAGCGCCCTGCACACACGTACAGCGTCTTGTATGCATATACTGTGCCTCGCACACACGTACGGCACCTTGCACACACATGCGGCACCTTGCACACACATACGGTGCCTTGCACACACGTACAGCACCCTGCGCACATGTACAGTGCCTTGTACGCATATACTATGCCTCGCACACACATACAGCACCCTGCAGACATGTACAGTGCTTTGTACGCATATACAGTGCCTCACACACACGTATGGCACCTTGCACACACGTATGGTGCCTGGCACACACATACAGCGCCCTGCACATGCATACAGCACCCTGCAGACGTGTACAGTGCCTTGCACACACATACAGCACCTTGCACACACATACGGTGCCTGGCACACACATACAGCACCCTGCACACACATACAGCACCTTGTACACATGTACTATGCCTTGCACACATGTACAGCACCTTGCACGCATGTGCAGCACCTCACACACATACGGTGCCTTGCACACATATACAGCACCTTGCACGCATGTGCAGCACCTCACACACAGACGGCACCTTGCACACATATACAGTGCCTGGCACACACATACAGTGCCTTGCACACATCTACAGTGCCCTGCACACATGTACAGTGCCTTGCACATACTTACAGCACCTCACACACATGTACAGAACCTTGCACACACGTGCAGCACCTCACACACATACGGCACCTTGCACACATATACAGTGCCTGGCACATACATACAGCACCTCACACACACATACAGTGCCCTGCACACATGTGCAGCACCTCACACACATGTGCAGCACCTCACACACACATACGGCGCCTTGCACAGACATGCAGTGCCTTGCATGCATGTACAGTGCCTTGTATGCATGTACAGTGCCTCACACAGACATACAGCACCTTGCACACACGTACAGCACCTCACGTGTACAGCACCTTGCACACACATACAGTGCCTCATACGCACATACAACACCTTGCACACACATACAATGGTTGCACACACGCTCACCCCTGCACACACACACCCTTGCAGCAAGAAGCTGCTTGGTTTCACGCCTACACTTGGGTACCAGAGGGAGACACACTCATCCCTCGTGAAAACCCTCGTGCCATCGACACAAACGAACCCTCCTACAGAAACACCTGTAACCAGGTGCCTGAGCGGTACTTCTGTGGCAGAGGCGTTTACCTGGACATGCCCAAGTGCATGTGGGAAGACGCTGGCACATCCCCTGTCCCCAGGGTGCAGGGTGCTTGGTGCTTGAGCAAACACTGTTGGCTCTTACAGGCAGCTCCTGGCTTTGCAGGAGCCCGTTTTACACACTCAAACTCCATTTAGGAGGAGAACAAGCAGCCAACGCAGCCCCAGCGTGTCCTGAGCAGCTTTGACAGTCTATTTGCTTCTCTCTGTGCTGAAATATGTACCCAGGCTTTGGGATTTTTTGGAAATCTGGCCTTGGTTGTGGATAGTGAGCGGCTCCAAAAAGCTCTGCCACTTTATACTTCCCTATTTCACACGGAGCGATAGAACAAATCCTGGAAAGGGGTGGGGAAGCCAAGTCCAGAGAATACGACAAGCTCACAGTGTCCTTCCCAGCCTCCCGTTCACTCCCGACACGGAGCTGATATTACTGCCTAAGCTGAGGCTTTGCCAAGTTTCTGGCATGAAACATAAAGAAAACCCCTATCTCTGTATTAGGGGCAATTTCTCACCGGCCCTTTCCCGAGTGCTAGACTTTCAAGTGGTTTTGTAATTCATGGTGAAATAAAGTGACAGCTTCCCTCCCGTTCTCTGCTGCGCTCCTCCGTTTATTGATGCGGGTACACAGAGGGAGCTGTAACGAGTTTTATACCTGCAGGTCTCTGGAGGGCTCATTAGGCAGCAGGGAAAACATATAGTAGTAAAGGGGGAGATGAGGGGAGTGAGGGATGGAGGAGAAATCATGGTTTCCAAGAGTACAGTAGTAAATAAGACCTTTTTTTTTTTTTTTTTTTTTTTTTAACCCTGATGGTGAGGATCATGCAAGAGCTTTAGGCTGTGAGCAGATAAAGGTTTGACCCCACAAACACTTTGTAATTATTTTGGGCTTGAAAACTTGCGTTGGGAGATGGAGGGGAGCCTTTAGGAGACGAGCAGGATGATGCTGAGACACGCTGGAGGGGATTTTTTTGGTAGCTGTGAAACATCTGTCTTACTCAACTCTGCAGATATGGGGATGTCACCCCCCGGGAGCGGTGCCTCGCGGGGTGCCACCGGGGGAGACGCTGCTGCTGGTGGGACCGGGGAGAGCCTGGAGAGCCGGGGCTGGGATGCCTTAGGGGAAGGTCCCCATGGCAATGTGTTATATATCATTAATAATATGTGTCTCTAATTACGGTCGGTGACAGCTTGCTTGTTGTGCCGTACGAGTAAAGCGAGCAGCTGGTTGCATTTACACGGCAAGTCTTTGTGGATCTCAAAGTACTTGAATGACGCAAAGGAAACACTTTTAGTTACTTAATTTCAGGCACAAGTAACGTACAAACGAGAGCAGGACGAGAAGCAGATAAAGGCAGGAACGATCTCTGGAGCTTACCTTTGAGAGCACAAGAGCAGATAAAACATAGGGAGAACTGGCAAGAAAAAAACCCCAATATTTGTGTGTGGCTGCTCAAGCAACAGATGTTATGGAAGCGAAGTGGGAAGAGGGAACCATCCGTCCTCTGAGGGTTGTTTAGAGCAGAGCTGTGCAAATCACTTGATTTTTCGGTTCGCTGGAAGTTCCGTCAAATTAAAAAAAAATGTTTTCTCCTAATCAAAGTGACTTCTTTGTTGTTGTGATTTTTGGTGAACCAAAAAATTGGAGGAAAAACCATGTTGGTTTGAACATAACTTAGCGTTTCATTTCCAAGGAATTTTTTTTTAATGTTTTGTTTAATGAAAATGAAAAAAAAAAACCTTAGAAATTAAATGTCCTCTCAAAGGAAAAACAACAACAGATATTTCATCTTGAAAAATGTCTAAATATCACTGTGTTTTTCAGCATCGGCTTAGGCTGAGTTGCTTTGTTGGGTCTGAAGGAGTTTGCCGAAAGCAGCACGAGTTGGCAGTGCCTTCCAAATCAGTCTTTTCAGCAGGAAAAAGCAATTCACCTGAAATCTTCTGTCTGTCTGTTGTTCTGCTGCTGGCTGTGTTGGAGTAACCCTTGTTGTTCCCTTGATTTCCCATTTCCCGGGTGGGTGCACGGGGCTGTGAGCGGTTGAAGACACCTATGGATGGAGCTGCCAAGACTGACTGTGCATTGGGGAGAAAAAAGTGGAATGTCTCAGAAATCTGGCTTGGCAGCTCCTTCCCATCGACTGCAGAGAAACAGGGCAGATACCTAATTTCTCAGATTGTCTGAATTTAGGTCCTTGCCTCAGGAACAAGCCAAACACTGTGCAAACACGTGCGTAGCCCTCAAAGGGTCAGTGTGCCCCGACTCTGCCCTCCAGCAGGGCTGAGGGTGCCCCTGGCCCCCTGGGACTCTGCCCCACTGTTGGTGATGTGTTCTCCCATAGGGACTGCGAGCCCTGGGGTTCTGGATGTCCAGAAGTCATTAAGGGGAATTCTTCTTAAATGCTCCTCTCTTCATTTGTGCTCTGTTTTCCTCCTCCCTTCCCCTCTCCTTTTTCCTTGGGCTCATTTTGCATGCAGGGAAACTGAGTCACAGAGCAGTGACATGACTTATGGCAGTGCGGAGGCTCAGCGCCCGGGAAGACAGGACTTCCCACCCCATCTGTAGCTCCAGCCACAAAGCCACGTCTCCCCTCCTTTGGCAGCAGCAGCCGATCCCCTCACCACCACAGCATTAATTGTCACATTCATTTAGGGCCTGTGGAGAGAGTGAGCTGAGACCAGTAGATACCAGTCCCTGGGCTTTAGCCCCAGGGGACACTTGACCCATCTAAGGTGGAGGAGATCTCTCCACCCACCTCTCCTGGGGAAACCTAATCCCCTCCACAGCCCGCAGATGGTTGACATCATTGTGTTAGTCCCACCATGGGAGGGAAGCGCCGTGACCGGAGGCACTAGGTCTTCCCTCACAAGGAGCAAATGACAGCTTGATTTGCTTTCTTGGCTCTGTGGTACCTACTGTGGGAGTGCATCCCGCCTTCCTCTCCCCTCGCAGCAGATGGAGTCACAGCCACCCAACCTCAGATGTGGCTGGATGGCGTTTCTGGGATGGGACCAAGGTGGATAAAGGGTGGGCCGTGCAGGAGGGCAGCTGTGCTGCAGAGCCCCACGCACGAGGGGAGCCGGTCCCACGAGGGCGGCATGTGTCACCACAGTGGCTTGGAGCATGTGGTGGCATGGGGAAGGCACAGGGCTCGTAGAGGCGGTGGCCAGATGGGCTTTATCCCCTGTGCACGGCCTGGCAGGTGTCACATGTGGTCCTTCCACCCACCTCTTACTGTGTCCTTTGTTGGCTTTGTAAATTCACCTTCCTTTCTGCACACACCGATGCCATCGGATCCTGGTCCCGTCCCACAGTGCTGCTGCCTTTTTATACATTTGTTTATCTCAGTTGCCCCCTGGAGCACCCTGTGGCACCTTTGTGCCTGGCAGCACCGCAAGAGGCAGGAACGATGCCCAACAACCCAGCTTCTTAATTTTCCAACCCAGGCTCTCCCTTTATGGACAACCCCTCTCCCGTCTCCCTTCTCACACACCACAGCAGCAGCTTGAGGGTACAGACAGGCTGGGTGGTTGGAATTCAGGGTTTGGAAGACCAAAAGGAGTCAGGGCCATGGCCAAGGGCCCTTCCCTGTGCTTCTTCTGCTTCCAGCTCCATGAGTGTTAGAAGGACTGAATTCAGCTGGAGCAGCTCTAATGGTCTCCACTTACCCAGCAAAGTGTCATCTCAGGAGAGGGCAGGTACCACTCAAGAGCAACATGACTGTCCAGTGACTGACCCAGTGATCAGTCTAGCACAAGGTCAACTGGCTTTCCTATACTACGGAGAGCAGCACGGGGCTGTACTCCCTCTCCCTGGAGACTGTCCAGCCCTTGGGTTTGAGATGATCTTGAACGAGAGCTCCGAGGAGAGCACCATCCCAGCAGAGACTTCACCTTCCATCCACTCCTCTAAGGGAGGGTGCTAGGTTTTTAATGCCAGAAAAGTAGTCAGTGCATCTTCTGCAAAGGATTGCTCTCACTTGGAAAGCTCCTTTCTTAAGAGCCTGTTTCAGGGCTATTCAGCTCCTTTTGTTAGCTCCACATGCTCACACACATTCACACACGTCAAGAGGTTTTGTAAATATTGATGTTTCTTACCAGGGGAACATGAGATGCTCCTTGGAAGTGCACTTCTACTTATTGTCTGGCCGGCCTTGGCTTCAGGAGGCAAATGCCTGAGTTTTTCTACTTTGGTTTAATTGTTAGGTTGAAACGTTCTTGAACTGCTTCCTTTGCTCTCCCCCCTCCCGGTCTGTTGACTGGCCTTGTTTATTTTGAAACCTAGAAAAGTTTCCTTTCTTTTCCCTCTGAAGTGCAATAAACAGAAGAGGGAGGGGAAAAAAAAATGATAATAAAAAAAAACAAAACAACAACATCTCACCATTTGTGGCAGGCAACAGCCTGGAAATCTCCAGCTGTCTGTCAAGAGCGTGCCGGGGGAATGTCTGACACCGCAGGGCCCCCGCACCTTGCAGCCTCCCTTCCCGGGGGATAAACAACATCCTCCCCCCTCGCCCGGCCGCTTCTCCGCTCACACAGACGGGCCCTGTTGCGAGGCAGGTGGGGCAAGCCAGGCTTGACTAATAGTGGAAAATCCGAGAGCATCGGAAAGATAAACAGCCCAAGTCAGATAGTATAAAAGTCCTTTTTCTAGCACACGCCAGGTAAGCCTCAAATGACAGAAACTGTAAAAACATGCTGAGGTTCCCCTGCAGATGGATTAAATTAGCCCTCAAATAAACAGGGGAGGGGATGGCTTGTGCGTCAGGTCTTCCCAAATGTTAATCCCTTCCTTCGCCAGGCCTCCATCCAACCCCTGCCCTTGGGCAAGTGCCTACATGTTTGTCTTGCCCAACTGGACATTGTAGTCCCACGTGGGACTGGACCCATTGACGATAACCCAAGTGAACGTTGTGCCTGCTGTCCTGGTGAATGGATGGGAGTCCTATTTCCTAGACCTCCGTGGTATTGAACTACTGTCTCCACTGAGTGGCCAGACTTTTCATCCACTCTTAAAATCTAAGTTTCCACATCCACAGGCAAACAATGGCTGCCCTGGGTGTGTCATCGTTGAGTAGGTTCATCACTTGGTCATCACTTTCGCCCAAAACTACACACTCCAGAATTCATTATAAATCCAGAAATTATTATAAATACAGGCAGTATTATAAAGCTCATATAATGTAGCAGTTGATGCTGTCCTTTCTGGGGCTTGTTCTGAAGGCAAGTAGTGGGAGGCGCTTCCATTTAAGATCTAAAGGATGGTGCGAAAATGTATCTGAAATTCCACCTTTAGCATCTTCAAGAAGCACAGATACAATGGGTAGCAAAAGAGAATAGTGACTTGCAGCACCAAAGAAATCCCTCAATTAATTCCTAAAATGTCTCCCTCCTACCCAGGAGCGGGACAGTGGACCCGTGCCTTTGCCTTTCCCAGCCATGTTCCCCACCATGAGTGAAATATTGGACATGACATTTTAGGAGAACCTTAAATATTATTTTAATCTCAAATGTTCTGTTATTGCAAGTGTCAAGTCCAACACTTCTTGTAAATACCTGGAGGACAGCCAGGTCCTGAGAACACAAGAGGTGTTAGGAACTGAACTTCATTGGTTAAGTGCTCCGCAGGAGCCAGCGCACTGATTTTCTGTACACTGATTTCTTTGTCTTAACCTGTTTTGTTGTGGTTGTTTTTTTTCTTCTCCCCTCCAGAGCGTTGTCTGCACGGCGGGACTCAGGTGGTACCCTCACCCTTCCCTGATCCATTGTGTCAAAGGCTGCGAGGTGAGCTTTCGCGTTCGCTCAGGTGGTTTGTGCTCGCTCTCCCAGATGTTATGGTAACGGTCACTGCAGTCACCTGGGTTGTAAATGCTGCCTTTTGAGTGGGGCAAACAGGCTTTTGCCCTGAACGTCCTATCCAGCAGACTGTGGTCTCCTACATCAGCTCCGACACTCAATGGTGAAACTGGTGGTTTTCCTAGAGCCAATGGTTCGGCAACACTCACAGGAGTTAAAGGATCAAGTGGCTCAACAGCAGTGGTAGACCATCAGAATTTCCCAGGATCTGAGAATTTCTGGGAAGTTGCAAAAAAACTTCAATTGTTTTTCCTTGATTTTGACATCTTATTAGAGGGCCAATTCTTTCCAGGGCCAGCTAGGCTTTGGGCTTTGGTGCGTGCAGATAAACTTTAGGAAAGCCAGAGGCAGAAATGATACCACTGGGTGGGCAGCAGAGCTGGACAGTGAGAGAATCACACATCCCTCCCCTGTGCATCCCCATCTGAACCAGAAAAAATAATCAGAAAATTGCAGTTACATTTCAGCTGTGATACATTTTTACAGTCTTGTGTGTTATTTGAAAAAAAAAACAATTATTTTGAAGGACATTGTTTTTGCTGGCAGCAGTCTTCAGGAAGTCTTAAGATGCTTCCAGTGGTTAAACAGGGCTGGAGCACCTCGCTCTGGGTCATGGTGCTCGTGCTGTTTCCATCATAGCAGCCCTTGAGTATCTCTGCCAGGTCAAGAAGTCAATCCTTGTGGCATCTCTGTAAGGATAGAAATTGTAGAAATGTAGAAATGAGGTAGCTCACAGGCAGAGGGATACTTGCCTGCTTTGGTTACATGGACAAGCAGTGAAGAGCTGTATCTTGACCCACATCTCCTAACTTTCTGCAGCACTGGCTGGGCTCTCAGCAGCCAGTAACCCAATTTTACAAGCGCACTGAAGTCATTTGCCCGGAGTGGCAGAACATGGCACAGAACTCCTAAATCTGACACGAAACTCTAGACCACATTGCTGGGCGACGTGATTTGTCTTGAAGTGAAAGACAGGTTTCCTTCGCATACAAATGTCGGGCCCAAGAGGGTAATAACTCTCCAACAATGTAATAGTTTCTGTCTAGTTGTTCCCTAAATGAAAAGCATTCTGCTGTCAGTGCTTTGAATGTCATAAGCCATCTCACGCATTACATTCATGCAGGCTGGCTGGGCGCCCCTATTCTCCAAAGAGAGCTAAAATAACATCCAGCGACCATTAAGAAATGCCATTCAGGTGCTGATGCACCATTGGGTATCCATTCTCCTGCTGTTTAAGGATAGTTGTTACTGAGGCAAACTTTGCAATGATGTAATAATTTACCAGAAGCCATTATTACTGACATGCTTTTTCTCAGCATTTTCTTCCCTTCCATCATTGTTAATTGCCAGACCCCTCTGCATCAATAGGAACTTTCTTCTTTTCATCATTCATTCGGCAGTGTCACTGCATCGCAATCTATCATCTTGGAAGGCTTTGCCCAGACAATTGGCCCGGATAATGGCCTCTAGCATCATTTTTAGAGCATGATGCTTCCAGGATCCAGGAATGGGCCAGTGCTTGTTCTCTGACATTAAGATTTCAGAAGAAACGCCATCTTCACCAAGCCTTTTTTCCCGACTATGGAATCGGGGACTAATAAGCCAGTAGGTCAATAATACTGGGCCATTAAGCTGATACAACCCCTAATGTATTAATATCCTTAGCATTAGGGAGGGTTCCCTGAATAGAAGGCTGTAAGCGGGGTATTATTTCGCTCTTGGCGAGCGCAGTGGTAACCCAGACTCCTGCTGCAATGTGATTTTTTGTCGCTCCCTAGTGGCAGGAATAGAGGTTTATGAGTCAGCCCCGTTCTCAGCGGCTATCTTAGAGGTTTCAGTAGAAAACTAGTCCCTTTGGGCTACCTGTAGAGTCCTCCAAAAATATAGGAACACCAAGATGTGCATGAAGACCTATAGAGACCTCACCCTCCACAGCCAGGCCTCCAAGGTCTCCAGGGGTCTTGGTCCCAAATCAGAATAGATGCTGTTTATCCCATTCTTCTCCAAAGGACTGACTTGCCAACTCTGCCAATGCGAGTGAAAGGCAAATTCTTCCACAAGTTTCTTTTACTGATTTTCCAGTGTTCATAGGGGTAGAGTACCAACACAGGCTTGGGAAATAAAAGGCAAGCCCTTCTCAAAGAGCAGGCACAGCCAGGCAATACAAGGATAATGTGGAGAAGCCTACAAAATGTCTTGGATTGGGCAAAGTTCATATTTTTGAATATGACCAGGTTGGCATAAAAGTATCTCTCCATCTACTTAGAATTCATTCCCTTTTAACTCTTGGCATATTAATTAAATTGGAAAGGCATTTGCAAGTCAAAGTCTTTGCCTGTGCAAATAAGTTAATCTCTGTGGAAGTCAATGGAGTTGAGCCACTTTACAGGGATGGGAGCCTCACCCTGGAACTCTGCTTTCCTGGTCAGAATTTGTAGTATTTGCATGAAGCCAAACAAGTGACACACAGTGAGCGAGTCACCTCCTGGTAGTCCTGCTGTATTGCCATCATTGCCTGGATTTCCTACACCCTGCTAGAAATATTTAAATTTGCAAAACATCAGCAGTAAAAGCCTGTGTCTGCACGGGTTCACAGTGTCCATTCCAACACTGCTGAGCGTGGCCATGGCTGGCTCTGAGGAGGCCATGGTGAGTTCCCATTGCTGGTTCTTCAGGTATCAATCATCAGGGAGACTCTGGTACCGCAATTGCTGCAAAATCCCCCCAGGAAACTTCCACCAGCCTCCCCACCTGCTCTGCAGTGATGTCTTCTTGTAGGAAAGTCCCTGGTGTGTTTTTCACCGTGTGGAATAAATGAATTTTCCAAAGAGCGGGTAAAATGGGAATGGCCCCACGAGCCTGTGAGTGTAAGAGTTGTTACAGAGATATGAAGATATGACTGTGCTCTCTGCCGAGCATCCCTTTTTCTGAGCTTGTAGTGCTGCCTGGGTTTCTCATACCTGGCATGGGGGTTTTTTTTTTTGGAATCAGGCACATTTTTTGACATCCAGGAAAGACTTTTGTGCTTCCTGACCAAGAGGGCTCCATCTTGTAATGAAAAACCAGGCTTCAAGCCCTTTCTTCAGACTCACGCTTATTCTTCAGGTCGTATGCAGTGCACAGACTAGTGATCCCATTGCACAGATTAGTGACCACATTTCCTTTTTCAAGGTGATTTGCGAATTTTACTTAACAGCTCTCCAGAACTCTGCTCTGAATAATTGCCGTTACCCCAGATCTGAGCTGTGGAGTGGAGGGACATCACGTGTCGTGGACAAAGTCACACGCAGTCACTGCTGGTTGGGGAAGGAGAGCTGGTGGTCCCCGTGCTGAGCTCAAACCACTTCCATTTCTCTTTGTGATACGGTTTGTGCCCTCATTGCTGACACTTGTTGCATGGTTAGGAGAACTGTGCTGGAAAGTACAGCTATTAAAAGCAAGCCAATTTTGCAGCTATACATAACCTTCTTCTTATCCCACATAGTTTCGGAAGGTTAGCTTAAAATTATCAAAAGGTGCCACAATTTTAGATGCCTTGATGCTGTCTCTGAGCCTAGTCAATTTAATATTCCTTAAGCATCATCTTATGTGGGATTTGAAAAGTCAACAAGGGCTCATTTCCCTTCATTCTAGTGTCCTTTTTTTTTTTTTTCTGTCTGCTTTGAAGGGAGAGGGGAATAATTATCTCTTGCTTTTCAGGGCAGTTGGTGATGTTACAAACTATATGGCTCCTTCAAGTCTTCATGTTTTCCTGCTGACGTATTGTTAACAGTTTTTATCCGTGTCCACGCTCTCAGTCTTTTTCGGCTTTTTTCCTTTTTCAGCCTTTCATGGGGGACAACTACTGTGACTCCATCAACAACCGAGCCTTCTGCAACTATGATGGTGGGGACTGCTGTGCCTCAACAGTCAAGACCAAAAAGGTAGGGATGCTGCTTCCTCTTTTCACTGGGAATTCCTTGGTGAGTGCTGCTCTGGGCCTGGGAAAATTTTATCTTTGCTAGAACAGGGGAGGCGCAAGGTCTCAGAAGACCTAAAGTCCAGGCATCAGGTCCCATAGGCACTGAGTTCTTGTTGGTTTGTTTTGAAGTTCTCTCTTGATATGCGTGCTGTTTCCCATCTTAACCTGCCTCATACCTGTGCAACGCAGGTTCTTAAGTACAGTAGTCTGAGGCGTTCATCCTTTCTTATTGTAAATAAGCCTAGTTTCTCTTCAGACAGAGGTTGGCTCCCTCCAAAACCCTGGGGCATGTTCAGCAGAAAAGCTGCACCTATTGCTCAGGAGACCTTCACACAGAAGCACTGAGAAGGAGATATTTGCCCATCCTGGTACCCACCCTCAGTGCTCAAAAGGGAACCTAAAGGTTAGGAGCATTAAGAAAAGAGCAGAAAGCAAAACAAAAGCATCATTATAGGTCTGTGTGTTGATTGGTGTGTGCACGGAGCACTGACCATCCCATCTCCAAAGGGACAGAGAGGGACAAAGTGGGGTGTGGAGCAGGACTGAGAGAGATGTGAAATATCTTCTGCACGGACCGGGACCTGCAAATCTCACAACAGAGACAGTGGGCATGGTTAGTGGCAGAGGTTTATAAAAGCATTATTTAATGCAGGGCAGATGCTTAGGAAAATAAAATCCACTGTTCCTTACCATGCAGCAGTGAGGGGGTGAAATGGGAATTACCTGGAAGCAGGATCCAAACAAGTGAAAGAAAGTGCTTATTCGCACAATGTGTATTTGAATGATAGGATGCGTTGCCACGGAGTATTATTAAGAGCAAATATATATATTTGAAGTCAAAAAGAGAATAGGCATATTTGTGGAGTTTAGCTCCGGACATGGCTATTAAATGCTGTGATCTGGATGCAGCTTCTGGCTTTTTATGCTTCTTTAACACCCATTTCTAGCCACTGTTAGGGACAGGAGATGAGAGATGGAGCTTGTAGTTTGAAGCAATTTCATGTTTCTAACCAGGATTGATTTTGAACTTGTTTCCCAAAGAAAAGAAAGAAAAATTTTAGCCTCTGTCATGTGAGATTTTTACCTTGTCTTCAAGATTTGAGTGTAGATCAGAATGAAGAAAATCCAGCTCTGTTAAGTGTCTGATATATATTAACAAATAGCAAAACTTAAGAGCAGAGAGAGGGAGCTGGGGCTCAGCACATGACCTCACCCGTCTGAGGAAGAAGGTCCTCTCTACCGCAGCTGAGACACTGAAGACCTCTCTGCAGGGAGCAGTCCCTTCTCAAACAGCTTTGGCTGGAGGCTCCTTTTTCTTGGTTCAGCCAAAGATCTCTTACCAGTACAGCCCTGTGAGCTGTCTCTGGCCCATCTGGGACCACTGGGGAAGGGAAGTGAACATGTCTTGGCAAGTGGAAGGAGTTCATTTCTCCACTGTGTAGGAGGTGGGGGAAGAGGTAGTTTTCCTAAATGTGCTTTTTTGGACATTGTTTCCCCCCGTATTGCTGTGTTTCTTTTGCAAGGCTCCCTGTGAGCAGGGGCAGGTGAGCTTCTCTGTTCCCTGAGGCTGGAGTAGGGCATGGAGAGCCCATAACGGAGCTCTCCACTGAAACAACCACTGCAGAGACCAGCCAAGTGACAGACAGTGGATCTTCAGCGTGTCTCCAAGAAAAGATTCCAATCTCTGGCTGGTTTTCCACCTCCTTGGGAGGAGCAGCCCAAGGGCAGGCACAGCTTGCTCGTTGGTCTCTGCTGGGAGGGCAGAGCTGGAAGTGCCCGGTAGCTCAGCATGGCATAGATCTTTTCCTCCTCCAACAGCCTGCCTGGGAAACTTTATCTCGCTGCCTCCAGGCTTGAGAGCAGGGGATGAAAAATCCCGAGAGGTGCCAGAGGAATGGAAGTGAGGTGGCCAGGAGGAGACCGACCCAAACCAGCCCTATCAGGACAGGAGCTAAGGGCACAGCTTATTGCTGGAGCGAGGACGGGACTGAAAACACAAGGGACGTGAGTGCCGAGTTGAGGGGGAGAGGGGTAGGATTAAGGTTTGGGAGCAGAATTTATTGCTGGGCAGGGAGTTGAGACAGAGTGGGATCTGCACAGAGTCGTGAGCACTTACCAGCCAGGCGAGTCACGCTCAAAATATCTGCTGCTTCGCTGCCACCCGGAGACGGAGCGACCACCCAAGAGGGGGAAAGCGCTTTGTAGCCCAGTTGGTTACTGGTTTCTGTGCTAGAACTGCCCAATGCAAAGGGCAAGTGGTTCAGAGACAGGCAGCTGGTCACACGCCTGACGCGTTTCCCCCGTGGAGAGGGAGGGTTTGAAGGTTTTTGGAGAAGTCTGCTGCCACTGAGTTCATTGGGAGCTGTGTCTTTGTGACCGGGGGAACTAGACTTGCCCTGGCTTATACTTTACAACCCCCCATCCTAGAGATCACGCCATTTGAGGGTTGGACCGCGCAGCCCATCGCTCCCTCGGCACGCAATCAGCTTCCAAAAGCCCCTCCTCTCCCCCAAAACACCGACAGCATCCCAGGGGCTGACCGAGGCACTCGGGAGGAGTGAGAAAACCACCTTCTCCTTGGACCTTCCATGCCAAAAGCAAGACCCTAAGCCCCAGTTTATTGCACTTACAGGGTAAAGGGGGGACTAATAACCCAGGCGGCGAAGGCGGGGAGGGGGCAGGCGGCACCTCTCTGCCTGCGAAGCGGCCACCGACACCTGCGGCAGCAGCCGGGGGGCCACGGGGCTCGGCTCGGCCGCTTATTTTCCCGTCTGAGGCCTTTGACTGGGACCAGATTTCAGGGCAGGCTGTTCAAATACAGCCCCTGCCTTTGAAGAGGTTTATGAGTGGAGCGTTGCAGGAGATATTCCGAAGGGAAAAACAATGAAAGGTGAGAGAAAAGGGAGCCGAATAAAAATACTCCGCATACCAAATCCTTCCAGCACAGTTTGCCACCTACTTAAAAAGGCACAGTTTTAAAATACACATTGGGTGTAAAAGCCAAAAACCTGGAGGAGACGTAGGGAGGGGCAAGTCCAGCTCGGTTAATTCCAATACCAGATGAGGATGTATTTTCATACAGTTGTAGAAAGAGCGAGACACATGAAAGAGGCCGCTTTGCTCCTTCTCTTTCAGGGTTACATACTATGTGGCAGATGTGTCAGTCTTTTAAAGCCCCTGCAAGTTTACCCATAAATGTCTAACATTTATGCAACACCTGTTTTTCTCCCAAAACGTCACAGGACATTTTACAAGCTTTAGATTTATCATCTTTTCACCGTTGCAGCCATTGCTGAGGTGACACATGGTTCACATTTAACAGAACATAGCAACTCCGCACATTATTTTAGGAAAGGGCTGAAGATTAACATTGCATCATGTGAAGATTCAGGAGTTAACAGTCGAGTAAGAGCTGGCGTCAGATCTTTAATGTCCGCAAACTGACAAGATTTAAGTTTCACTGCAGTCCCACTGCCCTCCCGAAAGCCCTTTCAGCCGCACTCCTTGCTGTGAACCAGGCTGCGCGAAAGCAAAATCATCCCACCTTATATTTGCTTTAATTCTGAGCCCTCTTACTTAACGTGGGGTTTTGCAGGCTCCTCTTTGGTTGCCCTGAAAATGCGCAAGAGAATTCCTTGCAGCGTTTGCTTGGGCCACGTTTTCCCTTTGCATTTGAGCATTAGCAGCAAATGACCTTGTGCCTTTCTGCAGCGAGGGGGGAACAGAGCGGTGTGACTTATCTGACCAAGCGCCGACTAATCAGCCCTGCTGCTTAGATAGGAAATAATGAGTATTTGCCCTGCACTATTCCCCATCAGGCTAGAGAGCTTAAAAGAAATCATTAAACAGCTCTTTTGAATGCTACAAACGGTGACGAATAAATTCAGTCATATTCTGGGCATAAATTCGAGGCAACTGCAGTCAGCAAGCGGGAAAAAGTCACATTCATCAGCTTAATTATTTGTTGTGCGCTAATTGATCGGCGTCCCCCCTGCAGCGGGCAAGGAGCCAGGGCTGGCGCAGGGACGAATGCCACCCAAGGACGCGGTGCCCGAGGGGACAGCCCTGGGGTTTGCCATCGGGGCTGCTGTGCTGGTCACAGCTTGCCCCGTGCATGACCCAGGAGCAGCTTTCAGAGCCAGGAAAGGCCATTGCCGGCCAACCTCCAAGGGAGAGAAAGCTTCTGTTGTGTATCTGGAGGGGATAAAGTCTTCTGTGAAGGACAAAAGCAAAATCCCATCTCCTTTTAATCTTCCTCCCCTCCTGACCCAGCACAGGTTGCCAGCTCCCTTCTGCCTGGCTGCTCTAGGAAGCTGCTTCTTGCTTTGTATCCTGCCGCAGATAAAAGAAGACACTACTTTTTTAAAACATTAAATACGTGACACTGCCAAAGTGAGAAAAATAAATAACCTGGGCATAACGGGCTGTCTCTGGGCTGGCGGCCGCCTGCCAGGAGCTCCTGGGGCGTGCGAGGTTGCAGGGAGAGAGGTTATGGCTGTTTCTTTCTGATTCATTTCAGGAAATCTTCTCTCCAGTCTCTGTTCTCCTTTACTTCTTTTCTCTTCCCCTTCCCTTTTAGAAGTTTTCCCCGGACGAGGCTGGCTAGAAAGGCCTTGCTGAAATCAGAAATTTCTCTCTTCAGGCTCTGCTATTTGTTCTATTTGCCTGGTTGAAGTTCCTGCAGCCTGGTACCCACAAATTTAAATAGAATTTGTCATTTTAAAATTCCCCCAACTTAAATTGTTTGAAAGGGCAACCTTTCATCTGTCTTTCCTCTCTGCCTTTCCTTTTCATCACCTGAGGAGTAAACCTACTGCTCCCGTGAGAAAACCATGTCTCATTCAGTTATCACTTGGGTTCTCCCTCAACGGCTTTACCCCATAGCACTTAGAAAAGAAAAAGAAAAATTGTCCTGGCAAAAATTCCCATCTCAAATGCCGCCCCTTCAGCCCCTTGACATTTCTGTCCAACACCTTGGAGAGGAAAACCAGCAAGTGCCTCGGCGGAAAACAAATGAGGACTTGCAGTAGATAGAGGACTGTGTGGGATTCATCCAAAGCTTTGCTTATCTAAAAGATAGGCAAGTTATCAAAACCTCTCCAGAGACTTTATGGCCGAGAATTCAAGGCCTAAAGAAAGGAGCTTTGAACTGAGGGGCTGCTGCTGGCTCCAGCAGGGATTTCCAAAGACTGTCCCCGTCTCCCCAGAAAGGGGGATCTGCTGCAGTCCTCCCCCTATGAAAACAGAAATAGCCACTTTGCGGTATTTTGGAGAAATAGGCGCCTTCTCCCAGCTCTCTGATGGCGACGCAGACCTGTCTCGGGGAGTCTCAGGTCCTGCTCTGTTGGCAGGACGTGGTTTTGTGGCAGTTCGCCCAATTAGCCCTCTTAAGCGACCTCCGTGGCTGAGGAAGCTCTGCTTAACCAGAACTGATGTTCCTACCACGATGCTGCTCCCAACAACTCGCATGTCCCTGGCTGGGTGTGTTTGTCAGCTCTATAATTAGCTGGTGAGATACAACGAATGGTGCAGGGAGGAAGGAAGGGTACACCACGGAGTGTTGCTTTTATGCCCCTGGAAGCGGCTGGGCTCTGCTGCGTGCTCTGAGCATGCCAGTTCACCCAGGCGTGTGTGTGGGAGAACCAGGAGGTGGTGGTGGTAGCCTCGGTGGCTAGCTGTTTGCCACGTGAGGAGCCTTTTCGGTCATGGCTGGTTGGGGTGGGAGCTTCTTTTGGGGCTCAGAACTTGGTTTCGTAATCGTTCAGGGAGGCTTTCCAGGCGGCGGTAAATTAAAAGCAGTGATGGTTGTAGCACATGTTGCCTATCCTGAGAGAACGTTCTTGGCTTCAAGGGACGTGGGGCTTCCCACAACATACGGCGCTCCCAGGGGACGTGCTAGTGGAGGGTGTTTGCTTTGCCATCCGACCTCACTTCATTAGCAAGTGTTACAAAAACCAGCGAACAAACCTTCCCTGCTCCACCGCCAGCTATTTGGCCTCTGGGTGGTCTGGCTCCTATTAAATCTTTGGTGATTATTTAGACTAATTACATTCATGTTTGCACAATCAGTAGCACGAGGGTAGGAAGCGCAGCTGATTGCTGAGCGAGCGAGCTCCGTGCGGTTTGGCAAACGGGCTCCCTCGCTCGGCTCCGCGGGCGGAGGGATGCGGGGATCCGGGCGGGCAGGGCTTTCCCGGGGATCCCGGCTGGCTTTGGGCCATCCTGCTTCCCCCGCTCCCGCCGAGGCTGCTCCCCACTTCTACCCGGCGACCTGGAGGGAGAAGAACATCTCTTGTTCATAGTGACAGGACAAGGGGCAACGGTTTTAAATTGGAAGAGGGGAGATTTAGATAAGATCTCGGGAAGAAATTCTTTCCTGTGAGGGTGGTGAGGCACCAGAACAGGTTGCCCAGAGAAGCTGTGGCTGCCCCATCCTTGGAGGTGTTCAAGGCCAGGCTGGATGGGCCTTTGAGCAACCTGCCCTAGTGGAGGTGTCCCTGCCCAGAGCAGGGGGTTGGAACTTGATGATCTTTAAGGTCCCTTCTAACTCTAACCATTCTATGACTCTATGATTCTATGAGCTCTTGGGTTTCGTTGAGAGATGTCGCGTTACACCAGGCGTGCTGCCTTCCGTGAGGGAAAGGCTGGTTTATGGTGGGGGTGGTTAACAAAAAATCAAGCCTTTAAAACTGTACGTGCTGCACGGAGAGGAGGTTTCCTGCGAGCTTCATCTTCGCCTTTCCCAGGCCCTCTGGAGCAGTGCCCGAGGTGTGAACCTGCATACCAGGCCCCCCCAGAGTTAAAAGGGGGCTCACTCTTCTCCCGTTATCTCAAAAACAGCCCTGGTGACCTAAATGCCAAAAACCACCGAGAAGGCCCTTACAAGATGCATTTTTGTCCCACAAGGGCCTTGTCAGGGAACAGAATACTCTCCGGTGATTGAGCTGCGAGGCCCTGGGAGGCGCGGGGCTGCGACACTCAGCGCGGGCTGCCAGGCTTATCTCCACAGGCCACGCTCGCCCGCGGAGGCCCTGGCTGCACCGCGGCCTTCAGAGCTCCCGTTAGGCTTGTCTGGGAGATTTCGCCAACACTTCGAGGCTGAAATCTAACAACAGGCTGTTTCCCAACACTTTGCAGCCCTCCTCCCCTGCTTCCCCCCTCACTTCCAGCATTCCCCGGGCCTGATTCTGCTGCCCCGGTGCTGCTGTGAACCCCCCAAGTGGGCTGGAGCGAAGGTACAGCCAGGTCAACCTGATACGAGCCCGCGTGAGGGATGAGCTCCCACCCTTCGCAGAACTGTTTCCCATCCCTCCCTCTGCCTGTCTGGGATTTCTCCTGTCAACGTTCCCACTAGTTCCCTACAGACTGGCCTTTCTCAGCAGGGATCTGTCTTGGGATGTCACCAGCCTCTTTAGATAGGTGCCGTGCAGCAAGGATTTGTGGCCTCTCATGTATTTCATGACCTGGATCTGTTTTGCACTGGTCTCTTGTATCCTTGTCTTTGTTCCCACAGTTGGGAGCATGGCATCAAGGACAAATGCCGTCCTGTTTGCAAGAGGGAGCTCGGGTTTTATCCAAGGTCTCATCACCCAGGGTGGGAGAAGATGCGTAGGGCTCCCATACCTTTGTAGAGAGTGGAAGTATGGGTTCATACGCTTTGCAGCATGGGTGGTGAGTTGGTCAAGGTGATGTCTCCACTCTCCTGTGTGTTACACCTCAGATGTCCATGCTAGCCTCCCACCTAGCCCAGGAGCTTACGCCTGCTGCCATTTCTCCTTTAGGTTCAGAGCATGGTGTGTCAAGCAGTGCACGCCCCTGGGGGGACAGACGTGATTTAGGTTGTGTCTGGTTTCTCTTGAAGATAGATAGTCTGTGGTCTGGCGTGGTTCAGGTGTGACCCCCATTCCCCCGAGTGCTGTTGATCCACACCGTGGCTCCGTTCTGGATCATCTTCAGGAGACGTGTGTGTGTAGGGGGTGCACGTAGGCGTGCGGATCTGTGTTCTTCAGTTTTGCCTTTTTCAACCTATTTTAGTTACTCTGAGGAGACAATATCCTGCACTACTTCATCAAATGACCAAGCCAGACCCTAAGCTTATTTTTTAGCTTTTTCTCCCTGCCCTCCTAGGTACTAGCCAGGTTTTCTACAAGTGGAGATAGGTGTAGGGTGAACGCAGGACTTGGTGTGTGGAAGGAAGAAGAGCTGATTCTTTAATACTGGCTTTACAACGGGTATACCTGGAAATTCAGTGCAGGTCATATATTCTATTAATGAGTTGGGCTTTCACAGGCCTATTTAAAAGGGAAAGCAGCAGTTAATCTTGGGTGTATATATATCCAGGCTCCACACCTAAATGGGCTACCATCCAGAAAAAGGTTCAGCATTTATTATTTCTAGGACATCTAGCGGCTTTATTCATGGCTCTGTACTCCAGAGGGCTATCATTGGATGAGCCCAAGGCAAAAGACAGTCCTTCTTCTAAGGGGTTTTACAGTTTTTCTGAGTTGGTTACTTCTGACAGTCCTAGTAGATGCTATATGTGGGTTTGATTCCCTAAATTTCTGTTCCCTTGGGGAACTCAAATGTGTATTTGTTGTAGGTGTTGTTTAAAGTGGAAACCCTGTATTACTGCTAAGTGTTTGGAGAATTTTGTCTTGTCTAATATGACTGTGGATGTGCTCATTGCCTGTAGAAATCTCTGCCTTTTCACATAATAGAAAACCGATCTCTGGAGCTCGCTGCCATAAGGCAAAACAATTCCTCTATCTGGACAATAGCACAGTAAAAATCAAATTGCATGAAAAAAACTCTGTAAGGGACATAAAGTGAATAAGACTAATCTGATCAGGAAGAAGCCCTCTCATAGTCAGGCTACCCACTGCTGTGACTGCTGCTGAGCCACGGAACTTTCTGCTCTCGGGGCCACAGCTCTGTCCCAGAAAGAAAGCTTCAGCACTTTTGTTCATGTTGGGAGACTGGAGGGTTTCTAGAGGACAACACATGGCAAGACATCTCTTCTCTAGTGGCTCCCTCTCCCCAGAAGTTGGCTGCAATGCAGTAGTGATCTAGCCTCTTCTGTGCAGCTTTTGTTCAGGGTGCTCCAGTGATGAGCACACGCTTCCAGTGACCGGTAAGAAAGCAACAGGGAAAACAAGGGACTCACAAGGAGAAATGGGGGAGAAGAAGGAATGTAGAAGGTAGATCACTTCAAGGCAGCATCAAACTCATGCCGGCTTGGGCCTACAGAGTAGGTTAGAAGAACATGAGGTGGTAGTTCAGAGACACAGTCTTGAAAGGCTTTCCGTCTTGGCTCTGATGTTCTGGCAAGTGAAATTGTAGCATTTATGGAACCTCCATGCCTGCAGCACGTTTCACTGCCCCATTTCTGCACAGACAGCAGCAGAGACAAAGCACAGTGGGATGTCATGGCTAATTTCAGCCACTTTACTGAAATCATAGAATCATAGAATGGTTCAGGTTAAAAGGGACCTTAAAGATCATCCCATTGTAACTCCCCTGCCCTGGGCAGGGACACCTCCCACCAGACCAGGTTGCTCCAAGCCCCGTCCAACCTGGCCTTGAACCCCTCCAGGGATGGGACAGCCACAGCTTCTCTGGCCAACCTGGGCCAGGCTCTCACCACCCTCACAGGAAAGAATTTCTTCCTGAGATCTCATTTAAATCTACCTTCTTTTAGTTTAAAAACATTCCCCCTTGTCCTATCGCTAAAATGCCTGAGTTGAGGCTGTGGTTGTCCTGTGTTCACTGCAAAATGCATATCCACCTTCTCTGTGAGCCCATCTCTCTTCTTTAAATGCAGGGGCTACTTAATCGCCTTTGTTAGACTGTTACAGGCAAACACAAGGAATCCAGGCCAGGGAGGGAGAGGAAAAAGCTCGATCAAGACAAATGAAAGAATCAGGTTCCCAGGTCTTGCCTCCAACCAGTAGCTTCGTTGTACAACAGAGAGGATTTTTAAAGTCAAAATCATTGCCAAATCCAGATTGAACTGAATGATTCAGGATAAAAAATAAAAATAGGGGAAAACTCCAGACATATTTAAAAGTTTTGTTTGAGCATTTTGTAAGTGAAATAAGTTTTTATTTCAAGACGTAACTTTTGCTCTGAAATAGTCTTTTTTATTTGTATGTCTTGGAGGGAAAAGTAAAACCCAAACTGCAGCAGATAATCTAAATCAAAATGTTTCCTTCTACATTGAACAAGAAAAGTCAAATATTTTTTGTCATGTGTGTTTTCTTTTTTATTCTTCCCAGTTTTTCAATGCAGTCATTAAACAATCCCTCCTCAGCCTCCTCCCCAAACCCCATTGTTTGCAGACGTCTCTGTTTTCCTATCTAAGAATATTCATAACACTGTGATATGAGACAGTCCTGCTCTGGCTGGCTTCTGTTGGATCGAGTGACCCTTAAGCTCCTATTGTTTTCCGCAGTTCATAAACTTATTTAGTTTCCAATTATTTGAATTTATTTGCTTTTAGCTTTTTAGACTATCTCCTCTTTGCAACCTCCACATTTGCACAATTGTAGATTCAGATTATTCACTGGGTGGTTATTTAGTTTGTAAGTCACCAAGGCCATGGCTTGATGAAGAGTCAACACCCTGTTCTACCTGGAGGATAAGGTCTTCTGGGAATGAAGTCAAACGTAAGGGGAGGGGGCTCTCTAAACCCTGATTTGGTGTTGAGCGTTGGCTATTTAATGTCTCTGTCAGCATGTCCCTGCCTTAGGCTCTCCAGTTGTGAAATCAAGATCCGCACCCCTCCATCCCATTCTTGCGTGCGTCAGGAGAAAGGCATGCTAGAGATGGACATGCAAGGACACGTGTGAAAGTTCTAGGTGGAAATGACAGCTATGTGTTCACGCACGGCGCTGGGTCGGCGTTCCTAGATGTGCCGTTGATGATACATTGGGAACAGGCAGACCCAGGCTTCGTAGCCTGGAGAAAAGTGTTTATGAAAGAGAGAGCAAACATGTGGCAGCAAAGCCAAGGGAAGCAGACGGAGCGCGCGCGTGCAGCACTCGCCGGGAACGTTGGAACAGGTTGTGGCACCGTCTTGAAAGGAGGGGAATGAGGTCATTTGCTCAGCCTGTGCAGATGGGAGAAATTCTTGGGAATTCACTTCAGGGCAAGCAAGACACTGTTCCACCACCACCCCCCTTTTTCTTTATGTAAATACCATGATGCAATCGGCCAAAATCAACTTCCGCTAGCCAGGCACTGCAGGCTATTGTTTCTGCTCCTTCCCACGCTTCTCCAGAGAGATCATGGACAGATGACAGATCCTGCACGTAGCAGGCTCTTACTTGCATTCCTTTGCTGTTCCTCAGTGCCCGTTAGCTGCATCTCTTGACCTTAAACACAACAGGTATTTGGAGAAGTCTCTCTGCTGGGTTACAGCTTCACTGATCTGCTAGGTGGTGTTTGCTTCAGTTCTTGCCCCAAGGAACTGAAACCCAGAACGTTCCTAATTAAGCTCACAAATGGACTTGGGCATGGCAGTAGCACCCAAGCCACAGGGCCTTGCTGCAAAATGATACCCTACTTTGAGAGGGAGAGCCCAGGAGTAGGGTTCACCAAAACCCCCAAGCTGGAGGTGGGTAGGAGTGCTACAGGGAGGCTGGAGCTGGGACCCGCTCGACCCAGTCATGTTTGGTGAGCATTTGAGTTGGTCACGTGAGATGAGGGGTTTGTAACTTTTCTGTTATTTACTGTTTGTAGCCTTTTGGGGTAAGGGTAGCTCTTCAGAAGAGGTTGGCAGTGTAATGTGGTCCAAGCATTGTGGTGAGTACCCCAAAAAGCCCCAGAGTTGCCTGGGAAGTGCATGTCTCCCCAACCAGCTATGTTCATGTGCTTGGTGTGAACTGTTAAGGGAGTATCTGCCGACCAGTAACTGCATGAGTTGAACAGGTTTTTCTTAGCACTTTTCCCAGCCTTCCTTATGGACAGGTACCTCACCTGAGGCCTCACTGCACCATCAGCTCAGCACTAAAATAAATCTCAGAAGAAAAATAGCACAGCTGAAGACTGCAGCTGATCTCTGAACCAATCCAGAGCTCTTGTTTGTTCTCCAGGGTGCCGTAAGTGTGTTCCCTCCTTCATGTCTTTGTGTCTCTGGTTTCCTCCCCCAGGTTACTCCTTTCCCTATGTCCTGTGACCTACAAGGAGAGTGTGCTTGCCGGGACCCCAACGCCCAGGAGCACAGTCAGAAAGACCTCCGTGGCTTCAGTCTTGGGTAACGCCAAGCGACGTGGAATGGAGGACCACATTGCTCAAGGCAGGCTAGGAGAGACACCACATCCCTTTTGGTATCGTTTTTAACATTTAGCTGCTCAACTGGATGGCATTTCTGCACCAGGGACCCTTAGAATTCAACCAGTCTGCCTTTAATTTTTGTCCAAGGAGAACTCAAAGTAGGGGTTTATGTATTAATTATATCTTAAATAGTGATGACAAGAAACAAACAACCAAGAGTCAAGTCGAGAAGACTTTCATGTATCAAAACAGCATGTTATGCCCACCTAATTTGAACAGTTCATATCTAGATTCAAGGCGAGAAACAAGCTATTTATGTACACATATTTATAGAAATAAGTAGAGAAAGAGAGAATGAGTGAGAGATTATGATCAACGCAAAAACACTTTCCCCTCTCCAGCACTCACAACTCAGACCGTTCATGGAAAAGGCTGTGCTCTTGGAGGACTCCAAGCCCAGCCTTTTCTGATGCTGAATGCCAAGGTATCGCATGCTCGGGGCACTGAGGTCGGGGTGGGATCTCCACAGGGCTGTGCCTCTTGGCAAGTGACTTGCCAGACGCCCAGCCAGCTCGAGATGTGGGATGCATCTGCTCCTCCCAGGAATGCTACTTCCAGCCAGGGAGCTCAGCAGACTGCAGTGGCCTTTCTGTCCAGCTCCTCCTTCTCCCCCTGCCCTCAAAAAGCCAACAAAAAGCCCCCTTGTAGCCTGTCTGGAAGCTGCAGGGCTGCTGGGACATTGATGTGTGGAAGTGGGCAGGTGGTCCTGTGGTGGAATCAGGGAATGGGGAGTCTAAGGACTGGCTTCGAGGAACGTGGATGATTGCTTCTGAGGAGCAGAGAGGGTAACTCGCCCCCGCACTTGTCATTTGAGCATGTCTGCTGCTGCTACTCCTGCTGCTATGTCCCGTACAACTTGTTTCTTTACTGTGTCAGGACAGGGTGAAAAACAACCCCATGCAACCAAACAGTCTGCCTTAAAGCTTACCTACAAACCTGCCTTTCAAACCCTCTGGTCTCTTCCTCAGCATTGGGGCAAGAAAACAGGACACCAGCCAGCCAAGGGGGTCTGCTTTCTGGTCTCCACCCAGCCGAGTGGTTCTCTAGGCCTCCTCCATCCCCCTCGTGGGGTGGTATATATCTGGCAACCGCTTCGTGCTCCTGTTTTCTCAGGAGAAGAGAAGAGGAGGAGGAGGCATGTGCTATGGGGAAAGGACCACAGGAGACAGTATTAAAATTTTGGCCATATTTGTCAGTATTAAGCTGCCAGGCCAGTGAGTTGGACACCTTTGATAGACCAGGAGCTTAGCTGCTTGTAATCGTCCAGAAGGAAGGGCATTAGCTGCAGCAGACCTCATACTTCCCTGTTGTATAGCTCCATCCTCCTCTTTCAGTCCAGGCGGTGGCACGTGTGGTACCAGACCCCTGGGGATTCATTTCATCACAGGGTTCATCCTGTTGAGTCACTGAGGTGCCCAGTGCATCCAGTGCTGCTGCTACAACCCATCCCAGGTAAATCCCAGTGCGGCTTGGGCTTGTCTCCTGCTGCTTCCAGCTCCCGCTAGGAAGAAAATCCAAAAGAGCATCCTTCCAAGTGTTAAGTCTGTTCCTTGGGACTCTCCTGACTTGTACAATCTACTGGATAAAGACAGGTTGGAAAGATTTTTTCCTACTCCTTGATTGAACGTTTAGGCACTGGAGCAAGGCCAAAGGGTAAGGGGGTGTGTGTCACGGAGATGGATGTAAAAATGGGTAAGAGAACTAGAAATGGAAAACTGGCAGAGGTGTGGGTGCAAGGAGCCAGGCTCTTGTCACCCACCGTTGGGTGGTTTTTCTGTTGGAATAGACCAGAGATGAATCTCAAGAACTAAAATCTAGAGGCCTGGAGAATGATTGTCATAAGAAGGTGAGGAGCTCGCTGTTGTGAAGCTCCTTGTTATTTTGGAGAGGGCCTGGCCATGGGGGCTGGCTCTGCCCCCGCTCTGTGGGGGATACAGGAAAGGGAGGTGCAGTGGGATCAGGGCTCCTTCTGTGGAGTTAGATTGAATGTCCTCCAGTGTAGAGAGCCTGGGCCTGGGCAAAACTTCCACTTTTGCCCCTTGCCACCTAATTAACAATGGAAGTAAATAATTATGAAAAGATTGCTTCCTTCAGGTCCCTTTATCCTTCCCTTTTGTGTTGGCAGTTTGTTCATGTGCCATCCAGCCCATCAGAAGAGCTCACAACCTCAAAAGCCTTTCAGACTGCCAATGCATCATGTCCTCAGTGCACAAGGCATCTTGATATGATCTCCCCCATCCACCCAACCTGGGTGGCCCCAGCAGGGAGCCCCAGTTTGTGTCCTGCATGCATCCTGATGGCAGCTCAGTTTGCAAAATCCCCTTCTGGGTCATGCAGCTCAGCATGGGGGAGATCTTCTACCTGCTTTTCCCACCTAGGACATTGCCCAGCAGAGACAGGTCTATATAAGCATTATTGCCACTTGCTTCTGTGGGCTCCCAGGAGCTCAGGGCCTACTGAGCTCCTCTGCTCACCAAATTGGAGTCTTTCTCAGCTCAAGGGAGATGGTGGCCTCTTGCCAGCACAGCCTCACACCTCAGCTTCGCTCCTGCAGTCTGTGGGAGACCCAACTCTCTTTCCATGCTGCTATTTGATTGGGGTTTTTTTTTCTGGCTGCCATGTTGGCACTGTCCATCTCCTCCAACAGGACTGATGGAACTGGGAGCAGAAGTGCTGCTCGGAGTCATGTTAAATCCAATGGCTTTTTTTTTTTTTTTTTTTTTCCATTGGGAAAAGATTGCACTGGGGCAAAGCTTTGCCCTCTGCCTTTCAGGTGCTTCTCCCAGGGGGTGCAGAGGGGAGCTGTGGGTCATGGACAGCTGCCCAGCTCCTGTCCCCTGTTCCCCCACCCTGGGGCAAGGCCAGCTGGGTGGCCTTGCAGCATCTACCACTGTAAGGACCTTAAATGCCCGGTGGAGTCCCTAGGAAAGACCCTTCATGACTGTGATGGCCATTGGATGGGAGGTAAAAGGGACATGACCCACCACCTCCACCCACCGAGCCAGTGGCGTAGGACAACATCAAACAAGAAGCTTGGGAGACCAGGCGAGGGGACCATATGGATGAAATATAGCTGCTCATCAAGTCCAGGTCACACTAGTGCCAAGATCTTCTCTGTCATAGATAGTGAGCCAAGGCTGCACCCTACCTGGGGCCACCAGCCAGCCCCCTGGCTATGGGGGGGATGTCCAAGGCCAGCGGGAGGGAAAGCTGGAGCAGAAGGCGGTGAATGGTGCATGGTGGGGTGGGAAACTCCTATCAGCTGCTACCCCTCTCCCTCCCCACCCTCTGGCAGACGGGCTGAGCTGGTGTCCTCCTGCTTTTCTTGCATCTTCCGCTGTGTCCCCCCCCGGGCTGAGAAAGGAGGATGGCACCAGAGGACTCTTGGAGTCGGGTTCCAGCTACCTCCCCTCCGGTTTTGGTTTCACTTGGTTGTAACTGTCGGTTTGTTCTAGGTTTTACCTGTGTTTAAGAAAAAAAAAAAAGAAAAAAAAAAAAAAAGAGAGAGAGAGAAAAAAAGAAAACCCAACAGCCAACAAAAGTTTCTTGCTGCAACTGATTCAACTGGGGGAAAAAAAATAACAGCAAGCGAGGCTTAAAGGGAGGAAGAAAAGAAAAATAAAACCACAAAAAAAAAGGAGAAAAGAAAACCCGCATAGTCCAAATCCAAGAAGAGTGAAGCCTATTTTTGCGTGTTTGAAAGGAAAACACTGATTCTGCCAGCTGAGTAGAGCGCTAGATACTTAAGTGTAGATTTCCCTAGAAGTACCGTGAGGTTTTATAACATTGTCCGGTTTTGTTTTCCTTGTGCTTTGTGATAAGTCCAGGAACTAAGGCTAAGGTATTTTTTCCCCTGGTATATTGTTGTTTGGTGGGGGGAGGGGGGCGGAGTTTATTATTATTTTTTTTTTCCAGATTATTTTTTTAAGTGTGTATTTGTGCTTATTTTTACATTATCCAACTGTACATAACGCATATAACCAGTATTTCACTGTGCTCGAATTACTGCACTCGGAAGCACTGCACAGTCGGAATCCCAAATTGCTGCGAGAGGCTGGGATTAGGGGGATTGAGGGGGGAAAGGACAAAGCTGCTACGTGAGCAGATGGGGGATTCCTGGGAATCGCGGGAAGCAGGGAGCCCACCATCCCCTTCCCGTTCTCCAGCCCGGCATTTCCATTCCAGGCCAAGCTAGAAGACAGGAGGGGACGGGATCAGCCGGGGCTGGGATGCTCAAAGGGGTTTCAGAGCCGGCGATTTGCCCTTTGAACTTTTTTGGATGCCATGGGAATTCCCAGCCTTTTGGCAGCGCCTTGCCCTCCCTGGATGCCCCAGTGCAAGTTAATGGGCATGTTCGTATCACTGGGAGAGGACCCTATGCCTGGCTTCAATTATTCATGGTTGTGGGCCCCGTTTGGGTCTCAGTGGTGCAACCAGGCTGAGTTGCTTTGTGTTTCTTCCACGTCATCCATCCCCTGGGCAAAGCCATCTCCCTGCTCCCTGTGGAAGCGCCCGTGCCTCCAGTGGAGCTCCTGGGACAGTCTCCTTTCCACTGGAGGACCCTGAGCACTGAGTTCAGTGGGAGCATGACCAAGACATCAGCAGGAGCAGGTCCAGGTGGCCCAAGGTGTATTTCCTTGGAGCTACGGTCGATTCAGGCAATAGGGAATTGGTGTTGGGGTGTTCCTGTCACCTGGGGAACCAGTGTCTGAAACCCCCAGTGGTTTTAGCAGGAGCAAAGTGGGGCTTAACGTTTTGTTTCTGTCTTAGTCTGGCAAACCGGATTTTCCCCTTTTCGCCTGATCTACACATCCAAGATTCAGTAAGAATAATAATCGCTTCCTCTGAGGCCAGAAACAAGAGCTTGGGGTGGCTTCAGGCGTCAGGTGAGGAGTCTTGGTGCTACTTGGTGGTGGTGGTGTTAGTCCTGTCCGGTCGAGGCGGGGAGCTGATGAGTCCAAGTTGTCTTTGGTTCCCATTCTGGTTTGGTCTTTTGGTTTTTCATTCATTTGGTGAGGCCACAGTTCAGCCACCAGGTTTTTTTTTCCATCTTCTGAGTGCAAAGAACCAGGGCTTTAACGAAACATTTCACCAGCAATTAAAGAGGGAATTGGAACCATTGCGGAGTTTGCATTGTACGGCCTCTGTAATTACTTACCTGTCTGCAGATGAAAGGCTGAATTTTGCTCCCATCAAGTCAACGGGGGTTTTTGTTGTTGTTGTTGACTTCACTGGGAGCAGGATTGAGCCATACTATATATATAAATATATATATAAATATATATATATGATATATATATAATATTATATGTGTAATATTATATATATATATCAGTGTAATATTTACAAATAAAACTGTGATCTCGTCTAGAGAAAAAATGTATTCATATTACCAACTGCTCTTCCATATTTATGTATCATATTGTATCTTTTTATTATTGTTATAATTATTATGATTATTATGGTTATTATTATTATTATGGAATCTTTCTTGGCACCTTTTGGAAGCCACGTCAACCAAT
>JAHREE010000305.1:39341-95795 GCA_033628505.1 Tringa tobata | reverse complement strand
GCCACAGCAGAGGGCAGAGGTGGTGGCAGGAGGCGAGAGGGCATCCCGAAATCTCCTTCCGGAGCGGGAAGACTGGATGAAAGGCTGTAGGAAACCACTACTCCTCCAGGGATGCACGGGGAAAACTTCCCAGCTCCTCCCCAGGGGTGATGGGCTCAGGGTCAGCCTTCCAGGGGAGGGGAATTTCACTGAATTTCACTGAATTTTTAGAGTTGGAAGGGACCATAGAGATCATCTAGTCCAACTCCCCTGCTAAAGCAGGACCACCCAGAGCATGTAAGAAGAGCAAAGGGAGTTGGCCCTTCCTGGACAACACTCCATGGTATCCATGTATTTAATCCATTAAGACAAGCCTGACGCGGCAGTTTGAGCCTCGTTAGCTATACACACGCATATGTACTAATGATGTCATGGGCTGAGCTGTGCCCGGCTCTGAGAGAAGACCTCTACTCGTGCTGCTCTCCACAGCAGCCGCCTCACCTTCTACAGCACCTGGTGCTCCCACTGAGCGTCAGGAGGTGACCTGCTGCCAAGAAGAGGTCCTTCGCTGCCGGACGCCTGCCGCTGAGAAGTTATGAAATTCTACGATGGCATTTCGGTAAAGACTGATTGATTAAAGCTAAGCCCAGCAGCAAATCAAAGTCTGTAGTGACTGTCACCACAGTTAACGAACTCCAGCAAATCACAGTCACTGGTGCAGGAAAAGGGACCAAAAGGCATCATCTGTGCCATTTCCTTGCTGGGATCAACCCGCCCTGATGAATATCTGTCTAACCTGCTCTCAGAGCCAGGAGTTGGCAACCCCTCCACTCATCCTAATGCTGAGAAATTGTTTCTGACCATCTGAGCTTATTCTCCCTGTTGTTTTTTTTCAGGGAAGGCTGAGCAAGCACAGGGCCCAGGGTCAGCTCACAGGATGGACTTGTATGTCAGCTGACAGTGCTCGGGAGGAGAGCAATTCACTGGAACACCCTCCTCCTCGAAAAGGATAACTGTCATCTCCCTAAGGCCATAGCTCCATGGTCACTCATCACCTCTACTGCCAAAAGGGGGTATTGCCCCTTCCCCAGCTTGTCCCTGCCCATTTGCTTGTGCTGGTGCAGGTGTCCATGGGGCCAACGTGGGGACATTGTCCATCCAAAGGCCAACCAGGCAACCCATGGAGTTTTCCTCAGGCTGGTTCCCACTCCAGCTTGCCACAAGGCCTTTCCCAACCATAGCAAGAGGGGAGTGACAATGAGTGACCATGACCAGCCCTCGAGTCAATCCTCTGTGATGGATAACCATGACTTGGCCCTAATGTAGGCAAGAGGTGGACTCCCCAGCACACACCTACACGTGCCTGCTGGCAAGCCCTTCTCTTCCTCTCCTCCCTTTTCACCATTTCACCTTTCCCCTCCCCTCCGTAGCCTTCTTCACCCACCTCTCACTTCTCCCCTGCACAACCCGCTCACTCTTTTGCCACCACTTCCCTTGACGTTCTCTATGTTCCCATTTTCATTACTTGCTCCACCATACTTCCACGATCTTCTGGGTTTTGCTAAAAATCACCGTGTTGTCCTTGCTTCCTGATATGTTCTCAGGTCTCTTATTCAGGCAAACATTCCTACGTGTGAGGAACAGCTCAAGGTGGCAAAAAGTCCAGGAGTGAACCCATCCAGACCTGCTGATGGTGTGCTCCTCATGGAGCTGGTCTCCACACACCTCCTGCATCTGAGTTGTGCTTGATGCAGTCGGCCCCAGGAAAGTATTGATTTTTTAGGGTGGGATGCAGCACACGTTGGGTTGGTCCTACAAGGAAGCTGAAAATACACTGCACCGTGGTCAAGGAGGAGACAGGGTGATGGGGAGAGAGGGAATCAGGCCCAGTCGCTTTTGGTGTTTGGTGCCAAAGCCCTAGTTTTGATGGGTTTCACCGCTTTGAGTCATTTATTATAGTGGGGTAATGAAGTCATGTGTAAATGTTAGATTTAGCTTTCGGCTGTCAGCTGTTCCCTCTTAAAAAAAATAAGGAGAAAGAGAGACAGAGCAGGAGAGGGGAGGGGTGAGAAAGAGAGAGAGGCTTTCTGGTGAGGGCTGGGTAATAAATTACAGGAGCAGTTCTTGGGCTGCCAATTTAACACCATAAATCAAGCCCTGGGTATTACCCAAGTGCTCCCTGCGGAGGGCTGTCGGGTCAGAACGACCACCTTTTCAAATACTGGAAATGAAATCTTCCTAAATGCTGACCAACCTCATCCCTGCCAGAAGCAGTAATTTATTACCTTATTAAAGGGCAGGAATTGGGAGAGGACGGCAGGGGAGCGAGCGAGGGGGGAGTCACTCTCACGGCTGCCTGTGGCCAGACCCCAAGCTCTCAGCACCCACAGGGATGAAACAGCCCCCTTCCCCCTCACCCTATAGTCCATACAGGGGGTGCTCCCACCTTGGCACTAGCCAGCAGTGCCCTCCCACTGGCCACGTGGCTGCTGCAGGGGCAGTTGTTGGAAGTCGGTGCCAGGCAAGGCATGATTCTGTTCTCTACTCATGCGACGGATTTCGGAGGTCACAGACACAGTCATAAATGATGGAGAGGGGGATTTAAAAATAGCGACGGCTCTACGTGGCTGCGGTACCTTATGGAATGAATGGTGGGGGAGAGGAAAGGGGACGGGTGTCTGCTGCCAGGGCACTTGGGCTCGTGCATGAACCAGCAGCCCCGGTGCCGGGGAGTGCGGTGCAGTGATTGCCCAGGGGACAGGGCACCGAGGTCCCTGGTTGCCAGCCCCAGATCTGCAAGGACATGCCTAAGAGCGGGAGACACGTTCCCTCCTGTTCTTCTCAGCCCTGGGTGTGCTCCTGCTGGGTTGTTTATCCCCCAGCTGCACGGGGGCTGGTGATCACTCACCTGGGTGGCTGGTGTGGGAGGAAAACATATCCAGAGCCAGCCCTATGTCACCGAGGAGGAAGGTGCTGAAGGAGAATGAACCAGCACGAAGAAGAAAAGAAGACATGATACCTGGGCTGGAGGGAAGGACGAGCTTCCCAGGACTGCTGTGTTCCCACATGGGGTGATTTTGTCATAAATTCAGATTTTTCCACTCTACTGAGAACTGACCTGGGTCTGTCAGACCCTTGTCTCAAAGGACAATGAGTCCGGGACTCGATGGCCTCTTATCACAGCCTCCCATCAGTACATTGCATTCCCCCTCGGTACCAGAAGGCAGCTGCTCTGGAGATGCACTTGGTCTCCTGCGGCCGTCCCGCCTGCCTGCCTGGGCGACGGGCTCAGCGAAGGAGAGGCTGAGAGCCCTGGGCTGATGCCACATCCTGACGCTGTTGTTGCTGGTGGCAGCCACAAGTAGGGGCACGGAAGGAAGATTTTAACTTAAGTTGTCCCGCCTCCTCCTAAAAGCCAGGCCCTGCTTGCAGTGATCAAAAGAACTGTCCCAAAAATATCGTATGAGAAAATAATAGAGAAATCTCCCCGTCGCTGTGTCAGGAAGAGCTCTGGCTGCACGGATCCAAAGGTCTGAATGCACAGTAGCATTAAACCTTCACTGGTTTAGACAGATTCTTCTGTTTTGTTGGAACAAATTAACTCTGTGAGATTCACTCGGTGTCTGTAAGAGGAATGGGGGGAGCAGAAAAGGGGCTGTTGTTGCTAAAGGAGACCAGCAGGATGAAGCAAGCCAGGTGCCAAGATGCTGCTGACCACAGAAAGTCCTGGTTTAGGGCCACCTATGAGCTAAGTTTTTAATGTCTCCTTAATGTAAACCGTCTGGTTGGGACATCTGGCTGTCAGTGTGTCTTCTCGCAAGCAGCTGTTTGCAGTAACCTGTGGCTTTCATGGAAACTGGGCTCACGAGGACCCCAGTGTGATGTATTTATTACACGGAGGCAATCAACTTCCCTCTTGTCGCTCAGTTTTACGAGCGAACATTTACTGTGAAGCTGAGGCTCATCTGATAAACATTTCAAGGTACGAAAACGAACGTCCCCCTGGGAAAGAGAACAGTCTGTCAATTAAAATCGTGTCACGGGATGGCCTCCCTTGGCAAAGCCTCACTCCCCTCCTGCTACGTCAGTGCCTCCGTTTCTGTCCAAGCTCCCCGAGAAGCGAGGCTGGACGGCAGCGCTTCGCTCTCCTCCAGAGCCTGGCACCGGCTGCCGCGGCATTTAGAGATGCTTCTCCTTGGCTGTAAGTCACGTATTTCCCAAGCACAGAGCAGGAGCATCCGAGCACTGTGAGGAGCTCATCTGGCTCGGCGAGGAAGACAGGCAGCAGCCGAATCGACCACCGGCTCCAGATGTAGCTTGGTACAGAGTGGGGCAATTTAAATGTCACCTTGCAAGTCTCACGGCTCGATGTAGGTATCAGGGTAGATAGCATCCTTCAATAAGTGTGCTGGATCTCAAATAACGGAGGAAATAGGGATGTGTGAGAAGAGGCTGATGGTTCCCAGGGATCTATAGAGGAGCAATTGGAAAGGACAAACAAGTCTGCAGTGTCATCAAAGGAGGAGGAGGGCAGTGGGAAGGATGAGAGTGGCTCCCTGCCAGAGGCTAATGAACTACCAAAGAAACTATGACCAAGGTCATCTCTGGAGGAGGGCAAGCCCCAGACCAGCTTGGATTTATGTCCAGGAGGGGTGTAAACTGTTGTGAGGAACTGTTGTGTGTCATCCTGGTAGTACAGACAGATCCTCAGCTATGTCCAACAAGCAGATAGGAGCAGAAGGGAGAGAAGGAAAACCTTTTCCAACTATTAATGGACTGCAAAACCCTGTTTCTCCGCCTTCTTCTGCTTCAGCTTCTCAGAGAACAACATGTTAGATGAGGATGCTGGATGAACGTCTAAAGCCCTAAAAGCTTTAAAGCAGGTGAAGGCGTTTTGAATCCTGTAAGAGATTTCAAGATGTCCAGGAAGATACGGCTACTTCCGAGCTGAGAGTCTCCCAAGAGGCTGGGTGGCAGCCTGGCCTTTGCTGGGACACTGCCAGGACACTGCCAGCCCCCTGGATGCAATGTAGTCCAGGAATCTGTTGTTCCTGAGCTGTGTTCTCTCAGAGTCCTACCACCCCTTTCAATGTACACTGGGGGTTTGCAGGTGCAGTCCCTCTGGAAAGGCTGTTCTTTGTAACTCCCAGGAACACTCCTCTCTCAGCCCTCCTCAGAGCATCAAATGTATAGTAAAGAGAAATTATTTCTGGCATAAATCTGCATATAGGTACGAGCTGTGGTGCTGTGCCCTCACTGGCATCCTTCACTATGTTCCCAGCCTACTTTGGACCCTTTGACCCTCACCCCCCAGCTTTGCCGACACACTCAGCTCATCTACAGTATCACCTGCCTGGTCCAGGCTGGTTGTGAGATGTCCCACCAGGATTCATCCCAAGACCACCCAGCTGCTAGATATCCCATAAACATTTATCCAAAGACCGACTGGGACCTGGCAGTCCCAGGGGATGGCAGCACCACATGGTGAACCAGAAGGGGACTTCTCTCTGCTACAAGAAGGCAACAAGGTCCACTTCCACAGTGGCCAAGCAGAGGGGTGCCCCAGGTGGTGGGGCAGGGGGGGGAAATGCAGGGAAGGGACAGGTACCTGGGCCCCAGCTCGTCCTCACTGCGCCAGACGAAGTCTCCAAACTTCTCGTAGTGGGAGTTGTAGTGGTGCTGGACTCGGAAGAGCATGGAAGCGGAGACCTCCATCAGCGTGTTGTAGGCCGTCTGCTGCTCCTTCCCACTGGTGTAGCCGTTGTAGAGGTTGTAGATTTTGTCAGCTATCTCTGGAAAGGATCACGGGGCACGGGATTAATGAACGGCCAGAAGGTGCTAAGGCAGGAGGAGGAGGAGGAGGAGCGAAGTCCTTGGCAGGGCTGGCAGGAGGGGCAGGCGTCTGGGATGGCTGCCAGTCCCTTGGGGATGCCAGCAGCAGGGTTTAGTGACCCGGGGAGCATTTAGCAGTTCCTCGGGCTAGTCCTGCAGCCAGTGCCCTGCAGGAGCAGCCCCAAAGCAGCAACCACAAACACTCCAGCAATGCTCCATGAAGGAAGGGGAGAAGGAGAGGAGGAGGCTGCCAGCACAGGCAGGCGCAGCCTCATCCCCCCGGGTAGGGCAGGCAACCTCTTCCCGGATTCACCAAACCAAAAGCAATTGCAAAAGCAATCTGATGATGCTGAAGTGTAGGAAGAGTATGACACTGTTGGTAACAACATGGTACTTGAGCCAGAAATACAGCAAATCATCATTATGGGTATACACTAGAGCAGCTGAGACGTGTTAAACAAGAGGGAGCACTCTCTACTGTAGAAAAGGATCTCTTTCTGGAAAACGCACAAAATCCCATTTCCTTCCTTTTCTTATAGTCTCCCATTTGCTCATTTTTCTTGGGAATGTTTAGCAGTAACATGAAAGCACTAATGAAAACTTTCTTTGCGTGCCTTTCAAAATAAAAAGCAAACAAGAAAGAAAACAGGTAACCCTCCTCTCCCGAATCCTTTTAAATTTAAAAGCAGCAAAGCGCTCTGGGTGTGAGAAGGAACGGGACTGGTTTTGCCACTGGAAATTGCAAATGTGTAGAAGTGGTTGGGCTTTTATCGGTGTTTCTATTTCAGAACCGAACCAGCTGCCACCAGCATCCTTAGGAACACCTGGAGGTGACAGTGACCCATGCCACTCACTGCCCTGGCACAGCGAGGGCAGCCTCGATAGCTTCTGCAAGAAGAGATTGCTCTTTTCCCACAAAATGTGTGTCAAACGCTCATTATCGGCTCCCATGGCCACGCACGGGAAGGATGCCGCGGCGCTGCGTGGCACAGGACCACAGGAGCCACCAGCTGCCCAGCCCAGGGGACTTTGTTACTGGAAACTCTTGTAATTTGTCACCCCTCCCCAGATTCATGTCCCTGTGCCCGTGGGCGAATTTACAGGAGCCTTCACAGTGGGGGAGGAGGGGCTGGACAGGCCTGCAGGAGTACCAGGAATCCAGGAAAAGCAAAACTAGAAGGAAATGTCTTCTCTTGTGGCAAATGGGGTGCCTGAAGACTGACCTTCTGCTTTGCTGTCATCGACCAGCGGGCAGGCTGTCCTCAGGGTGACCGTGCTCAGCTCTGAGTGTCTCCCTCGCGTATCCACTGCGTAGAGGGTGAATCTGAAAGGCAGGAAGGAAAAAGGAAAATAATGTCTTTATCCCTCAGTCCCACACCGCCAGGTTGTTATGGGAACCGGGCTCCACAAGAGAAAGGGAAATATGGTCCAGGCTCCTATCAGTCCATTTTGGCATCTCAAGGAGATGGTGAGGTGACCTCGGGCTTAGACCAGGAGAGCACTCAGGGAAAGGAGTGCCACAGGCCACCGTGTCCCCGTGCAGCATCACCCCCTGCCATCCCCGGGAGCCTTGCGGGGCCGTACCCTGCAGCCCCCTGACTGCCAAAGGACGCCAGCATCTCTGGGGCTGCTTTGCCAGGCACCGATGCACACATTTTAATGCTGTGGCATTTGCAAGCTGGGCTCCTCTCCGGCCCTCCGGAGAGCGGAGCAGTAATTCCTGCCGTAAGCGGGCTCTGTGCTGACAAGTGACAGCTCGTACACATCCTGTGAACGGCCCTTGAGGTTGTTTTCTCCCTCATTTCCTCACCAGGGTGGGGTTGGTAAAAAGGGTGGGAATGATAATTTCACACTTGAAGCTAATGAAGAGCATCTGACAGTAAAATACGGCTTTTGTGCCGGATGAAACAGTGAATAAACAGGCTGTGGCTGCATGGGACGTCCCGGGATGCTGAGCTCAGAGTCCTGGTCAGAATATCAAAGCTCCAAAATGAGAATGCTTCTTCGCAGCAGGGGCGACAATCTTCGGTCCACTCTCCCAAAAGGCAATCGGGTCGTATTTATTCACTCGGAGCCAGGCATGGAAACTCCAGCTGGCTTTGACAGAGTGCAGGAGCTGGTTTGAACCCCTCGGAGGTCCGAGATGCCTGGTGGCAGGGTACCCAGCTCCCAGGAAATAACACAGCCTCCCTCCTTATCCTAAGGTAAAACCCAGCAGCTCCTGCAAGCCAGTGCAAAGAGTCCCATAAAAGCAGCCGCAGCTTAAATGGGATTGAGACCCTGAGGTATGTTTACTTAAGGAATGGTCCTAACTCCCCAGCAACCCCAGGGGGGACAGAAGCGATGCCTCCCTTTTCCTCACCCCACACACCAGCACCCCCCTGTCTCCTCCCTGCAGGCCCTGCGCGCCCCACACGTGGCTGATAAGAGCTGACATTTGCACGGTAGCAATTCCCAGCACAGGACATGTTCTCCCCAAGCAATTAGCGTTAGTTCCTTAACAATACTTGCTGTCTGAAAGGATGCCGGCATGCCAAGGAACCCACTTGTGTGGAGGGACAACTCCCATTTTGACAAAGCTGGGGCACGCAGGGGACGCACAGGCTGAGCTCACCCAAGGAGATGCTATTTAATTCCTTGGCATGACATCATTCTCCTTAATTTACCAGGAACGTTGCTCAGAGTGGGAGCATCTCAGGAAGGACGTCCGCAACTGTGCAACTTCACAAGTACCACACACAGGCTGTTCTCCCGCTATAATTAAGGGACAGCGCCAGAGCAATAGGGTAAGATTGAATTCAGGGCAGGAAGTCTGGAATTCAGGGCTTTGCTTCCCATCCTGGAGGTGCCACCATCCCTCATCCTCCCTTCAGTAGAGGAGGCACAGGGCTTTGCTTCCCATCCTGGAGGTGCCACCATCCCTCATCCTCCCTTCAGTAGAGGAGACATTCATGGTGAGAAGGAATCTCCTGCTGGGAGTGGGTCCGGTGTGTGTCTCTGCAGCTTGGCAGCATCAAGCCCCCTCTTCCCAGGTCTGGAAAAGCAACAGGAATAGAGGCACCCCGTGTTGGGTGGGGGGACCCGAGCCCCAGCAAGACGAGGAACCCTACAGTGGGAGAGCTGGGCAGAGACCCACGGAGCCCTGCTGGCCAGCCAGGAGCTCGGCAACCCCAACGCTCATTTTGCTCATCAGCACAAACACAACAAAGCAGGACAAGGGCTTAACAAGCAGGTTACTGCTGGGAGCTGAGCTCCATCCCCACCCCGGGGTCACCAGCTTAGCCACAGTGGCTGCGATGTTGTGTTTTTCTGCTTTTAAATGGGAGAGCAGAGCTAATGCGTAACCTCTGCTCTGCCCGCTCCGTCTGGAAGGCTCCATTAGCTCCCAGGCAATCGGTGCCAGAGCACTTGCCTTGAAAAACGGCAGACTTTTATCAAAACGCAATTGTAATATTCGGCAATTAGTGCCCACATCACCTACTCCACCACCAGTAGGGTCAGGAGGGAGCTTGGCAGGGTGTTAAAGCACATCCAGCCCTTTGGGCGATGTTAAAGACCCACAGTAGTCCTTTGACTGCACTTTTCCCCTCTGCCCATCACCCACAGAAACAAAGTCGCTCAGCTCAGCTGCCAAGAGCAAGAGCATCCGTAGTGGTCAGGCCTGGGTTAAGAAACACATCAACAAACAAGCCCTTCCTTTCGTTATTTCTTTCAGAAGATATAAGAAAAAAAATTCGAAACATAAATAGAAAAACCATCAGAATCAATGGGATTTTGATCTGGTCAAAAATCCTTTTTTTGAGAAAAAAAAAAAAGAATAAAAATTGCTTTTCCTCACCTGAAACCGGTCCTCTTTCAAAAAACTTAGAGGAAAGTTTTTCATTTCCATTCACTCTGAATGAGATGTTTTGGAACCGGCACCACTACATTCAGCTCTGGTGGGAGCTGGCAGCCCCGGCGGGACGCAGCCCACTGCACCTCTCTAGTTCCTTCCAACCAGGCATCTCAGAGGGTTTTAACATTAATTACGGTCCAAAAGATCACCCTGGAGCACAGCAGTATTAATAGCTCTGTTTTATCAATAGTAAACAGAGACATACGGGGTGAAGCATCGTGCCCCGGAGAGGCTCATTGACATGAAGGGTTTGGAAACTCAGGAGATGATGGTTTCCAATCTCGTTCTCAAACCACTTGACCACCCAGCCTCTCTGCTGCAAAACACTTTTACGGCCAGTTAATGGCACCGCGCTGAGTGCTGGGGGCTATTTTTTCCCTTTATTCCCGGAAACAGACAATTAAAAGAAGAGAGTGCAAAGATCTGCCACTCGGTGTAAACCCAGCACTAACAGGCAGCTCCTGCTCACCAGGTCCAAGAGCAACCTCCGGCAGATGCAGGGGTGGGACCAGCCTGGGACCCAACAGGGCATGAAGAGGGCAGTCAGTAGGAGGAGAGGGGCCACCACAGCACAGGAGGGATGGGGAGGGCTGCATGGCAAATAAAAGGAAAAGCAGAGCAAGCAGGACTGAGGGAGGGAGCTACACAGAGTACGAGGTGGGCTGCAGTCCAGCTCTGAACACTACGTGGAGATCCTCCTGCCATCCTTACATCTACATGCAGCGTTTCGGGCCAAGGACAAAAGCGGGCAGCATCCCCATCGACAACGATGGAGCTGCACCTGATTATGCCAACCCTGATAATTTGTAAAAAAAAGATAATGAGGCCAAAGAGTGGTTCTGAGTGCTTTACCCATGGCAGAGGATCTCTGGGGTAAAGTCAAAGCCAGAAACGAAGAGGTCCCAGACCCCCACGCGGTGCATGAAACCGCTTCAGACAACCTGGAATGCCATATGGCAGCTAGGATCTGGCAGAGCCTCCTTCACAACCCGGAGGTGTTTTGTTTAGCAATAAACTTTCCCCGTGACGTTTTCTCATGTTCTCCCTGTGCTTTCCAAAGGAGCTCGGGGCTACCTGCTACTGTCTCACAGCTCATCCTCTTCTTCACCTGCGCCCTCAGTAGAGATCATATATGAACATTTGCTTTTCTAGAAATACTAAGATGTATTTTGCCCAAACAAGTCCCAAAAAGCATTTCACCACGGGAAGCACACATGCTCTTGGCAGAGATCAGCCCCTCCATGCCTGGAAACGCTGCCACCTCTGCAGCAAAACGCAGCGTATGAAGTTCTATAAAGTCACGCCGCGCAAATGTTTACCACTAAATTCAAACCTATTGGGACCCAAAGGAACATTTAAAGAGAAGAGATAGAAAGCAATTAACATGTGGCCTCGGGAAATGTCAACACCACCTTCCTCGTAGATACCCCACCCAACGCTGGCTGAAGCCTGGATTTTATCACTAGGCTCAAGATGCTTCTTGGGGGAGGAAGAGAAAGCGGAGGGGGGTGTTAAAGCTTCGGTTCCTGGAATCCAATGATTGTGGAAGATTGTCAATTGCATTTTTAAAAAATATTAGAAAATAGAACAATATGTTTGTATCCCTTCTCAATGCAGAGGGAAAAAAAAAAAAGAAAAAAGAACCCAAAATACAAGATTCTAAAGGCACGAAACCGTAAGGCTGAGAATGAAACCCCAGAACGTGTTATTTATTTATAGACAACACCATCGGCTCATGTTTTTTTAACTGCCTCTCATGATGCTCATGATGTTCGAGTGCTTTACTCGTGATCCTTATTTGCAGGAAGGGAGATAAGGACTCCTGCCTCTGACCTTCCTCAGCTCCACGGCTGATTTCTTTACATCCTACAGAGACACCACTCGCGTTCCTGCTCTGTCCTGTGCACGGCTCGTCCTGAAGCAGCTGCACAGTGAGATGTCGCACCACAAACAAGCTACAGAGAAAAGGGTCCAATAAGCACTCCTGCAGCTCCCAAGCACCCACGCTAAGTTAATTGGGTGCCTACAATTAGCTGGCTGCATCCCAAAGCAATGGCTGTGTGACAAACCTGTGGGACCCCAGCACCAGGGAAATGGGGGACAGGACAGAGATGCTGCTCCAGACTCCAGCATCACGCAGAAAAACGTTCTCATGCTTTCCCAAAGTGGTGCAATCACAAGATGCTCTTGCCATTAGGGCTTGGCTGATAAACCTGGGCTTGGCACATTGCTCCTGTGGCCACGAGACTCTGGTTTGGTGCTGGCTCCAGGGGCTGGGCGCAGGGCAGACCTGGCCGGTGTCACACACAAATGGTGCAATGGGTTCTCTCTCCTCTGGCAGCACGGGTACCACCACCCGTGATGCTGAGCACGAACACACAAATCCTGACCTGGCTGAGGTCGCATCACCTGTGTGTTATGTGCACATCCTGCCTTCACCCTCTGGTCAGTCACAGCTTATCCGTACCTTCTGAGAGCAGCCCTGAGGAGAAGGACTTGAGGGTGTTGATGGATGAGAAGATCAACGTGAGCCAGGAACGTGCACTGGCATCCCAGAAAGCCACCTACATCCTGTGCTGCATCAAAACAAGCATGGCCAGCAGGGCAAGGGAGGGAAATCTACCCCTCTGCTCTGCTCTAGTGAGACGCCACCTGGAGTACTGCGTCCAGCTTTGGAGTCCTCAACAAAGGGAGGACATGGACCTGTTGGAATGGGTCCAGACAAGGCCACGAAGATGCTGTGAAGGCTGGAGCCCCTCTGCTGTAAGGACAGGCTGAGAGAGTTGGGGGCGTTCAGCCTGGAGAAGAGAAGGCTCCAAGGAGACCTTAGAGCCCCTTCCAGTCCCTAAAGGGGCTCCAGGAGAGATGGGGAGGGACTCTTGATCAGGGAGGGGAGTGACGGGATGAGGGGTAACAGTTTTAAACTGAAAGAGGGGAGATTTAGATTGGATATTAGGAAGAACTTTTTCGCTGTGAGGGTGGTGAGAGCCTGGCCCAGGTTGCCCAGAGAAGCTGTGGCTGCCCCATCCCTGGAGGGGTTCAAGGCCAGGCTGGATGGGACTTGGAGCAACCTGGTCCGGTGGGAGGTGTCCCTGCCCAGGGCAGGGTGAGTGGAATGGGATGATCTTTAGGGTCCCTTCCAACCCAAACCATTCTGTGATTCTACGATTCTGTACAGTCCGGGGTCTCTGGGCTCACACACAACCAGAGCTGCTGAGGCTGGTCCAAGTGTGCTGACACAGACACATCACACCCTGCTTTGCCAGCCCTTCTCGCTTCCTGTTCCAGCTGAAAAACAATTCGGAGGCCTCCGTTTAAAAGCCCTCAGTGGAGCAGCTCTTGGCAATCCCTGCCTCCCCCCTCCCCAATGATCTCAACACGGGGACTGGGCATGAGGGACCCGGGGCCAGCAAAGCTCGGGCTCAGGCATGTGCAGAGCGGAGCGGCCAGGAACGGTGCCACAAACACACGCGGGTGTGAACACACTCCTCGCACCCACCCACGAGCAAATGCTGTCCTCTTCTAGTCTGTTAGTGCTTTCAGCTCCCAGACACCAAGGTGAGGGGCTCCCTGGATGAGATCAGTCTGGTGAGCAGCAACAGACCTTCATCTCAGCATCTCCTGGCGGCTAAAAACATCAGTAAATTTACACAAACAGCTTCCCCAAAAGCCTATTCTTGCACGAGCCCAGGGGTGATGTGAGGTGGAGCAGAGCTGTGGGTGTTTTGCCCCCAGCCACATGCCATGGGGTGTGCGTGGTCCATAGGGCCACCCACCCCTGTGCTGCCACCGTGGGCTCCTACATCTCCTGCTGAGGCTGAGGCTCCCAGCTGCTTTCATTGATGGCCACGGAGCAGGAGCAGGAGCAGGGCTGGCCTGCCAGCAGCAGTCCGGGCAAGCACGGAAAGGGGCGTGTGTGTTTAGTGCAAGCATTCCCAATTCAGAAACCATTACAATTTAAAAGGAAATCAAATCGAATTAAAAGCAGCCCGTCCACACAAGCCACAGGAATGCAGCTTAGCTTACTGGCGACTCTGTGATTTGAAGTAATTAAGAAAGGTAAATGAGAACAACCCACCCCCCACCTCCCCCCTCCGTCTCTGTGGCAAATACCACGCAGACAATGAGCTGGGAGTGGTTTTTTGGAAGGAGAGGATTTCTTGGTCTGTTTGTTGGGCCCTGGCTTCAGGCTGATGGCTCATGCCATGACAGTGTCCGTGGTGCCAGAGAGCGAGGTGGGCTGGTACCCTGGCACGGGACCGGCCACGCTGCATCCCTACCACTGGAGGCTTGGGATTTGAGTGATGCTGTAAGGGGACAGTGGATGTCCTCCTGCTGTTTCCCCGGGGCTGGCACTGTCACAAGTGTTCCAGCAATCAGATGCTACCGTTGGGCTATCTGATGCCTGGCAGGAACGCGGGGCAGGGCTGGGGACAAGGGGCTGTGCTGTGACCACGGGCTGTGCCGGCGCAGAGGGGATGGCTCATGGTGGAAAAGGAGTTTCTGAGCAGCTCAGTGCCTGCTGCAGGCTGGGGAGAGGCACCGAGGAGGTGACACCAACCTGCTACCACCACCCAGAGAATTGCTGCTTATGTACCACAAGGACCAGTGTCTTCTCTTTTGCAGCACCATCATTTTGGGCTCTACCTTACTGAAGCCTATACTGCAATAAGGGAACAGTGGATAGTGCCATCTTGAAAAAAAACACCTTGTAGAAAGCTCTTCCCACAGTTGTCCTGCCCAGTAAATTACCTTTTATAACTGGGCTTCTTTTAACCATCTGTGACAACTGACCCTGCTCCCATCAACGTGATGGAGGAACAGGTTAGCAGCAACGCTGGTGCCACGCCAGAGTACTGAAGCTTTGCTGGTACATGCATCCATGAGGCTGTCAGTAAACTGTTCTCAAAATTTGCACCTTTTTTTTTTTTTTGTTTCTTCCAGGACAGCAAACGCTGTGAGACTAATCGTTATCCTTCAACAGATGCCTCCCAACAATACCAGATTGCAGTTGTCAGAGGAGGGAAATAAATGTACCTGCCACAACATGTCTCAGGTGTCTGATGCCTTTTGGAAGCTTACAAAGCAGTGCCCATCAAATGCTCCTGGCAGCAGGAAGAGCACAGGAAGGCTGCTTTTTCAAAGAGACCTCTGGAAAAGGGCAGAGGAGACCTGCTTTCTGCGACAGTGAGGGCAGGTGGAGCAGCTGTGGGGCTGGGGACAGGGAAGAAAGAAATGAATTAAAAATCCTGACTGTTTCTTGCCCACTGCCTCTCTGCTAGAGAAATCCCTGCTATGACATTCACCTTCCCAGCCTCGGCTGAAACATCTTAATTTCCCAAGATTTCCCTCGAAACCCTGTCAATAAACCCCACCAGAGCAGCAATTCCTAGTACCGCCATGGCTGTGAAAGAGGGCCTTGATACACAGGCCACCTCCTGTTCCCTAGAGCCCTGCTCCTGAATGCTACCTGTGTTGGAGGGCCAAGATCCCACAAGGAGCCCCTTTGCCAGCCCGACACCTTGCAGGAGGCAGTGCCAAGACTGCCTTAGGCAAAAACGTGTTTCACTGGAAACGAGGGAAAAACGCCAGCGGGTTTCAGCAGGGCCACGGTTTCATCCCGAAGGTGCAGCACGGTCAGAGCAGCCCTCCTGGCCCTGCATCTCCAGGGTGCCTCCACCATCCCGGGGCTGAAGATGTCTTACAGATTTCCTCCTTTATCACCCCTGCTTCTTGCAACCAGATAATTACCCGCCCCCTTGATAAGGTTTCTGTTTCCCCTGGACATCCTTTCAGGAGCAGCTTTACGCCACTGATGAAGGAAGAGCAGAGCAAGCTTCTCTGGAGAGAGGGGCTGCTGCAGGCACAAAGCTTCTGAGGGAGAAGAGATGGGGTTGAGAGGACAGGTCCTTGGCATGACAGCAGGACAGCACACCCAAAAATGCTATCCTGATATCAGCTAACATTAACACAGCCTGTGGTGCAACCCTGGGGCTCAGGTTCCCAAGCACGCTCCAAGGAGCAAGAAGCCTTGGCTTGAAGATGTCCAGGAGACCCTTTAAGGGATGTCCCACAGGGATGGTCCCTGAATTTCAGGAACAGGGCGATGGCAGAAAAAGCAGGATCACTGTCAAATTATCCGCTTTGGGGAGGAGGGACAGAGAGTGCTCAGGGTCTGTATTTCTTGGCAGTTGTGTCCGTGCTTTGGTCCTGCTGGCTGTGATGGTGACGGTTCACAGATGTGCCTACAGAGGCGACACGGCAAGAACTGCCCCGGCTCTTCGCATTCTCCACTGCCTGTCTCAGGGCCTGGGGGCAAGGAGGTCTCCCCCTCTGCCTGGCAAGGCCAGAGAAAATCCCAGGTCACCCAGGATGTGAATCCTAACGCCCAAAAGGAGGTGGTGCTGAGCCACTACGGGCTGGTGCTTTTTTCTCCAGAGAAGCAAAAGCAGCTTGTATCAGTCTGTCACGTGTCAGAGTCCTTGTTCTGCTGGGACTCACCAGGAGATGCCAAACAAAGCCCTTGGACAAAGGTCCAACGAGCTGCCTCCGACTCCCCGTGCTGCTGGAACAATTCCCCCCGTGGCTCAGATTGGTGCCCGAGGCTGCAAATCCCAGGGGCTGGTCCCTCTCCGCCTGCAGAACATCGTCGGGAGCTGGTGATGGATGGAGCTGTCCTGGGCACAGCACGGCCAAGGAGGGCTTTCCCCAGGCTCTGCATCCCACATGTCCCTCAGGTCCTGCCGCAGCCTTCACACAGGCACCACGACACCCATCCATCCCACAACACCCATCCATCCCACGACACCCATCCATCCCTCCAGCTCTCCACGACCCCCTCGAATGCCCACTCCACTCCCGGGGCCAGGGTATCCCGGGCAGCACCCCCATCCCCTCTCCCTCCCCCTGCAATGCCTTCTGCTCTCCTCTTAGCACTGGGACAGCCCTGTCCCTGTTCCCTCAGCCACAGACACCCCGAAGCCTCCAGCCCTGGCGCCACGAAGGTTACGTGTTTAGGGGGTAAGTCATTACGCTGAGGTTTTGCTTGTCTTCTTCACACACACATCCACGGATGGGTGGCTTCAGGCTCATCTGAAAGCATTAATCCTGCGTGCAGGGTGGGCAGACATCGCTTTAGAACCCTCCTCGGGCTGCTCCTGGGACGGCTGCCGTCCTCCTCCATGAAGAGACAGCAGGGCTCGGGCAGGCTGCGGCTGCAGGAGATGAGAAGGCTGCTCAGAAGGAGAGAGGGCATAAATCAAACTCTTCCTCCAGTTGTGCCAGGGAGAAAGGAGAGACGAGCGAGGCCGTGGACCCCCTGCAGTGAGCTCCACAATGGAAATGTTCACAGCTCACCATACCAGCCGTTCAACCTACCCATGCTCTGCAAAGCTTGGCCATCGCCGGCCCTGGGGAGATGGGGGGAGAGGAAGGTTGTGACCCTTGGCAAATTGGGAAACGTTTGCCCCTCCCAACCTCACAGCCACTTCTAAACAAGAAGCAGACACTCCACAGTTTGCTACCCCAGGAGATCCCCTTGGTGGGGCTTGTTCTCATCCTCCTGGGGGCTTGGCTTCCATCTGGGCTGCTGGTTGAAATCCAGCCCAGGCTGGTAGTGACTTCAAAAGGCAGTGTCATCTGAGGAGTAGTGGGTGGTCCACCTCGAGCGAGCCCATGGCTGACTCTTAAGCTACCACAATAGGGCCTCCTGCTTGACAACCTCCAAGGAAAGGCAAAGAGCTGCACCGGCCATGGGGCCCGTCCTTGGCCCCAAAGGTAGTCCCTCTGGTGCGGGACAAGTCCCCGTAGTAAGCTGGCACAGAGGGGTGGTGATGGACCCCTAGGAGCAGAGGCTGGTGATCGATCTACCTATCTCAGTTGGGTTTGTCCCCAGCACCCTTGGCCAAGCCCCAGCTTCACCCTCAGCACCAATCAAAGCCAAACAAAGCNTTGCGCACCCCTGCTGCCCATCCCGGAGGGGCTCTTGGTTAACACCCACCATGGAGGCTCGCAGGGGCCTTCCCCGCTCGGTGAGCTGCCATCAGCATCCTCCTGACCCCATCGGGAACCCTCCGTATAATCCAAACCACATTGCTGCCCGATCGGCTCCAGTCACCGGTAAATAACCTTGACTGCAGCGCTCCGGAAGAGCCAGGGATCCTATATCACTGCTATTAATGATTTAGGATCGTACGTCGTTTGCAGATGACACAGGGAGGGTCTCGTCCCTTGCTACTCCCCGCTCAGGCATCTTCTGCAGGATGGTCCCTGCCTCACTTCAGATGGCTCTAAGTCACCCAGGTGACAATTGCTCCTGCCCGACGCTGGCGTGCACGCAAGGGATGGCTGGTCCCTGCCCTCCCTCACGCACTGCAGAGCTCCCAGCGATGGGGCTGGACCCCCACAAACAGGTGGGGTATTAATAAAACCAAAAAGCAATCGCCCATGCACTCATCCTACAGCCCCCTTGGGTCCCTCTCCCTTCTGCTCCTGCAAGCCCCCTGCCTCCCCCCGCCTTTCTCCGCACACCTCAATTTCATTATCTCTCGTCTTGAGCTGCCTATTACATGCTTTTTGCCAACATAAATATTTAATCCCGGCGCACTGCACAGAAAGGCCCTTGTGGAGTTAATACTTCCACTCATGTTTCCACTTGGAAAACAATTCGGCGTGTGGCAGTGGAGCAGGTACAGGCCAGGGACGGAGCCGAAAGCTGGAGGTGGCCCTCAAGAGCTTGGGAGCTTCACACCATGGGGTGGGTTTCATGCCATGGGGTGAGCTTCACGCCATGGGGTGATCTTCACGCCATGGGGTGGGCTGCATCGAGGCAGCTCCGATGGAGCAGCCATCAGGCAGGTTTGGATGGGGAATGGAAGAGTCAAAGGGATGACACAGCAAGCCTGGGGAGGATGGTACAGGGGACGCTGCCAAGGGGAACTCGAGGAGCAGCACTTAGCTGGGCTGCAGCAGTATTTAGGATATTCCGGTCCCTGCGGTGCCCTTGGTGGGGCCCCAAAGTTTGGATTTCTAGGACTACCCCAGGCAGCTTCAGGTCCCCACCAGTCCCCTACGTACTGCCTTGATGGGGTGAGGCCAGGTGGGCAGGCAAGGCAGAGGGTTGGGATGAAGCAAGGTCCTTGTTTCTCTCTTGGTCTACTTTATGGGCATAAAGCAGGGAGAGCCGCCTTGATGCGACTCTTGGGCATCATCCCAGACCTGCTCTGAGACAACTAAGCTCACAATTAATCAAGAAGATGCTGTTATTAAGACAGCAGCTTCCCCTGGAGAAGGGGCTGCCCAAGCTGGGGACACGTGTCAATCCTTGCCCGTGCAGGATGGATGCTCCTGTGAGAAGGGAGGTGCCGAGTACAACTTGTGGCAGCTGTAATGGCTTGAAATCCTTTCTCTTACAGCAGTGGTGACATGTCAGAGGGCACTGAAGAAACGTTCTGGTTCGGGGGGGGTACTTACTTCTGAGAGGTTCCCCCAGCAGCCTAGGGTCCCAGAGTCACCCCAGCATCCCCCAGCACATGGGAGAAACTGGCACTGGTGGGCGTAGAGCCTCCGGTGTGGAGGACACTTGCTGCCCCCACACCCTGTCACTGAAAGGCTGGAAGACCAAGATGTCGCAATGATGCAAACCAGATAGAAAAATATGAAAGCATCCCAGCCCGGCGGCAGGCCCTTCTGTTTGGGGTTGTGCAATGCAATTAAGAGGCTATTTCCATAGCTGCAGGGTGGTGGGAGATGCTCAGAAGGAAGGAGAATACGTGGGTTTGGCACCCACCAGACATAGCTCAGGTTGCTGCTGGTGGGCGCTGCCCTTTGGCTTCCCCGGGGGAAATGTAGAGGAGAAAAGATGGAAGAAAAGCAGCAGACCCTGATTCAGGGGTATGACAGCCCAGAGCTGAGCCAAGGTAAGCATCCACCTCACTGAGCTGCCTGGCCAGTGGCCCCAGGTGTTTGGGCAAACATCCACCAGCAACCCAGCACCTGAATCGGGGCTCCCTTCCCACCAGGACAGTGGGTCTGTTTCCACACCCAGCCCCACCAGCTCATCTAGTGAAGAGAGGACCCTGCCCCACCACCCCCTCCATCCACCATCCCCTGAACAAAACGCAACCCTCAGACCCTATGACTTTTTTCTTTTTTTTTTTTTTCAGAAACATTTAAATTATGACATAAGCTTTGGCTCCGAGGGTTTTCAGTGAAAGCCAGGGTATTTTCTTTCCCCTTTTCATAACAGAAACCATATTGCTGTATAATCGAATTTATCTCGTTCCTGATGAGGGAAGTGAGTGTGTGTGTGAGGTGACCAGGAGCACTGAGGGCACGTGTGCTGGGAGCAATCACTCTGAAGGTACTCAGGGCAAACATCCTTGGCAGTACGAGGTGGCACCAGGCTGGGGAGACCAAGCAGGGACCAAGTGGGCCACAGCTCCCCCAGGGAGCACCACCCATGGCAAGTCCCACCTCACCAGGTAGATGCCACCTCTGCAACCAAGCAGCTACTTCTTGGCTTTCTCTCCCAGTTTATCATGCTGTTCTCCTCCCTGTGTCAGACACCTAGCAAAGGGTGTAGCTCAGTTTTAACACGGCTGGTTTACAGGTTGGAAAACTCAGGAAGAAGCAGCTACTTTGAGGTTACTTGCTAACCTTGGGTGTCCCTATTTTACACTGACCCTACTCTGGTACAAATTCAGCTGAAGCCAATGGGGGCGGTGCCTCTGCCAGTGAAGCCTTGAAGATGATGCTCCCAAAATGGGGATCACTAGCTGCTTTTGCAAATACAGGTTCTACACCTGTAGGAACAAGGAAGCTGAGGGGAGACCTTCTCGCCCTCTACAACCCCCTGAAAGGAGGGTGTAGCCAGGGGGGGTCAGTCTCTTCTCCCAAGGAACAGGAGATGGGACAAGAGGAAATGGCCTCAAGTTGTACCAGGAGAGGTTCAGATTGGATATTAGCAAAATATTTTACACTGAAAGGGTTATTAAGCCTTGGAATGGGCTGTCCAGGGAACTGGTTGAGGCACCATCCCTGGAGGTGTTTAAAAGACAGGTAGACATAGTGCTTATTGACATGGTTTAGTGATGGGCTTTATCAGAGATAGGTTGACGGATAGGATGACCTTAAAGGCCCCTTCTGACCTAGACAATTCTATGACTCTATTCTAAGATTTGGCCACTTAAACACTAATATAACTTGAGATGGGAAATGAGGGTTGTGAAGCTGAGGGATTTCTAAAGCCTCAGGGCATTCAACTGAAATTGGTCCCAAAACTCCTGACCAGTCCCATTTTAAGCAAAAGAGCTAAGCAGCAGCAATTGCAGTGGAGAAATTGCAGGCCATGCCCTACCACACTCCTGCTCCATCATCTGAACCCAGAGCTGCCTGAGGTCGAGGGGAGTAACACCTCCCTTCGACACCACGGAAGATGGGACCAGCACAGAAAAGCCCACGAAATATCCTCAAACCGGGAAAATACAAGCAAACGTCTTTTGCAGGGAGGAAACAATCCCCAAACCCAAGGAATAAGTTAAAGGTCACTTGAGATCTACTGGAAAGCAGCTGAGTTCAGCAGCAGCCCTTGCAGGTGCTCGGTCACCCTGCAGGTCCCCGGTGACAAACTCCCTGGAGCTGGGAAACAGCCTTGTCCTGTGACCTTCAGGAGGAGAAGGGGTGGCAGAGCTGGAAGGGGTTGCTGTGTGCTGAGAAAATCCACAGTGTGGCACGACCAGGAGGTGGGTGCTTACAGATGTAATGCTCCGCACAAGCCAAAAAGTTTGTATTTTTTAAATACCTAGCAAAAAAAACCCAACAAACAAACCAAAAAAAAAAAAGGAAAAAGAAGTTAATCAAGTGACCTCTGGGAGACAAGGCTGGTGAGAGACTCTCTGTGCTGTTGTTGCTACAAAAGAAGGATGGAGTGGGATGTGCTGCAGGTGTCCTTTGAAACAAAAGAAAAAAGAAGTTTAACTAGTTCTGTGGACTTGCAGGCCATATATGAGATATATGCACATTGCTGGTCTGAGCTGGGACACGTCTTGTAAAGTAATGGCACCCAAACTTCACCTCTAGAGCATGGAGAAGACGATGGGCAGGTATGATCAGTTTGTGACTTATCTGTTTATTTGGATTAGCATCGTCTTTTGGGCCCAGTATCTCCAGCTTTTGGGATCTGAGGTCCCATCCAGAGTCTGTCTGAGCTGATTTGCTCCATGGGCTGTGGGTATGGCTCCAGCTCCAAGATATGACCTGTGGGTGCACTAGTAGCTGAACACCTGGGCACCAGAGCAGCTTCTCGCATCCTTCCTGGGGCTTATTTATGGATACAGCTGAGCTGCTTCTGGCTACTCCTTAAGGTTAGAATTAGCCTATTAAAAACTCAAACTGTCTGCAAATATCAGGTTGAGCTGCTACTGGCTGCAGGGAAGTAGTCAAAGGGGGAGGCAGAAACTTCCCATCCAGCATCAAAATGTTGGCTAGTGACCCAGGAACCTACATGTGGCAAATCCGACCATCACTTTGCAGGGACAAAGCCTGCCCGGGGTGTACAAAAACCACCCAGCCACGAAACAACTCCCAGTGAAGGGACCATCACCCTAACAGCATCCTGGGCAGGAAAACACCACCAGCAGAGTATTATGTGAGGCACCAGCACCAATCCTGCTGCAGACCAGCCCTGCCAGCCTGGGCTTGCACCCAGTTTGATACCCCCCTCACCCTCCTCTTGGCTTGGGAGAGAGGGTATAAAGCCACAGGACTGCCAAGCAAAGGTGGCCGTGCTGTGCCTGGCGTGGGCTGGCTCCCCCCAGCATCATCGCCCATAATTTAAATCCCAGGCTGAGCACGGGCAGAGTTTGTTTTGGGCTTTGGCCACCCCAGCAAGAAGGCAAGCGGGACCCGGAGCCGCAGCCGTGAGGTAACACTGCCTCTGTGTGTCAAAGCCCTGGTGCTGCCCCCGGCAAGGCCAGCCCAGCATCGCTCCTGCTCCGTGCAGGATGGAGACGGGATGGAGACGCAGCGGCAGGAGCTTCGTCTGTGCTCTGGAAACAGAGGGGAAACTCCAGCCACCAAAGTGGCATCGCCCGCTGTTTCTAGCACTGTGTAAAATTACAAACGTGGTTTTGCTGCCAGATTGGCTTTGCTGGGAACAAAACACCCCACCACTCTGAGAACAAGAAGGAGAGAGGGGAGAGTGTGAGACACCAAGCCAGCCAGCAGAGTTTTCCAGGCCATGCCACGGCTTCCTCAACTTGACCTCTCAGGTACCTAGATCCCAGACTGCACAAGGAAATTAGGAAAAGGAGACCTTGTTTTCGTGCAGGAGGCACTGCTTAATCCCCTGAAAAAAAGCAATTCTCTGAAGTGCTCCTCTGAATTGGGGCTTATATGAACTGTGAGCAAGGGTATCCCTCGACAATAGTCAGCTCCAGCCTGCTGGAGAGCTTCAGGCATGTCACATCGCCTTTCCCTGCCTCAGTTTCCCTAGCTAGGACATGGCCAACAAGAACAGAAATTATTTTCCCTTCTCCTGACCCATTTTTCTCCTACAAGATAAAAGAAACACCCACTCCAAGCAGTTATTTCCTTGTGTCCTGGAAGGGGAGAGGGTTCAAACCCCACTGTAAGAATCAAATCAACGTAGCCCTCAGTTTTCCAGCCTTGAAGAAGAAGGTGCTCTATACCATGGAGAACTGATGAAGAAACCAAATGACTGCAACGCAGCAGGATGCTGGGAGTTTTTAGGACAAAACTAAGAATGTTATTTCAATCCATACAACCTGAGGAAGGGGTAGGGAGAAAGTGGCTGCTCTGTTTGTCCTGGTGGCATGAGGTATTAGCAGAAACAGAGAATTTGGGGAGGATCACAGAATCTTCATTGTTGGAAAGGACCTCTGAGATCACTGAGTCCAACCATACACAGAGTCCATCCGTACAAAGACCAGGATAACCTGGTTCCACTGAGGTCAGTGAAAAGGTATCTCCTGACTCCAGATCTGTCCCAGGTGGCTGAATAATGGTGACAGGGACACATCTGGGTCTGGAAAGAGGATTCAGGCACAAACCCAATGTTTAAAAGGGCATAAATGGTCAGTACAGCAATATTGCAGCAGCTCCTGGACCAGACCACCCAGGCTGGGCTTAAACCTGAGCTTATAAAGAGAACAGGCAAAGAGATGAAGATGAAAGTAAGAAAACCCATTTGCTTATGTCACTCTGTAGAGCAAATGGCAAAGTTGGGAAGATCTCCAGCACCTTGACTGGTCATGAAGAGAGCATGAACATCTTTTCCATGGCTTCTATATGCACACTGTCCTGATGTTGGAAACTTCAATAAAAGCCCAACCTTCCTCCATGCACGGAACTTCATTAACATCAGAGAAAGAGAGACCACCTCCTCTTGCTGAGCCCGTGACCTCCCTGTACAGACCATCTTTCATGGGGCCAACCCACCTCCACCGCAGGGATCCCCACGTAGCCCAGATGGGCCCAGACCGCTCGGTGCTGGACTCACTTCGGCAAAACCACATCCAAGCCAGCATTTGGGCAGCCTGGTTCTGAAGCAACCCTGAACTGCTGACGAAGGATGAGCCAGCCTTTCGAGCACAGGCCCGGGATTTAGCAAACACTTGTTCAACTCCTGACTCGCCTTGTTTGAGCTTCCGCAAGCCAGGAATGCCTGAGAAGGAACTACAGCCATCCACTGCTCGGCTTCAGAAGAGGTGGATTCAATGAGGCAGCACAGCTCCTGTGCACACAGGGGACGCAGCCAAAGGCTTTAACAGATGTGTTTTAACCCATGCCACTGAGCTATTTGGGATCTGCCTCCGATTGCTCCAGTGCTCATTCACGTGTCTTCCTGACGGAAGACCAACAATAACAATTAGTATCATATAAGGAGCGGCGGATTGCTGCCAGCATTAGCACACTCTTGAGCACCAAGGGTTTCCATTCCATTTTTTTATCCCTGCTATGCATAAGGCAGAGGTCAGTCAACATTAATCAGCCTTGTTCTGGGCCAGCTCCTTCAGCGCGTTCAGCTTGCTGAACTGCAATCGCTGCCTCTCCCTGCTACGATGGGTTCCCCTCACTCAATGCCTTTGCCTCTTTCCTTAAGGCTGCCAAAATAAAGTATGTTCACTGTTCACCAGCACGTGATGACAGAGGCTAAGAAGCCTGGCCACTCTGGCGGTGGCCTCCAAACCCTACCAGGGGATGACACTGGTCGGGAAGGTCTTGGTGGGTCTTGGCTGCAGACGAGAGCCTTGTGTTGCCACATTGAGGACTAACTGAATCCCCTTCCATCCCACGGCAGTGCCCAATCTTCATCTTCTACGAAGGGGTTTCCATCTTTCCAACGCTCCTGAAATGTGCTCTCCCAGAGCCTTCGGGCTGGTTCAGGATCACCCAGGGGAAACCCTGTCTGAGCCAGCAAAGGGAATGTAAATTCGAGGCTCCTTCTCAGCACATGAACGCACTCCAAGGAAAGGCTCTGGAAGGGATCCTGATGACTTCCATATTATTTCCAGTAAATTTAGTGCTGATTCTTGGCACAAACACCGGAAATGAATAGGCTGGGTCAGGAATGTAAATAAAGTGAAACATTGGGATTTAATCTAATCTATAATTATAGTATCTGTGGCGCAGAGAAGTTGGTGTGTTTGCACTGCAGCTCCATTGAGGAGCTGGAGGGGGTTTTCACTTCCCTTTCCAAAATTTCCCTTTTTGGCTGAGGGAGACTTGGTGTCTCCCCAAGTATCCAAAATGAACGTGCTGGGCTGGCAAAGCTGCTTTCCAGCAGCCGATCAGGTACAGCTCAGTGAACAGACATCCCCAGGCACTCGGGGAATGACAGGGTGAGAAGCAAAGACGGATGAGCAAGCGAGGTGGATGAGCTGGGCTGAAGGCTCAGGGAGGCTATGGGATGCACAGGGGAAGCTCCTCTCTCCACAGCAAAGAGCTCAGTTGGGTTTGTAGGGTGCTGAGCTATATAAGGGCCATGAGCAATATAAGTTTGGTCCTCCGGGGTGAGTTTGACCTCTGAGACAAGCCAGAGATCTTTCTCTTGACTTGTGTTTGGTGCATCACCAGTTGTCTGTCACAGCATGGTGCTCCTAAGCTCCCAAACCATCAGTCTGATTGGCATGAACTGCTGTCGGGACTGGCCGGTCCATGCAAGATGAGCACTTAACAGACATGTAGACATCTCTCCCTCTGCCTTCCTCACCCCATCCTCTTCCAGATCCACCAGGGATGAAGCTTGACAGACTGCTCTGGTCTAGCTGACCTCAGGGGAGAACAATCCCCTTTCCTGTGATGGATTTTGCAACAATTACAAGACTTTTGTCTTTGAAGAGCTTAAAACAAACTTGACAGTTTTCAAGGACCATCCTCAGTGTCCCTGTGTGCGTGCACATGAGCACATTCACATGACTGGAACACGGATCCCACACATGGGCACTCAGGTCTGACAGACCATCAGGAGTGTCCACACATGTGCACGGGTGTATAGAGCACATGCATCGTTGCTGACATGAAATACTTTCCCTCTGAAAACCCTCTGTGCAGGGACTAACGTCCCAACCTCAATGCACTACAGGCAGGGGAAAGAAAAGGGCTGACAGGCAACATATTTTCTTCAGGCTGAAATCGCAAAGGACAAAGAAATTAGTTCTCCTTTTGTTAGTTTATGTTTTGAAATTACAGAAGTCTCTAAAGCAGAGGAATCAATCAGACTGTGTTTATTTGTTTGCTTGTAGAGCATTTTTTGGTTTTGTTTTTCATACTCAAGCCCAGCTTTGATCTCAGGCTGGTAATACTCCAAACGAATGGTCAACAGCAGAGTGTAATTGCCATAGGTACTACAGAAGAAAAAGGACAGGATGGCTGACACATTTACAGAGCAGAAGAGATTTCCATGGTCTCACAGTCCCCTCTCTCGGTTTATGTGATACCCTTAGACTACTGAACAAGCAAAAACATTTGCTTTTGAAGAGCTCTGATGCTGCAGACTCTGTGTGCTCACAGAATAGCCTACAGAAAAGCACAGGTCCCTACCGAGTTGCTATAATCAGGATTATACCCAGGCCAGAGCCTTCCAAGATAGGTATTTTTTCCACAGAAACAAATGAAACAAGCAGATGAAATGACCGCATGCCCGTGTTTCTGTTGTTGTTGCATCTGTGAGGGCTCAGAACAGAGTGTTACCCTCCCATTTCACTGTTCTGGCTTTCTTCAGGCTGTGTCGCAACTGTATGGACATCTGAGCAAGAGGAATATTTAATGTGTGTGCCCTACGTATCTGAGAATGCCCAGATCCTGAGTAAACACTGGTCAGGTCCCAGTTTGGAGCAAATGTGTGTGTGTGCTGGATTCACATGAATCCACGGCTGAGCATCCCTCCACGCAGGTGTGCTGGGACAGGCAGCAGGAGGTGCCGAGGAGGATGTGCTGTAGAGTGTGTGTGTGTGTGAATGATTTCTGGATGCCCAGGAGCGTGGATCCATGCCCCACAGATGCCAAGGCGAACGTGTGTCCGGACATGTGAGCTTAAGTGTGCGCAGCCCTGGGAACGGCGTGCCAAGCCCTGCTGAACATTAGCTGCAGGTCGGAGCCAACACTGTGCGTCACCCCAGGGCCTGTCCCCGCAGAGGGACGAGGTCCAAAGCTCCTCGTTGCCAGGGGACTGATGCCTGCTGGCTGCCTGCAGCCAGGGCTCCCCACAAAGAGCTACTGTCCCTCACCCAGGGGCACCCACAGAGCGCGGGAGCTGCCCACAGCCATCCCCAGGACATGGGGCATCACCGACCCCTGCTTACCCCCCTCCACAGCAATGTGCCTCACAGCCGTCAAGCAGAAGCCTAGCTTTGACCAAAGGGATGGCAAAACCCTGGACAAAGCCTCCCGCCTCCTACCCGAGGCTCTCCCAGCCCTTTGCAGACATCAGGAATTAGATCACGGAGCCCCTAAAGCAACGGGTGAGTGCAATTATCCCTACCCAGCAGATGGGGAAGATGATTTGGCAGCCCAGGCTGCCCAAGAGCCAGACCTTCTGGCTCCCAGCTCCGTGTGTTCACCTCGGCAGCAGCCTCCCCATCAAACCCAGAGGCTCTTCCCTCTCCCAGTGCCCCTGGCAGCCGTAAGCCCAACGGCTGAGAGCTCACAACCGGCCGCTTTTATGGGTGGCGGGTTATTAGCAAGCTCTGCGGTTGCTCCAGCCTCTCCCTGGCACCTTGTCAGAGCAGCCCAGTTCCCAGAGATATTAATAATTATATTAATGTGTTACATACACTTCACAGGAAAACATTTGCAATTATTAAATGGCAAGAGGTATCACTTGGAACCCGCTCCTGGACACAGCCCCGCTCAAGAGATGCGCAATAAAGGCTTCTCCTTCTTCGGAGGCTGTCAACATACTTAACTGGGGGGGCGGAGGGGGAGGCAAAGGGAAAGTATTAATCAAGATCTTTAAAAGTTCTCGCTGACAGACCATTTGCCAGCTCTTGCTTTAAATGCTTTTGTGGTCCCATAAAAAGTTTCATTACTCACTACAAAATGTGTTTTAATTATTACAGTCACTCTGACATTAAGCCCTGGGTGTTTCTCTCTTGCTTACTCTGTCTCTCCTCCGCCTCCTTGCCTTTTTCTTCTCTTTTTTTCTCTCTTATTCTCCTAACTCCTGCTATCCTGCCCAGGATAGAGGATGCCTTGGCTCACAAGCCACGTTGGAAAGCCCAGTCCCCCTCCAAATGATAGTGAGGTTGAAAAGCCCAGACACTCTCCAAACGATAATGAAGAAGCTGTTAATATTCAGATGTTGAAATGATCCCTTTGTTTAGGACACTAATTCAAACAGAAAATCCAATCCCCTGCGCTCACAGGATATCTCAGAAGAGTCAAGTAAGTAAACAAAGAAGATCAGGAGAGGCGTGACCAGCCATCCCTGCAGAAGAGGCAGATGGATTTGGTGTCTCTGATCTGCTATACGTGTCCTACCCATGTAACCAGCAAACCTTCATAAACAACACCTATCACACTTTTGACATCCGGCTGTTTTGGTTCACCGGGCATTTGGCAACTTGCCTCAATCCAACCTCATTAGCCCAGTTCACCCATGAGAGACAACCCTATCCCACCAGGCATGGGCCTGGAAGCCCAGCACTGAGAAAACGTGAATTATTCCAGTGGAGTCTCCCTCCAGTGCCTCCCATGCCATACCAGCAGACACTGGTTTTCTATTTCACCAGCTGAGCCTAACACTCAAAGCAACAGCAAGAGTCTCATCATCTGTCCAGTGTCTGGTGGAACGTGGTGCGACCGAAAGACGAAAAATAACAACTAAATAATAGCATTGGAGATCCCCCCTTGGGCCCAGCACCTCCCCACACGTCTCTCCTTACTTGTACAGACCATCTGGTTCCAGGCACTTGAAAATGACTGAGTAGAGGCTGGTTTCGGGGACATCTCCGTGGCTCCTACCCGCTGCCACACAGGATGTTGCGAGGCCAGAAAGCAAATCATCTGCAAAGCTCAAGGATTCTCCTGCAGAGCAAAGAAATAAGCAAGACCGAAACATCAACACAGGTGCAAAATTATTGCTGACCATTTAAAAAAACCACCATAGGAACACCTCTACACAGGACAGGCAATCAACAAACTCTGGCTGGGAAGACCCCAAGTCTCTACAGAGAATATCACCTGTGGAAAAAGCAAGAAGTAGAAAACACACCTGGGCCATCAGCTGAATTGGGGACCCACTGCAGAGAGCAGAGGCAGCGCTAAGACATCACTCAGGCAGTGGAAGGAGGCAACCCCAGAGCCTAGAGGACGTGGGGGCACACTGCAAACACCACATGAGGGACCACCATCCAAGGATGGGGTCCATGGCCCCAGATGAGCTGGAAGCCTGGCAAAATAGGGCTCTCCTGCCCTAATTGAACTTCAATTCATAAAGGGGACACCACCTTTCTCGAAAACCAGCTGCCACAGTGAAATGTGTTTCTGGTATATTAGATTATCAGGAAAGGAGGCATTTTTATAGCTTGGATGGAATTGCTCTCAATGTGCTGGGTTGGGTTTTTTTGTGTGTGTTTTTTTTATTTTATTCAATGAAAACCAGTAGCTTTGCATTCCCTTTCATGCACACTCTGCTGGCTCCTGGAGCTCTGACTGGAGCTCCTTCAGCTGTACTGAAGAACACTTGCCCCTTTACAAGCCTTCGAAGGAAAGTCTTGTGTCCCTGCCCATGGCAGGGGGGTTGGAACTAGATGATCTTTAAGGTCCCTTCCAACCCAAACCATTCTATGATTCTATGAAAAAAATACTAATTAAAAATGTTGAAAAAAATTTTTTTTTTGTCTTCGGGTTTATAAAAACTTTTTTTTTATTTTGTCTTCTGGTTTATAAAGCTTATTAAGCACTTAGATGATGACCCAGCTGAAACTGAAAACGCTCCAGTTTCTGGAGCTTTTTGGGCCTGATTATCTGCTGCCGTGCAACCTGTCTCCTTGCAGTGGGCAGGCTGTCCATCAGTCAGAGCTCATTGCATTCGGTTCCCATTTTGCATCAGTGTAGCTGAGAGCCCAAGGTACGACGCAGTGAAAAACACGGGAGCAGCTGCCTCCGTTGTGCCCCCGTTCCCAGGGATGGGAATCGGAGAAAGGGCTGCTGCTGCTGCTGGAATTCTGATGGTATAAGCAAACCTGGACCCAGATTACTGTGCCAGGTACCTTGAGCACGTGTAAATGTCACCACACCGCAGCGGAGGGAGGAGGAGAATTCCCTTCTCGGCGCTTTTCTCTATTTTTTCCAAAAGCAAAAGTGGCTGAAGACTACTGAAACGAAGCACAAGTCTAGGTTCTTTGTACAGACCATAAGAAATAACCCAGTGGCGTGACCAGCCCAGCCCGTCTCGCTGTGCTGCTGGATTACCCAGGTAGAATTAAAAATCCCCTCCTCCCCAGGCCCCCCAAACCGCATTTGTGTCTTGTCTCAAAGCGCACAACCCAGTAACAAATGTCCCCCTTGGCTACAGAAAAGAGCAGCAATAAATTCTTTTCCTCCCTAAAGGAATCCAAGCCTTAATTATTCATTTTAATGCTCCCAGCACGACTTGTTCTTTCCAAACTTTTTCCAGGCAGCCTTGTCACCGGTCCCTGTAGCTGAATCCAGTCCCCAGCCCTGGGTCCATCCCAAACCCCAAGTCAACTCAACGGGCAGGTTGGGCTGGCAGCAGTACGAGTCCTGCTTGGAAGTCACGAGCACTGGATGGCCTTGAGCAAGCCCCTTAGCTCAGGGTTTCTGGTTTAAACAAACAAACAAAGCCCTATTGCTCATTTCCAACTTTCATGTCCGTCCCTTTTCATACAGCATCAGGCTGGATTGGGGAACTCCCTGTCACCAGAAGTCATTGAGAACAGACCCTGCCGTGACTTAACAAACCAGATGAATCACAAACACGTAACGAAGAAGCAGGACTGGACTGTCTTGCTGAACTACAGTGAGAGCTTTCAAGCCTCTTCAGATCCCAAGCAACCAGCTTCTAAGCAGGAGAAAACTTCACGGAGGGACAGATCATCCCATGGGTGCCTGCTGTGGGACCTCACACCCTCCTCCAGAACACCTCCAGGGCTGACAGGCAGCTGATGTGGGGTAGGAAAGAAAATATCTGGGCAGAGAGACTGTGATGAGCAACTGGGTGAGACCAAGGGGAGATTTGCACTGGCAGCGCGTGGACACAGGGAGCATCACTCAGGACATCTGTGCCAGGGAGCACAAGAGATGGGACAGGAAAGAAAAACACAGGGCTGAGACAGGGAGTGCAGAGGGTGGAATGGGAATTCAAGGACATTGGAAACGGGATGGGAAACGGGACGTGCACCCAGTGAATCAAAGCATGTATTAAAATTGCACAGATATCTCTCTTTAAGCCATCCACTGCCTTTTGAATGCTCATCTTTCATGGTCTCTCTGGGTAGGTTTGAAGGCAGAGGAGCAGGCTGGCAGCAAGCAATGCCCCAAAACACAGTGGCAGCTGCATCACACGACAGTCTGGTTTGCCACGGAGTCCCATCAGAACTGCTGAGGTTCTGGAGTGCATTGCTGTTCCCCAACATGGGAGGAAATGAAAGTCTCAGGGTCTGTCAATGTCATGTCACCTTGGGTTAAGCCCAAACCCTTGCAATAAAATCCCTACAGCAAGAGGGTGCCTTGTGTTCAATCCTGAGCCTCTGGGGAACCTTCCCCTCTGGTTGGCTCTGCTACAATCAAACAAAAGCAAAGAGATTGTTAGGAAAACAGCAAAACAGATGCTAGAGGAGGTGCCGAAACCTCAGCCCCAAGGCTGGGAGTCCTTCTGCACCTGTGTAAGCAGCAGCGAGATCGCTGGTGGTGCCCATCTGCACGGACCATGGAGCAAACTCGGGGTCGGGAAAGGGACACCCCGGGGACAAACCGACTGCCAGGAACTGTCAATCCACGTTCTCATGCTCTCCCCAGGGTGAAGCAGAGCCCACGGCAGCTTTGTTTGTTCATCTCGCGCACGAGGAATCTCTCTGTTCAGCCCGTGGTGCTCTGAGAGCAGCTGAAATGAAATTTCCCAAAGCCTTCCCTAGGACCAGAGACAGATTTAAACTGGGACCATCACTAGACCAGTGAAATGCAACGCCCAGGAAACAAAGGCATTTGCTGGCATCACAAGAGGATGACGGACCATTAATGTTGCCCTACAAAGTAACAGTGGTCTTGGGATGCTGTGACACTGCAGGAATGCTGACCTGAGTTCACAAGGCAATGGTGAGAGCCCAGTGCACAGTGTCGCTCATCTCTGCTTAGGAACAAGGCACAGGGAAAGCAGAAGAGAAATCTTCACAGGGAAATGACAAAAAAAGCACAAGTTTACCACACAGGCAGAGACATAAAAAGGCCAAGCAGAAACACATAACTCTGTGAATACACCAACAGGGCAGGCACTCAGATGGAAAATAAATATTTAGGCTAATGGGTAGTAATGGCAAGAGAAAGTAAATTGGATATGAATAAACGGATATGAATTCTCTATTCCTGAGAAGGGCAAATAATCTAACTATCTTTTAAGAAGGAGTTTGATCACTCTATAAAAGGGATTATATGGATAAGTAGCTTGTGATGGAAAGCAAAGGGGCTTTTCTTTCCCGTCTGGACTTGTGTTCTTGCACTCCCTGCCAGCAAATATAAAGAAGGATTTCATCCTCCCAAAGCAGCCCTGAAGCACAAACCTTCTAGATTGCTGTAGTATCTTTGCTCGCGTTATTAAATTTCACAAAGAATCCAAAGGTTCTCTGCAGAGTAAATGATAGCTAAATAGATCATCTCTGTGGAGTAGGAGATATTTTATTGACCAGACAGCCATCTGCGTCCTTCATTAATAGTAATAAATAATTGATGTCACACTAAATAAAGCAATAAGCTGTTACAGATATCAAGGACAAGTGACCAGCTCCTGTGAGGATGCCTCACCTGCGTTCACTTCTCAGTAGCAAAAAATCCAGACCAGAGTTTGACATCACTATGGCAAGTGCTGTGCACGGAGTGAAAGATGGTACCTGCTGCACAGTGATTAGAGGTGATGGAGCCATCGTGCTCAGCAAAGGGATGCTGATACTCCCAGATGTACACCAAATCCCTGCAAGACTCTCTTCCCCCTCATCTCCATGCCAGTGCCTTGCCAGGACTGGTCTGCCCCAAACCATCCAGTTCCCCAGGCAGGTTTTGAAACTCAATCTCTGCTCCCCTAACGAGCACCGGGAAGATGCAGCTCCCTCCAGCTGGCATTCTCCTTCTCTCTCCAGAGCAACTGCTTGCTACTGCCTCATCCCCTTCCTCAGACAGGGCTGTGGAGCTTGCTTTTGTAAACACGTATCTTACACCGATTTTGGTGTTGTGGTGAGTCAGAGCTCTCCCTAAAACAGAGGAAAAGAACAGCATGCTTGGAGCTCGCAGGGGGGTTAGCCCCATTTTGTGAAGCTTTGTAAACTTCTGGTCACACCAGGTCTGGTCACACCAAAGCATTTAGGTCAACCCACCTGTGGTGGCTCTGGGATGGCCACCTGGGAGCCCAACTTGATGTCTGGCCTGGAGGAGGAGGACATCCCCGACTCAGCTGCCTGTCTGCAAGGCTGAGCTGGCAATCTGCTCTCCAGCCAGCACAATTCTAGTGGCAGGAGGCTCGGATGGGCAGGAACGGGGACCGAGGAACGCAAACGGATGGGAGCAGGCCCAGACCGCTCGCTCACAGCATCCAAGAGTCTCAGTCTGCCTCAGTCCTTCCACCGCGCCCCGCGCCAGCGCCCAGCCGTTGTGGACAGCAGGCAGGATGAATCACCTACCAACCATCCCACCAAAGACAACAAGAGTTACGGCGTTGAGCTCAACCAGACTAAACACGAGAGCGAGGCCAAAAGCCTCCAGGAGGCTAGAGGAGCAAAAGGAAGCTCTGGGACCCTCACAGGCCTTCCCACACCTTCAGCCCGTGTCCCTGTTCTGAGAGCAGCATGGACAAAAACCAGGTGGTGCAAACTAAAGTGGAAACGAAGATGAGAGGAGACCTCCCGGCTGTGATTTACCTACAAGATTCCTAGAAAGAGCATGAAGGGGAAAGTAGGAAGTCACTAAATGTCTCTGTCTTAACAGCTTCTTTACTAGACTGAATGAAACCAAGCCCGCAATGCTACCAGTCACTTTCTTCTGATTGTGGTTTTCTCTCTCTGTCTTTCGCCCTTTTGCTTTTTTTCAACCTGTTTTCAATTTACTCTTGTGGCATCTCTGACTGTGACCTCATTCTGGTACTTAAAGGGGGGTGGGGTTGGGGGAAGAGCGAGAGTGTCCTTTAAAAAAGAAATGAAAGAAATCATATTTTATTTAGCTTGGTTGGTTTTGAAGCTTTAGCAGAAGAAAGATTAACCTTTTCTGCCTAACTTAATGAAAACAAGGAGAAAGCCTGTATGGATAAATAAATATCTGTGGGTATGGAGCAGGCACGATCGTGTTACAGCCCCGGTGGAGCTGTAATGGGGAACAGGCGCGTTCCTGCGCAGCGGCTCCCAATTCCCGATCCATTTTCAAGGAAAGAAAAACAGAGTAGAATGTCAGAGGCCCAAGTGGGCATAACCGAGGGAGCCCGGGGAAGGCAGATGGGGCCCAGCGAGGACCTCCGTCCCCGGCAGTGACCTCCGGAGCAATGCCAGCAAAGCAGATGGAAAAAGAGACCTTACTCCACTTTGCTCTCGCCAGGTTTTGGTTCCTGAACTGAGGAAACAAATGGCACACTCAGCCCTCCAAGTTTGTCACCTTTTGGGGGTCCTGGTTCCACTCTCCTCTTCCTCCAGGGCTCTGCGGAGGAGGAGGGGAGGTTCAGAGGAGGGATGGGAGCAGAAGGCTTGGACCGGGTTTTTGGATGGGTAGATGGGGAGCACAGGCTTGCAGGGTGGTTCCCCCACAAGGAGGTTGTGCCTGGGTTTATTGTGCTTTGGATCTGGCACGTGGTGGGGGAAGGCAGCGAAAGGTGGTTTGTCTTGGAGATGATGGGCTGATTTAAATTAGTGTAATATAACTTTAGGCGATGGAGCTGTTCCGATTTACATCAGCAGATGGTCTGTCTCGCTGATCCCGGTGGAAGGATGTCAAAACCTCCTTCCCTACATGGCTTGCCAGATTATAAAAGAAATAAAAAGGCCTAGTTATTACTAAAAAATCTTCTGCCCACATTCTGGGAGCATCCATGCACACCAGCCTCTCGTGTCAGATGGGAGCCTAAGCCCCATGCCCTGCAGCCTCTGAAATAATGTCTTTGTCGTGACTTTTCTCAAAGACACATCCATCGGGAATCCCTCTGACTGGGCAGAGGCTGGCTAGGCTGAAAGAGAAAAGCCAGTGATTATGCTGTGCAAATTCAGGCACAGTTTGTGACCCACTTCCCAATTTGTAGAGAGGTGCAAATTACAGTACTTCTCCAAATGCCTTCACCTTGCCTAAGTAATGAATTTGGGGGAACTTGCTTCATACGTCTGTATGCTACTAGACACATTAATAATGATGAAGGGCTCTTCTTCCTCTGGGCTTCCCAGTTCCTCTGCTGATGGAAAACTGCATTTGCAGATGGCTAAATTTAAGGACCAATGCTTTAGTTGAGCTAAGAGCAAAAGTCACATTCCAGTGCCACAGAAGTCCCTCAAAACAGCTTCACTGGTGCTCTCCGGGGCTAGAACTGTGGAGTGACCAGGCAGAACTGAAGGATGGGCTATTTTGTATTGTTCTTATCAGGAGCAGCCAGTAGAACAGAAGGAAACAGTCTTAATTTGGAAGAGCTGCAACGTTCCAAAAACATGATACACCAGGCTAACCATGAGTGTATTCTTCTTTTAGGGTCATCAGTAGGACTCACTGCTCTTTCACCTGAGCTCCCCACAGACTGCTTACCACAGTTCTTCCACAGTCAAGATCTAAGACCTCAGAAAAACTGCTTCAACTCATGTAAAAACGCATCACCTCCTCCATCTTCCCCCAGGCAGTATGCTGCTGGAGGAGAGTGAGAATTAATGCATTTCATTCTGTGCTGTGAGCCCTCCAGTATTTCTCAGGGTTCAGTGGGTTGCTAAGGGTCAACCACAGCCAGACACAAGCTGACTCTGCTGTGCTTGGAGCCATCCAGGCATGAGCCAGTTCCAATCTCAAAGCCACGTATTCACATTAGCACGGTGGAGAGTCCAAGTGAATTTATCTATTCCCTTGGAGTTTGTTTTGGGCTCTGCAGCATGTTAAAATAGTTACTTGATTTCAAGGCAAAGTGGGAACCCACTTGTGCTGGGAGTTGTGCAGACACAAAGCAAAGACACAAGCCTTGTCCTCAGATACTTCTTTTCTGGCAGAAGATTTTATCCACCACCACAGATCTAGTTCTCACTCTCATCACCACAGATAGTTCCCACCCTCATTCTTGCTTTCCTTTCATTTTCAGCTTTGTTTTAATTAGAGGTTTCTAAACAATGGACCAGTGGTCCAGACCACTTGGTGGTCCCCAAGGCCCATAGTCAGCAGTTTGTAGCAGATCCAGGGACTGCACGGAGCCTTATGTTCACCAGGAATCCCACCAGCCCTGCTCCAGCCCCAGAGCCACCCTTCTACGGCATGAACTTATGTTGCAGATACTTCAAAGATGCAAAAATCCCCATACTGTAACCTCTTTCCTCCTAAAAATGCATGAAGCTACTGCACTCTTGCGGATCTTGGTGGAATGAGCTACTGTCCGAAAATTACTCCCAAATTTTGGATGCAAAGGTGGCCCCAAGGAGCTGGGCTCCATCAGTCCAGGGCACTGGGACGTTCCATCTTCTGCTGGCATTAAGATGATTGAACTTGAAAGGGAGCAGCTTTCACTGAGAGACCTGTCAGAGGACAAATCCTGGGATCCTTCCTAAAGAAAGGTCAATGACAAGGTGATTCTGGCCAGTCCCAGTGGGCCCTGTTGATATACCTACAGCACGTCTGTAGGCACATCTTGCCTAGCATACAAACTTCCTAACCTGCCCCATACAGGATGGTTTACGAAGAAAGGAGAAGAGACTTGTCAAACAGCAGGATCAGGTCCTTTGTTTCCAGCTCTACTGAGCACTTTCTTACCTTTATTTTCATCTTTTTATGACCAAATATTCCAGCAGTTTAACGGCCCACAGAACCCCACTAGCTGACTTGCACCCACTGGAGATCAAGCCTTACACACACGTGCAAATACCAGCATAGGAGGGGGAAAGAACATTTCCTAGAAAGCAACCCAGTGTGCAATTAACCACTAAAACCATAATTATCTTGGGTGATGTGTCACATCAAATTACTTTAAACCTACACTGAAAAGCTATCAGCTGATCTGTGCTTCACTTCTCCTTCCACTTGTTGGGAAAGTGGAATTTTTGGACTTCTTGGGTCAGCTAATTTCTTCTATATTGCCACCGTTGCCTAACCCTGCCCTCAGTCCCTTCTTCCACTTCATGACTCATGCCAGAAAGTGAACCAAACCACTGCCTGTAGTGGCAACCAACTTAGAGAAACCATTCTTTGGTCGCTTTTGTTCTAAATAGAGGCAATACGTGTAGATCCTGGTGCTCACAGAGAATTAGTGATAAGACTTTGGACCAGTATATTCCACAGGGCTCAGCATGCACAACTGCAGCCAGATCTGCAGCCTGTTAGCCAAATAATACTTACAAAAACTGGTCCTGATGGAGGGACCGCATGGAAGCAGACCTCTTATTTGGCCCTAATATGCATTTTTGGACATTTAAGAATGTGGGGGCAGATCCTCAGTTCATAAAATCTCCCGTAGCTCCCTTGAAGTCAATGGAACAATAACAATTTACACTAGCTGAGTTTCTGCATCCTGGCTGTGAGCTATTTGGAACAACTACACCATAATGATTATTACAGATATTTCAGATCGCTTGTCTAAGACGGATAGGAGAATACCACTGCATAAGAAAATAGAGAGTTGGTTTGCTATGATTTCCAAAGAATTATTGACCCGTATCTCACAAACATTTACACATGTTTAACTTTATTCATGTGAGTTGTTCCATTACACTCATGTACCAGATAAACTAATGTCCATGCTTGCAGGACCAAGGTTAAAACTTGTGCAAACACAGCGAGCTCTAAATGTTTTTGTAGATATGTTCAGTTACCTCAGATTCAGACTAGAAAGCATGTCATTGACTGTGCCTCTTTTTATAACTCTCCATTTATCCAAGCAGGTATCACAAGAGAAGCCAAAGGATAAAACTGAGAAAAGAAGTCATAATCTGACCAAACTCAGAAGGCAGAAAACACCCACTCGGTCAGGACTAATGTATGCAAGAGCTGACATCAGTTCTGGAACAAGGAATTACCTGGGTTACCAGAGTACATTCACAACAGCTTTCTTAACACAGGTAATGAATCATTCACTTATTGATTTCTCCATAATGAAGTTAACATTTTTCTTCACAGTTTTGATTCACTAGAAGACACAAAGAGGAGAAAGAGCTGGGAATCTCTTGGCCATGAGGAGTCTACTGCAGCATCCATCATCATATCAGCCATCACTCCATCTTTTCCACTAAGACTATAAGCTGAGACAGGATCTCCTGCACCACTGCAGTCCCACCACTCTCAGGGACAAAATACAATCTCTCATTTCTTAAACTGAGCTGATTTTGTTTCCTTGAGGTCAAAACACGTCAACAAGGCGCCTGACACCCAGAGACTTTGACGCACTTCACAAAGGTCATTAATACCACTGATGTCGTGGCAGTATTTACATCCCTCAGCCAAGACATGAGCTCCGTTAGGATACACACCTGCATGGCAGAAGGCTGCAGCGTCATGAGAGGCGGCAGGCGAAGGAGCAGGGACGCAAAGAAAGGAAATTACTTTTTCAAGAGAGCAGGCAAAAAGAAAAATTGAGGCTGTAACCCAGAGCCCTAGTCCAGATCTCCAACCACTAATGGCTGGCTTTCATCTCTGAAAGACCATTAACCCTTTTTTACACGGGAGCAAACTCCAGGCACTGAGGATACCTGCCATAAGCACACAGCAGGACATTGGCACAGAAGGAACACCTTCTGCTCTGAATTTTAAGTCATGTTTCCCAGAAACCAAGACAAATCAATCCTGGCATTGACAGGAAAGGGGAGTTGTTAGTAGCCAGGACAGCTCAGATGGACGATGTCTACTAGAAACTCATCTCACTGAAGGCCCTCTATGGTGGGAACAGTTGTTTGACTCCTGGATGTCCCTGGCAAAGCGAGGTCTCTGGGCATGCTTCCCATCCCCAGGATCACCGACCGCTCTGGGATGGTTAGTTGGAGACATGTCATCACCAGCAACTGTGCAACATCTTACCCCTCAGACGACAAAAGCCAGATTCCCAGAATGAGCAGAGCTGGATTAAGCCAAGTGGTAAATGGATTCCAGGGCTGTTCCAGGATCTGTGCTGACGAGGGAAGCCAGTGCCAGGTAGCCAACCCAGAGCTTGTGCAATGAGGTTATCACATCCCTCCTTTCTTCAAATCCGTAAATAGAACCCAAACATGGCTTGGTCCATGTTAAAGAGATAAGGTGAGTCTCTCCCATCCCTTGCAAAGCCTGAAATAGTAACCCCCCTACTCCCTACTCCGTGCATCAATCGTAGGATTTTGACATTTACCAGGAGGTAAAACCAACCAAACAATGAACCCTCTCAGGTCTCTGTTCTCCCCTCCCTTCCCCTGGTCCCCTGGAAAATGTTCATGAAGTGAAGTGGAAAAAAAACAACAAAAAAACCCAAAAGCCAAACCAACCCAAACCCCAACAACCCAAACCCAAAGCTTCCTAAGGCTTGTGGAAATAACACGTAGAGAAGAGTGAGTCAGGCTCTGCTTAGCACGCACGGGTCACCAGTCCTGAAGGCAGAGATGATTCACCAAGGCACCAAGAACTCGAAGGTAGAAGAGGCCGAAAAGAGTGCTCAGAAAGAAAGTTGTTATCAAAGAAGGGGAGGAAATATAAAATAAACTCGTTCTGGGTTGCATCCACCTTGCTCTTTATCGAACAGCACTCAAATGGAACTGACTCGGGATGACTCACTTGACAGTTGTGAGATTATTCCCCCTGTGCTTTGTCCAGCCTTTCCTTATGAGAAGGAGGGCAAACAGGCTGTAAGACCTCAATCCATTCCCATCCCCTGCTCCTCCCTCTCTTCTTCCCCTGCCTGAGATGCTCAGCAGAGCCTCACCTCCCTGCCGTCTCTGCTTCCACTGCTCCTTTCCTGCACCCATTCCCTTTAAATTTGGCATTATAGGACTCTGTTTTCCCTATAAAAGATGCCTTCAAGGAGATGAGAAAAGCAGGGCCTGCCTAGGAGCATGGCACGCCACGGGGAGACCCTCCTGGATGCCACTGGCGCAGAAAGTCTATTGTCACAAGAGATGGAGAGAAGGATGGGGCTCAGGTGCCTGGGGAGAACTCTGCCTGCCAGAATGCTCTCCTGCTATTCCTCTATTCATCCTTCCTCCTCAGCCGTCCCGTCCCCTGCCTTTCATTTAACAACCATAAAAATTCAAACACAAGAAACTTGCTCTGAAAAAACCCAAAATCAAAAAAAAAAAAAAAAAAACCAACCCAAAAAAATCCTCCCTCTCAAGTTCACAATGAAAGCTGTAAAACTTTTTCTGCTTGGAAAATTCTCCCGGTCAGTTTTTCCTACTGTTTAATCCCCGCTTTGAGTTACACAGAATGAGTAAACACGTTTTATAAGGTTCTAATTCATACCTAACCCATACAGTTTATAGCTTAACATAGTAAAATATACACACACACGCACACTTTTTATACATATATACACACATACACACACACTCTCACACACGTATGCATAAAACAGCCATGGTCCCACTCCCACGAGCCTCCCAGCAGCTCTGATTGCTCCGGCATGTGCTCTGCTCCGAAAGCTGCCTGGTGTGCTTAGGTGTGAGTTAGCTGGCCTGGGGAGCAGTTTCTCCTCCAGATTCCTCTTTTGTAATAAATAATTAGTCAGCCTTGTTAAGGGAACGGCGGGATCCACCGCTCCATCCCTGGAGGCCTAAGGAATGTCCTCACGTGGTATCCCAGGAACAATTTTTGTCCTCTTTCTGCCCGGCGAGGACCTGGAGCGTAGCCCCGTGGCTGGGCTGGAGGAGCAGCACGGAGCTCAGCTACCATGCGGCCATGGCCAGGAGCCAGGCAAGCATGCGGTCTGTCTGAAAGGCAGCTCTCTCCTGGCAGTGATGAGAGCAAACCTGAAGGTGGTCCCTCAGTCCCAAGGTGGCCTATGGTGTGAACACCTCCAGGCGTTGCTCCGGAGGAAGGCAGGCAGCCCTCACACCAAACTCCTCCATGTAGCTACGGGATAGGGTCAGCCCTGATGGGGCATTGCAGATGTCCTGCCCTGTGCCAGCCTCTGCACCGAGCTGCTGGAGAGGCAGTTCCTCCTCCACAGCGTAACCACGTCCTCCACCTTTGCTTGGGACCTTGGAGACCGGTCGTGATGTGCTGTGGATGATATTAAGGCCAAAGAGCTACCTGAACCTCATTCTCCCACTCCAGCTGTTTGAGAACCAGCCACCACCTCCTGTCTTTACCTCCCTGGAGGCAGAGCTGACCGGTTTGTCCAGTTAGACCTGGGCTCTCCTTCAGGTCGCTCTGATTCTTCAGCCTTTTAACCTAGTGTGGGCAGGGCAGATGGAGTCCTCTTGACCGGTAGTGAACAATTAGCTAACTCCAGCCAGAAGAAACACATAGAGACCTCGTGAACAACAGCAAACCTCAACAGTCCACAAGGAGGTCTACCTTACCATCTCTGATAGGCGTCTCTGCAGCTCTGGTACACCCAAGCATCCCCAGGGTGAATAGCTGTGCAGATAAGATCAAGATCTCAGCACCAACACTCCCAAACTCTGCACAGGGGGAACCTTATAAACATTTTGAACTGCCTGCCAGTGGCTTTGAACTTGGCTGTAAAACCAAAGTAGAAGATCTTTATGACTATTGACTAAGGAACTGCCTCTACTATTGCTCTGAAAAAGATGGCTTCTCTTAAGCTTTTGTGATTTGAGTTTTCCTGCTTGTTTCCCCCAGCAGCTTGCCATTAAATTAAACTGAGCATCTCGTGCAGTCCCATACTTCTGTCATAGAGAATAACTATAAGTGATTAAAGTATCATTTCTGCTACACCTCTGCGAGACCACAAGAGATCATTTCCTCAGAGGAAAAGAGAAACAGAGACACAGAGAGACCCGTGGCAGAGACACAGCCGAGAGCCTGGCTCTAAATGGTGCTTGATGCAGTGCAGCTCCTCTGAGCAGGAAAGACAAGACAACAACTAAAATACACCAAAAAATGCCCCCCACACTGGATTCTGTGGTTCTCCAGAAAAGTCTTTTTGCATTCTCTTGTTTGATTTATGGGATCCGCTGCCCTGAACCCCATGTATTCCCTGATGGGTTTTCCTCTCCCAGAGGGCATCAAATTAACCAGCACAGAAATCAGAGTGACAATTAACTTATTTTCATTCCCTGACTCACTGTCATACCTCCCATCATCTTGTTTTTCCTCATCCCTGATTATTTACCCCAACCCCTCTTCTATTCAGAAACCAAAGAAAAAAGCAGGAGCAAACATAACCCCCACCAAAAGGCCAGGGCCAACTGGAAACCTGCACCGTAACAACACAGCCTCCTGGCCTTCATCTCCTCAACTTTGTCTTCTCGCCCTCCAGCACAGCCTCCACTCAGGCTCTCCATAAGCCATAAATCCCAGCAAGCGAAATGAGCTGACCCTTGAAGTCATCTTTTTAAGTCAGGGTGCTTCCACACCCCGTAAGTCCTGGAGCAGCCTGGCACAAAAGCCACCTCTCAGGAGGGAGTTTGTCTCCAAAGCTCCAGGTCTCTGTGAGCAACCACAGCTCCGGCTGCCGGGACCATGTCCCCAGGGGAGCCAGCACCGTCACCATCCCTGCTTTTCTCTCTCTTTATACCTTCTGCCCCTTGCTGCTCTTAAAACCAAGGCTTTGATTTTTCAAGCACAAAGATTGCCTCAAAGACTCAGACTCTTACTCTGGTAGCTTTTTTTTGTGGGGGCACACAGTCCCCCAAGGGTGCAGAAAAGCACTCTGGGTCATCAAGGTGAAATCATGGACATCATTCCTGGCCCGTTCTGTGATAACTTGTCACTTGAAGGCAAAGACAAAAGCTATTCTTTAAGCTAGTGGTTTGAAGTTGCTTCCATCCCCCCGAGATGTGAGATGGGGGGGCCTCGGGCCCCATAATGCTATTTTCATTTTCCTCCTCCTCCAAGAAAATAAACCGAGTGTTTGTTTCCCAAATGCTCTGGTCTGAGAAAGGGCAAAACTTTCCTCCGGGAGCCAGGTGGCTGGAAAGGGAAGACAGAAGCAAATATTTGCCGAATTTGTCAATGAGCTCTTATTCCACCTTTCTTATTAATATTTATTTAGACATAATGTGAGGGAAACCTGCTCAGACCACAGCAATGTGGGAGATTCCACTGTTATTCTCCTCGTGCCAGCTACTGGTGGGGAGGGGGGAGAGAAGGAAAAACGGAGACAAAGAGAGAGTGTCAGGGAGTTCACAAGCAATTTAGAGAAAGTCAGGAGCTTTTGTCTTGACTTAGCAGAAGATGGGACGCCTTGAGAAAGTCAATGCATCTATGGACCATGTGATGGGTCAAAGAGGTTGAATAGCTCGGCCTTCCTTGCTGATATTCAAGGCACAAGTGTAGCTTTGAGAGAGAAAATTATCTCATTATAGAGCCTTCTTTTCTTTTTTTTTTTTTTTTTTTTTCATTTAAAGGAAGAAATCGTTAATGGCATGAAGACAAGCAGAATAAACTGCAATCCCAGGTTTAGTAAATTGTGTGAGACAAACCTGATGTATTTCTTCAATGAGACAGTTCATTCCCCAGACACGAGAAGCGTGGTACAATCTAATTTATCTGGGGATCAAGAGGCACTAGTCATGACACGACACGGGTAATTATTAGGTAAGCTTGAAAAGATGGGAATTAGCAGAAGGATTATAAAGCAGGTAAGGAACTGAGTAATGGACAAATGAAAACAGGCCTGTGCTGAGAAGAAGAGCGATGGGAACCGAGTGATAACTAGCAGAGTTCCTCAATGATCAGGCTTGTAATCAATCTTATTTCTCACTGGAAATACAGCAATGATTTTAGCACCGATGAAGTGGAATGCATTATGGGTGCACAGGAGATCAGAGGATCAGTCAAAAGAAATTGAAAGATCTTGAGGGTTATAGTAATACAAGTGGAATGAATTCTCATGTTTAAAAATGCAAATTAACTTAGAGATAGATATTAAAACAGTTTTTTGTTAGCAGGAACGTCTGCAGATAGAAACAAAGGAGAAGGAGAAACGCCTGGATGCTCTGGCTGGTCACAGCACAATCATGTTGCCCCTGGACGAAAGCTGGAGAAAGGAAAGGAAATTTTTGGATCAGCTTAGAAAGGGTCTTCCAGCTGAAACAGAGAAGAATCAAATCCTTTGATAGCAAAAGGCTGAAGATGGTGGCCCACCACCTGCCTCACTGCCAGAGAATCACAGAAAGCCTCCAGTCCAATCTCTTCAAAGAAGGGCCAACTGCAAAGCCTGGGCACAGTTGCTCGGGGCTTTATCCAGTTGAATCTTGAAAATCTCTAGGGACTCCTCCAAGAGCCACCAAGTAGCTGGTGTATAAATAATTACTGCTCAGTAAGAGACATCCTCCTGGACTGTAGTGTCCAGGAAGAAAGACATGGATGGAGGCATTTAGAAGATGTGTAGATGTGGCACTTAGGGACATGGCTTAGTGATGGACTTGGACGTGTTGGACTCCATGATCTTAAAGGTCTTTTCCAACCTAAATGGTTCTGTGATTCTCTTTCTTCAAAGCCCCAGCACGCTGGCTCCCCAGACTGGTTCAGGGGGTACACCACTGTGAGCATGTCCCCTGTTGCCCTCCACTGGATAGAAGGAGAACATCACACTGCTGTGTCACGTCTGGGGACAGCACATCCTAAAAGCATCTCCTCTTTCAGTGGGGGGAAAAGTCTGTGCTCTGGGAATAGAGCTGAACTCTGGCTCTGTTTTTGCTCCGACTGTGTCTCGTGTAGCAACAGCTGGGGGACATAGGTTTGCTCAAACCACAGCCAGACGATTGGAAATAAAAACGATATTCATATATTAATTAACATCTGGTTACCCGTCTAATTACATGATACAATGTGCATGAGTTTTTTGTTCCCTTCATACTTTATGCATTGAATGAAAACTAAACAAATGTTGCAAAAACAACACTGCAAAAGCAAAAAAACAAACACTACCCAAGTTTGTACTTACAACACTTACTGACACATCTGCTTAATTAACATGTAAAGGAGGACATGACTAAACCATGACGACGAAGACGGTGGCGACACCGAACTGGAATTAACATCCAGCCTGGTCCAACCTGGCCATTTTTCATTAAACTGGGCTTCCCTTTACATATAGTCTTTTTTTTTTTTTTTTTTTTTAAAGAAAAAAGTAATAATTTGTTAAACTGAGCAGTTCAGGGCCTGATTTAGCAAATTATTACTTACCCATTTTCAAAAGCCGCTTTTAATGAGAACCGGCCCTAAAAATTCCAGCCGGGCTCTAAAGCCCCGTCCCAAAGGAGCGGAGCTGATGTCACCCTGCCTGCGCAACGCCTCTGACAGTGGCTGGTGTCTTCTGCCACACTTTGGGGACGGAAACAAGAGAGGAAGGAGGGGGAAGGAAAGCCAAATTAATTAAGAAAAGTCATCACTCAGGTTGTCTGGCGGTAGCACATCGTCCCGTGCGTGTGGCCATCCCCACGCGGCTGGCAGGATGCCTGGTGGCCCCCAGGGAGGTGATGGGGACAGCGTGTCTCTGCGTGGGTGGCGGGGAAAAGAATGGCTAAAGGCTTGGCTTGGAGCTTGGTTCCAAGCTTTTTTGAGACCAGGGCTGTTGAGAGAGGAGGCAGAGGGGAGAGCAGAGCCCCTCTTCCTGCCCCACCACAGGCCACCTGGGGGAAATAAGTGGCCGACAAATGCTGCCCCCCTGAGAAATCCAAACAGGAACTTACGCGATTAAACACTTTGTCAAAAAGGCGGCTTAATTAAAAACACAACAACAACAAAAGACCCAACCCCAGGCCCACAAACTCCTCCCTGAACCCAACAGCAAGAGTGGAGTAAGAGGAGTCTTGGGGCTGGCAGAGGTGGAACATCAGAGGGTTTCGGGAAGCAGCTCGCACAGACACGGGGCTCCCCAGCACTCGTCCCCCCAGCACCCGCCCTGCAAGTACCACAGCTCTGATTGATGCTGATGCCATGGAGGGAACATAAAGCAAGTGCTCACCTCCTGGGTGGACTGGTGGCCATGCCAGAAGCAGCACAACAGATACATACAGGTGCAACTGGGATATGAGAACACATCTCGGATGTGAGTTCTGAAGGGTTAATACCACCAGCCAGCAGCTGGTGTCACCCTCGGTTTCTTAGGAGGGACCAGAGGCAGGACAGGATTACTCTCCTCATTGAAGTTGTCCTTCTCACCAGCCATCCCAACCACACGAGCCCTGCCCTGATGCAGGAGCATCTCCCTGCAGCATCTCTCTGAAGGTGACCAGGCAGGGTGAGCCCCATCCACAGTGGTTTCATGGTCAGCACACAGAATCCCGTAACCCGATGCAGATGTTCCTGCATCTTTGCACGAGGCCAGACCCGTGCTCAGGTACCTGAGGACACCCCTGGAAGCACCTCGCCAAGCACAGCAGGTAGCACTGTCTCAGCAGGCTGCCCCAGCATTTTCCATATGTTCAAGCACCTACCACGCTGCCAAACTTTAACTCTTTGGGTTGAAATTTTCCACATTGGGTATCTGCCTCAGCCTGAATTTTTTTGGGAAAGTTTCAGATAAAACCAGTCCAGCCAATTCCAACAAGGCAGCTCGGGAAAAAAATACAGTTTTCCTCAAGTTAAAATAAAATAAAAAAAGGTCCAAAAATCAAACCAACTCACAACTTTTGTTGTGAAGCCCCAGCGTTCAGAGCAGGCATTTGGCAGACAGGGTGGTCACTGCATTAAAGACACAGCTTTGTCATTAGAAATTTCATTCATATTGCAAGAAATTAGAGGCCAGCAGTTTGCAGCTCTCTCCAGAGAGAGGTCTTTTGGCTTCTCCTGAGTTCCCTGAGATGCTCCAGCCCTTCACAGCTCCTGCACTGGACCACACCACACACACATCTCTCCTGAAGGGTGGGTGAGTGTGCCCCAGCCAAAAGGCAACCCATAGCTTCATCACTACTTAGTGAGGGACTGAAAAACATCACTTAATGCTTCCTGGCTGCCCGGTGGCTGCTGAGACCAGGGGAGAGGCAGGGCAGATGTTCAGCATGAACCCAATGGTAATGTGGGAAGGACAGAGGACCACGCAGGGGCTGCCCACGATGCTGTGCTGGAAGATGAAGAAGGATCTGCAAGACCATGAGAGAGAGATCTCACTGCACAGAGAAACACCCAAATGAAAGAGCTTCACCCATCTCCTGCTGAAACAGACCCAGGAACATCAGTGACTTCTGTGGGGTGGGATTCAGCTCTTATAAAGGAAAAACAGATAGAATAAAATAAAAAATAAACAGTAAAAAAGCGATATAGAAGTGTCTTGCAAATTACAACCTACTTTGCATGAACGGCCCCTGCTGGTTTGCTTGCTTTAGTGCTCTGGGGTTTCTCTTCTGTTAATTTTTTTAATTGCAAACAGTAACAATTATCACATGCTGCCTGCTCGGCAGGTAACCCTGCTGGTGGGGTGTGCAGGCAGAAAGCAAGGCTGCAAGATAAATCACTTCGGCTGGGATTTAGCTCCCTTTACCCATCTCCAAACGAAGCATCTAGTTAGATTCTTCCTGTAGTCAACAGAATGGGGAGGGTATCTCCTGACAGTGATTCCTCACACCCACACAACGTTACTGAAGATGTGCAGGAGAGGTTTCCCACAGAGGAAACCTGTGCAGCTCCACTGACCACTGCAGGGCCCTGGCCACGCAGGTGAGGCAGGTGATGTTAATGAGGATGTGCCCAGGGCTAAAGATACAGCTACATTGTCATGGAAACCACCAGTCTCATAGTCAGACTCTTCTACCGTACACGCCGTCAAGGAAGCACAACTGAAATATGGATGCAGGTTGAGCGTCAGGAAGGAGGACCACAAGAGGCCATCCCACAGGTCCACATTTCCATCCACATGGTCTCAACTACTCCGATCAAAATCACAGCCAACACAACCCAGCAGCAGATTTCTCACAGAGCCACATGGACATTGGTACATGGGAGTCATACCCACAGGCTAAGAGCCCATCACCCTGAGCACCAACCGGGCTGGAAAGCCCAAGCAACTAGCCTTTATCTTCAGGGCTGCGGGCTGAAGGGCTTCAGGGCTTCAACTCTGCCTCCCCAAAATGGGAATAACAAGAGTTCCCTGCCCCAGAGATGGCTAGTGAGAAACAAATTCACAAGAGATTATAAAATACTGATGGAATAACATCTCAGATAGAGTAAAAAGTCAGACCTTCATCTGCAAGAGTATCCCACTTCCCTCACTTAAATTCTTAACACCATCTAGCACTGAGTGGGGCTTCCATCCCACTCCCTACATTGGATCGGGACACTTGGTAGGTAAGAACTTGTCCTGTATCCCTCCTTCCCCTCTGGTTCAAAAGATGACTCCACTCATCAGGACTGCTACCCTCTGATCCTTCACCAGTATCGGGAAACACACCAGGAGGAAGGGAGAGAAAGAAACCCGGAGGAGATGACTGTCACGTGAAAATCCAGCGTGAATGGCGCAACCAGTTGCATGTCAGGGGGCTGGGGAAGGGGTGGTGGGAGCTGGCAGGGTGGGCAGTTGCTCAAAGGAAACCACAGAGGACGCACCAAGCACTTGAAAGATTCCACGCATACCTCCCAGATATGCCCGATGAGGTTACAAAATCCCCGCCTGGCACTTGGAGTGGTGGCTTGCACTTGGAAAAAAAAAAGGGGGAAAAAAAAAAAGGGGGGAAAAGAAAAAAAGAAAAGAAAAAACACAAAACCCCAACCAACCATTCATGGGACACACAAGAGGGCTGCAAGTGCTCTGCTTTAACAAGAGACGCCGCAGGCATCGCCGCCTTGGAATTTGGGCTATGCTTGCGGTCCGCGAGGCGACTTGCCGAAGCCTTTGGTCACATTAAGCAACATTACATGATAATGCTGCAGCACTTTCAGGCTGAGGGAGAAGGAAAACAAAACAGATGACTCTGGATGGAAAGGCATTGCTGTAAACCTGGGAGGGAGAAGAACATTCCTTTCGGATACTTTTTTTGGCTGGTTGTGTCCTCCCCTCCCGCCTCCCACCTCTCTCTCTCCCTTTCCCCCCTCCTCCTCCTCTTGGAGAATTGGTGACAGCAAGTTTTTTTACTAATATTTCCATATTAAATAGAAAGGAAGAGTGTGAAAGGCCATGCGGAGTGGTGGCAGCTAGACAGTGGAATCTGCAACTGAAGGGTGGAGTTGGAGCACTGGAGAGGTGCCGGTTATTTATAGGGTATGAGAGAACACAAAAAATGTCTGGCCCCTTTAAGGCCCCTTAATCCAAACAACCAATGGAAAGAAAAAAAAAAAAAAAAAGAAAGAAAAAAGAGGGAAGAAAAAAAAAAGAGGAGAAAAGGCCTCTCTGCACCAGACTGCAAAGTGTGAAGGAAGATGGGCCTGGTGTGGGCCTGCCCCGTTTCTCCAGCCAGACCTGCACCCCGTGTCCCCATCCCGCTCGGGCAGCGGGACCGGCGTCGGGGTGAGGAGCCCTGAGCTCCCCCGGCAGCCCCGAGACCCAGCTGCCTCCAGGGTGGGACGTGGCAGCTGTTTAAACCATGATACAGCAGCCTTGGACGGGAAGCGGGGATGAACGGCGCGTTCAAGAGAAATCAAAAGGGAGAAACTGGGAGCGTCGGGAATATGGGCTGGAAATTCCCTTTCTTAGGTCGGTAGCCGTGGAGCAACCAGGGATCTCTGAGCTCCGATCCAAGAAGAAGAATCTGTGAGATGCAGCCGTTCACTGTCCTCATGCATTTGGGGACACGTAAACTGGAGGATCATCTTTCAGGCTTTCTCATGGCCGGGTATTTCAGTGCAGACAGGGATGCTCTGGGAAGGCTGCTGGTCAGACCCTCGTTACAACTGGTTTAAGCAGGGTTATTCGGCTCAAGGCCTGGAAGACCATTGCTTCCACCCTTTTCCTAGGATTCCTGATAGATTTTCAGCCAGCTGAGTAATGTCATTCCTCCACAAGATGTCCTTCCTGAAGAGGAGTGAGAGGGACCGGACTGCAAAGAGGTGTCACGCAAACGACAACAGTTTTGTGCTCTAAATAAAACTCCTTTTTTTTCTCCTTTCCAAAAGAAACGCATGAGGTTATGCCTATCTTTTCTAAGCAGACACTAGGGAATTGAGAAGAGGTCCTGGAGGACACTCAGCACCCGGGTGATTTAGTGTACAACAAAGTGGATAAGTCATCAGCTTCAATGAATATACACCTGGAACCAGGGAAACCAAAGACAGACAATTCTGTGGATAGAAAGGGGTCAGTAAAGAGATTCGAGAGCTCGAGCGGATGACAGTGACACTAAATCCTCAGGTCTTTTCACAAGCCCTGCTCTTATTCCCTTGGATCCCGTTGAACCCATGAGCCTTCACTAATAGGTTTCACTCTCCTCTGCCAGTATCGAATAACAAATGTCAGATCTCATATGGGAACCACTAACAGCATCAAAATAAGATTTATATGGAAAGATGAAGTTCAAAAGAACAGTTACAAAGCCCAGAAAGGTTTTGTTTGTACCCAAGCGCACACAAATAAAATCAAAGTCAAAACACTGCCGTTTGGGATTGCGATCGCCATCGCCCGTGACCTTCTCCCATCATCACTGCAATTTTGAATGCTGGACACTGGCTACAAATTAATTTGCTGAAACTGAGGAAAATGCTTCCCTGATGTGTAAATAAGAAAAGGCAAAACATGCATTAGGTAATCCCAAACTTTGACCACTTCTAGTTCACACAGACCACATGCTGATACTCTGGCTCTCCTTTCATCTAAGACAGGAGCTCCAGATCTGCTCCCCACCTTCCAACCTCGCAAGAAGGACGACAGCATTATAACGTCAAAATCCTCAGCTGCCAGCTGGTGACGCTGATTTAATTTTCCTGATGACCACAGAAATGCCTAAAGCATCACAGATCTGGGAAAAATGGAGGCATGGAAAGGTGAAGAGACTTGGCCACTGGCAGGGAGAGGCAAAAATCCTCAAGAGATGTAAATCATTACAGCTCCTCTGATGTCAGCACTCCAGGGAGGCTGGACCAGCATCAAGGGGAGCAGCGAGGAAGAGGAGGGCTGAGCCTCCTCCTGCTTGTCACAAGGCGATTCCAGGAAACTCGGACCTCGGCTCTCCTCCTGCTCTGGACTTCAGCCACCAGCTCATCCTGCTCGGAGAATCTGTCAGCACACCTCAACCCTCGAAAACTGGGGCTTGAGCCAAGGCCCTCAAAAGGGAGCAAAGGAAGGATGGGAGAGGGAGTCCAAAAGCGTCTTTCCGCCCTAAAGGTGAGCCCTTTGGAAGAGGCTGGAGTCCCATTGGCTCCGCCTGGGGATGATCTGCCAGGGGCTGTTTGATATGTGGAGTGAATGAAAACGTTACCCCCACACGATGATGTTCCAGCACCTTTCAGCACCAACTTGTCTTTTCCTTTATCTTTTTGTGTTTTAAACACTGACTCTTGGGAAAGCAACTTAGCAGACCAAGCTGCAAAACAGAGACAGAATAGAATTGTCTTTTTTTTTGGCTTCCAATACAAGAATGCAAAGCATTGTCTCTCTGGGAGGAGAATTAAGTATGGGCAAGTGTTTTGGCAAGAGAGCCACAGAGGAGAATGGAAGGCGAGGATGAGGCGGGGGAAGAGGAGGGGAGGGAGGGCTGGGGGTCAGATGGATGGTTTGGTCTTTTAGAAATCTTGGATGGGGAAGAGGCACACAGATGGCTTTGTGTTTTAAAATGATTCTAATAAATCAACTCCATAATCATAATCAAAAATGCCCTTGTCTCTCTTCTCCCCCACCCCACCCCCTTCCAGGGATCGCAGCTGAGGCTGGAGGGAATGGCAAGCGCCAGAGACAAAGCCCGGCTGCGGCGAGGGAGCAAGGGGACGCGTGTGTGTGAGCGAGGGGACGCGTGTGAGCGAGCGAGCGTGCAAACCCGCACACCTCTGCACGCACGTGTGGGCGCAGCTGGGCCTGGGAGCCCTCACCAGCCCTCCCTAGGCCAGAGAATGACACGAGAAAGGATGAGCAATGGGGGACTCGGGCAATTTTCAGGGCGAGGGTGGGCTCATCCCTGTGGGAGCCTGGACCGTTTCTAAGCAGGGACGTCCCCCAGAGGTGTGGGAAGAAGGTCCAAGCAGGAGAGCCAGCATGTGGCGACCTGCAAAGAGAGGAGCCATCCCCATGGCGGGAGGAGGAGTGGGAAAAGGCAGGGTCTCATCTCTCCCAGGCGGGAGCAGACGTGCTGGGGAGGAATGCCGCGTCCCCGTTCCAGCGCTCGGTCTTGGCTGCGAGGAAGGTGCAGCTTCTCCTCCTCCTCCTCCAGCAGGAGCCACTGGGCCTGGACCGCAGGGGGAGCAGAGGCTCTCGCTGTCCGGGTTTTCCGTTTGGAGCTCCACGTGGCACGAAATCCCATCGGTTTCCTTGCCAGAGGGAGCCAGGTGGAGAGAACAATAAAAAGCAGAAGGCGTGGGGCGAGGCGGGATGGTCCAGAGCGGATGCAGAGGATGGAATTAATCAGCTGTCCGGGAGGAATATTAGAGCTCTTCGGCTTGTCGTCAACGCCTTCTCCTCCTTCCCAAAGACAGACACAATGAGAGACCAAGGAACATTTCCTATTGTTACAGGGGATTTGTCCACAAGGTCCAGCCCCATGTGGAAGTCATTACCGGCTGGGAGTGGTAGGTATCTCGCACAGAACATGCAGCTCGATGGGATGGGGGAGGGCAACAGGGAAAAAGTTGAGAGACCAGAGATGCTGTGTCCTCGTCTAATTGATTTAGGCATCCCAAGGGAGACTGTCACCATAGCAGCCTGGCTCCCAGTCCAGGGATCGCTATGGGCTGAGGTACGAAGTGTTTTGCTTAATATCACCCCTTGGACGGAGCCAAAGTGCTGAGTGCTCCTGTGAGAAGCCATCAAGGGTAGCTCAGCGCCAACAGGAATGGATCATGAATTGCCCTGCTGCTACCGAACGGGGAAGGGAGGGACAGTTACGTCAAAGTTTTCTTTTCCCTGCCTCCGGCCTTCCCTAGACAGAAAACCGAAGAGTGGCTGCAACAGCAGCTGGACGAAGCACGAGGTGAAGAGCTGACCACTGCCCACCTGCAAGTCCTCCTGCTCCAGCAGAACTTGGCCTTCAGGATCATCCCTGGAAGAACGTAATTAACCATGGGTGAGAGCCCAGGACTGAGTGATCAGAGAGAGTCAACACCTCCGGGCTCCCCGGGGAAGGCAGACACATGTTACATCTAAGCTCAGTTGTTTCACGCTAAATCACACTTAAGTCAGCAGCATCTCCAGAAGTGGTGATGTCAACGTCCTCAGGACAGCCGGAGGAAAGGGGCACCTCAGAAATCGATGGGAAATCAACATCCCAACTCATTTGCTGCCACTCCTCTGTCACCCTGCTCCTAACCTGTTGGGTACTGAATAGGATTGAGTCAAATAAACATTCCTGTAGGTAAAACACAGTCTGGCGTACGACAAAGCTGCCCTCCCCAGGCCCCCCAAGTTCACTCACACCTCCCCAGCCGTGAAAGAGCAGGTAGAAACAATGTCACTCATGCTGGCTGGGGTAAAAAATAATCATATGAAGCCTGGTCATTTGGTCTGACAGAAACCACATGATGCATTGCAAAGAGAAGGGAGAGTGCTGGGGTCCAGGGGAACAATGATGGTCAACGGGCAGCTCAATGCTACCTGGTCAGCAGAGCTATTATGGGAAGCGTGCCCACAGGATACCTTTTGGGCTGTGCACTAAATGCCACAGGCCACTGTTGGCATCTTTAATGCAGAAACGTTTCTCCCAGGGATCTCCAGCCATGCTGACCAAGCAGTGTTTAGGCTCCCAGGAAGAGGAGGTACCACTTTTACCTGGATGATACTGGAGCAGCCACACAGCTCCTTTAAACGCTTGCCTCTTTTGAAGCAGGCTCTCCAAAACCACTCAAGATATAAATGCCCAAGTGGGGAGCGACACCAACGCTGCAGGATGTCTAACCATACCCTTACTGGTTGCATTCCATCTAGCAGGGCTTGTCTTTCATCCAGTTGACTTTTGTCAAGTTTCTACCACTGGTTGGGGTTATGGCTTGGACAGAGCTGATCTGCAGGCTCCACCTGAATAGGAAGAGGATTCCATCTCCAGAAGATGCAAAACCCAGTCTCATGCAATTGCCTTCACACAACTGTAACTTCTGGGAGGAAAGGATCTGAGAAAGCTGGGCAGGCACATAGTCAAGGGGACTATGGGGACATAGTCAATGGTACAAGCAGTGTCTTCCAGGGTTTTCAGAAGCTACAAGAACGTCAGCCAGAACTACCACACTTGCAGATGAGCACACACAACTGTCTCAGACCACATGTCCCCTAACAGCACCGGGGAAACAGGACCCCACCGCTGTGGGGGCAGACCAGGAGAAACAAGGACTCTCAGCCACCCTCATGTGTTGTAGAACATCTAGGACAACCATCCCCCAAAAAGCCTCTTTTGCACCAGGGCTTAAGCAGATTTCTCCAACCTTCTGCCCTCACTGAATGGACCTCCTGCTCTAGCCCAACCCCATCACACTGTATTTCTTGCCTGCATCGAGTTCGGTGCACACAGAAGCTGTCAAAAAAAACAAAGTGTGGAGCTACAATGCTGTGCTACTTTTTTTTTTAAAACAGAAATAAACCAAACTAAAATAAAAATATTCATTGTACTTCCATGGAAATGATCACCGGGAAGCTCAGCAGGCTCAGCTCGTTTATCTCCAAGGAATTTCTTCTCAATTGAACAGGATGTCCCTCCCCACAGGACAGAATTCAGTCGGGTACTTTTACCAGCATGAACACTGCAGCTTTTTCTTGCAAAAGGTGTGAATGTTCTCCTCTATTTATGTCCTACAAGAACTCATTTTTACCAACATTTATGCATCATAACACATAGCCCTGATCCTGCAAAATCTTGACACGGGCAGAGCTTTGTGTATGCCTGAGATCTCCCTGGCTTCAATGAGCTATTCACCGGCAGCTCGTTGAAGAGGTTGAAGCTGTACTTATGTTTTATGTATGTGGAAAAATTATTACGTAGCAACAGGGTTCAACCAGGAGTCCCCAGATTCATCAGATGCTTGACTTGCTTGGTACATGCATGTCTAAAATGGAAAACAGGGGATGGGAAACATAATAAAATGCAATAAAAGTGTCTTTAAACATTTCAGGTTATTGAAAAAAAAATCTCTCTTTGTAAGTTTTCTAATTTTTGAAATCACAAACATGTATTCTCACAAAGTTAGACTTAAAAGTAGCTCATATTCAATTTAAAATTGCATTGTTCTAATTATGCCTACAAAACACACAAAACATATACATGTAAAAAACACATTATTACACTATATAAAATATATATTTACATTATTTAAATTCAATTTAAAATTAAAATCATACTGAAACTAAATGGATTTGTTTGCCATATGTCTTTGGAGGTCATGCTACCTTGTAATACCAAAAGAATATAAAAATAAAAGCCAGATATCGAAGTTATGTAGGTCTTTTTGCTTTGCTTTTTTTTTTTTTCCCCTCTGTTTAAACATTAACTGAATTTTTAACTGAATCTTTTTAACATGATGTACACGCTCTCCATTGCGGCGCCGAAGATGATATGAGCATGGACATGCAGCAAAGATGCCACCAGGGCTCGGCTGGATGAAGCAGCCCCAGAGCTGCCTCGTTGGCATCGGCATCATCCCCTACGACAGCCAAGAGGCCACGGCCACCATGGGGAAAGGGAGACACCCAGTCCCCATCGTCA
>JAHREE010000305.1:0-19446 GCA_033628505.1 Tringa tobata | reverse complement strand
GGGAGAGGACCCTCCCGCAGCCCCCGGGGTGCAGGCTCAGCCCATGGCCGAGAGCCGAAGGGAGCTGGCTGACCCGGAGCAGCTCGGCGTGTTCCCGGAGCAAGACTCCAGCTGTTTGCGGCTGGAGGAGGCAGGCAGATGCTGAGGAGCAGTCCCATCCTCGCGCCGCACATCTGGGGCGAGCGGGGAGAGCCTCTCCGGCTACTCGCCTCCCGCCTTGCCCGGGTGAACCGGGCAGCTTTCCCGCATCCCCCCCGCTCCCCCCATCCTCCATCCCCGGCCATCTCTCCAGCTCACACGCTCCCTTCTCCAGCCCCATTCCCAACAAGTCCCGACATGCCTCTCCGGAGCCGCCCGCCTTCGGGACAGGAGGGAGCAGGGAGCCGGGGCCAGGCAGAGCAGGCGCCAAAAGTCCTCACGGCTTCCCCCCTGGGAAGGGAAGGCGCAGCCTCTCTTAGGTCTAGGGGCCCCAGCGCCCAATTTTAAGCAGCTATTGCTGCTTCTCCGAGCTCCTGCTTCAGGACTGGAAAAGGTCCGGGAGCTTCCAAGGAAAGCTTAATTAAGGAGACAATGGTCTCATGCCTTTGCCCCCAGAAAACAGGGTGCTGAGACACCATCCTGGGGGCATCTGGCAGAAGAAGGTCCATCAGCCACAGGCTTGTGGGATGATCCCTAGTCAAGTGAGAATGCCAAGAGGGAATAGTCCCCACAGCCACTGGATGTTGTCCCAGTAGGGTCCAGTTTGCCCCAGGGCACCCAGATGGGATGGCCATTCCCTATCTGCTTTGAGCTGGGCTCCAGGATGGAACAGTTCTGGTGGCTTCTTTTAGCTATTGCTCCTGCTCACCTTGGCCCCTGGCAGGACGGGGACATTCACCTGGGTTTGACGCTCTCCATCTAACAAGACGACACTGAGGTTGTCTAGAGGAACTGGAAATTGAGATCTGAAAATAATCTGAAGCCGAGTGTGAGCTTTTAAGGCTTGGGAGAAGGCATCATAGTAAATATTACTGTATATGAATTTGGAACACTTGCTCTTAACTGGCTCTTCTGGATTTAGAGTCCACGCACAATTCAATTTTTGGCCGTTACTCCTGAGTGCCTCAATTTCCCAGGCTGAACAGTGAAGCTGGTGAGATTTATCGATTTCCACAGATGACAGCGCAGGATAAAGGAAAGTATTATCAGTGATTGTGTACAAGCTCTCCTCTCCCAGCACAGCCTTGCTGCTACCACCTGCGCTCAAGCCTTCAGTGGCCTTACGTGGGCCACAGAGGGGAGATGGAGAGCAGGGTCCCTCAGCTGTACCTCAACGCTCCTGACTCTACTGTCACGCCAGGGGTATGTTCAAAGGCCAGCACCAGGGAATCAAAGAGTGAGCCTCATTAACACCAGCAAATTGACCTAGCTGCATAGGACCGTGGGCCTCTCTGGAGCTGAAATTCAGTGGGGGCAGTGCTCATATTGGTGATACCAGCCCCAAGGACAGCCCAGCCAAGGATGGCAGAATGACTGTAGGAGCTGGGCTGCTATGCAGGAAGAGCCATTGCCAGGCTCTGAGCTCCAGTGAGGTATTTCCTAACCCCAGTGTCACCCTATTTCATCAGGGGGAGTCACCAGACCACCACAGAAAACCTCAGGACCTTGCTTCTGTAGTCGTGATCAGAAACTTCCTTTATTACATTAATGACCATCCCCTACCTGTCATCTCACCATCTAATAAAGAGAAGTAAGGGCTGGGGGGAGGGCTGCAGAGTGATGCCTGGAGGCTTGCATCAGCAGAACTCGTGTCCAGTAGCACTGCAGAGCTGCTCCCAGACACAGCACACAGGAACGGGAGGAGGTACTAACCCACACACCAAACAGGTCTCTCCATAAACACAGCGGTTCCCTTCCTCCCACACCCCTGGGATGCCGCTTCAGCACAGCATCCGCAATCAGTACCTCTCTGAAAGACTCATTTGGCTACAGGGACAATCTCATCTCACTGGCCCCATGTGGACCAACATGACATCCTTCCTCAAATACACCTCTCACGTGGGACAGATGAAAGCATGCACTTAAATGCTCGCTGCTAAAACCATCAACCCCTTCCCCACGACCGGCATGACACATGCTAGCAAGAAGAAAGACCTTGCTTGGTCCAAACGACACCAGTTCAGAATATGAAGCTTTTTCTATCCCAGTGTTCTGGGAGATACGATGCCCATTTGAAAAAAGACGTTCTCTCCTCTGCAAACTAGCCCATGTGGCAGGTCAGCACCATCCCCCCCACCCCCCTCCAGCAAAGGTCATGGTCCTGTCCTCTGGAAGAGCAGGATTATAGGGGTGGAAAGAGTTCAGAGACAGTCGCTCCCAGCAAAGACCAAGTCAACCTGATGCTGAGATAAGACCACTCCTTGACCCCACCACACAGGCCCCATGAGTGGGAACCCAGCAGGGGAACGCTGCAGAATCTCCACTCTATCCCCCATAACCCAAACTAGCCACAGCAGTATTTCCTATTATGTCTCCATAACCTAATCTGACCCCCTCTAGGGTCTCCAGATTAATATCTGAGAAAGCTCACAAGTCCAATCACCCAATTACAAGGAGGAAAGGTTGAGCCTATCTAAACAGCATGAAACATAACATAGGCCCAGCTGCCCCCTCCCTCCCAAGAGCCAGATCTCAATCCCCAGCAAGCTGAACAAACTGGGAAGGGGTCATGGGGGAGATGGGGAGGGTCTCTCCCCACTCTTGTATCATATGAAACCTGCAGGAGGAGCAGCTATTTTAATTGGCAAATCCCCTGGCTCAAGGTTTAATCCCTCTCCATTTTTGCTTAACTTCCCTCAGACCGAGACAACATGGGGAATAGATGATGTGCCCCACCTTGAGCCCCACAAGAGGAGCCCCCATCATCTTGGTGAACAGGGAGGCAGGGGACGATGGTCCTCAGGACACACAGCATACACAGCCCAACCCAGGAGATGCAGGGATGAAGGACTGGTACCACCATCTGCCATCTAAGACAGATGAGCCTGGGGAATGGTGTGGGTTAGAGCAGCCTTGACGCTGGCAGGATCACAGCCCAGAATGACAGCAACGTCCCCACAGTTGGGGATGCTGAGAGGGGGTGGAGAGGTTTCTAACAGGACAGAACAGGCTGTCCCAAGGCAGCCTTTGTGCCTCCTTGGATCCCTTTCCTACCCTTATTTCCTTCCAGAGAAGCGTGGAGGGACACTGTCGAACTTTTTGGATTGCATTTCAGCCACCTGACAAAGCTGAATGCATGGGAAACCTCAACAGCAGCCAGGAGTAGAGAGCAGATTCCCCATCCCGTTCAGGATCTAGTCTCACACTTTGGCTAGAATGAGAAGAACATGCAAAATCTCCAGAAAAATCCTTTCCTGGCAGGTAATCCCAGTCTGGGCATCATTCGGAGCCCATCCAAAGGGAAGACCCAAGTTTCCTCCCAGAGCAGGGTTCTGTTGCATCCATGGATGCCCCACAGCCTAAATTTTCCAAGTAGCTTGGGGCTGTATTGCCAAGTGCCAGCGTTGCAAGCGCAGACTGAGCTTCCCTCCAAATTCCAGCCACAATTTATTGATTAGAAAAGCCTGTCTAGTCCATAAAGGCTCCTGTGAAAAGGTGCCACTGAACTGCGCTCACATGCCACGATCCATCTGAAGGCGTTAGCAGCCTTCACTTTTGATGCTTTCTGACAAGATGGATTTGTGGCCTTGACTTTTCCAGATCAGGAGAAACTCAATCCTAGAGGATAAAATTGCAGACCAGCAAAAAAAAAAAAAAACCACCCCACCTCCATGACTGGCCTCATTAACTGAACTGCCACTTAAGAAGTTCAGCTAGAAGGGAGCATCCCCAGCTGTCCTTTGCCTTGAGGGAGAGGTAGCTCTGAACAGACAGCACAAAGCCCTTGGCAAACACTGTGCTCTCCAAGTGCATGACACACTCGTGGCACCATCCAGGCTGCCCCGTCCTCTGCAGTCAGCAAGGAACAGGCAGACGGTCCCAGCTCCCCACCTATGAAGTGATCTGGGAGAAAGCAAAGATAATGTCCACTTCTGACCAAAAGGTGTCCAGGCAGACATAAAAAAAAAAAACCCACCAAACCAAAAAACCAAAAAGTCTGGAACAACCATATGGAAATGTGAATTAATGAAATATTTCAGCAACTGACTCAGTCCTAATTGAGAGCTGAGAACCCTCCACCTCCCTTCTGCTTTCCAGGATACAAAAATGACACTGGTAGGTGGAAATAACTACAGCTGTCCCAGTGGGAGAGAAATCAGTGAGCGTAATGGCCAAAATTAAGCACTTGGTTGGCGCTATTACACAACACATCTCAGGAAGCAGCTTCCAAAAACTTGACCTTTTCTTCAAACGCTTCTTTTTGACTCGTCTTTCCTTTGCTAACAAGTGAAGTGGATTCAGCAGTCAGGAAGGGTACTCTGGGTGTTGAAAACATCTCTACCCATGCACTAGTGACAGGAGAGGCAGCAGCAATGACAGCTTCCACACAGCAGCCCTGCTCAGTCCAGGCTCCCCGCACACAGGCAGTGGCAGATGAAGCTCTGCTGCATCTCCAGTCCCAGGACCTAAGTGAGTTAGTCCTCATTGAGTGGTGGTTGTGATCAGCCAAATACCTGCCCACCAAGAAACCAGCTGAGATCCACCAGGGAGACCACCAAAGAACAAGCAGGTAGAAGACAACCAAGCAGTGAGTTTAAGACTGGCAATGGTGGGTCAGCAGCTCCTGACTACCATCCTCTGCTTCGGTGGTGTTCAAAAGAGGTCTTTGAACACAAGTCACACAGATGCCCCCTGAAAGAGCAACACTCCCAGGCTGAGCCCTAACCTTCCTGACCACCAGCATCACCACGCTGAGAGCAATGGTCTAGGATCATGGACAGGGAGAGCAGAAGAGCTGCTCTCCTAAACCAGCAGAGACTGTGGTCTCTTTTCCAAAACTCAGTTTGTGATCCAGCTGCAGAGCCTATGTCTCCTGGACCAACTTATAAATCAAAAACCATCTACAAAAAATGGCACCTATGCTAACATAAATGCCATAGAGTTCTTTATGAAGAGAGCTTTGCCTCCAGAGGGCTCAATACCATCACCCATGCTCAAGATCATTAGCATCTTTAACAACAACTAGTTTAAACACGCTTTAATTTCCTCCACACTTCATTGGCATGAATTAAAACTCTGGACATTCACGTATTTACCCAGCTCCTGGCTGGACCTGAAGCTCCTACAGCTTTCTAAGGGCAGTGCCAACTCCTGCTACTCTCTCTGCTGCCCAGCCTGTTTGGAAGTCAGGACTCTAAAGATGATTTTTAGGCATGCAATAGGAGCACAACCTAGTTGTACAGAGATTGTGCTGACTCCTTACTGACAGGCACAGTATTTGTTCTGGCCGGATAGTTTTTTTTCTCTTCTTCTCCCAGCCTATCACTGGTTCTCACACGACAGTAGCAGCACAGCTTGCACACAAGAGGGTGTGCTGGAAGTGACGGTTGCCATAGCTATATCTACACAGTCCCGGCCATCCAAGCACGTCAGAACGATGCTCTACAGAGCCAAGTTATAAATAAGATGCTCTCAAGCCTCAATTCAGAGCACTACTTGCAAGTGTACAAAGCACTAAGCCTTCCGGTTTGACCTCTCTTGCTTTCTTTTACAGACATGATGCGTATTCAAAGACTCCTCTGCAGAACAGCCTTGCTCCAGAGAGGCCTGTAACACCAGCACGGTGATGTGCCCAGGTTTTATACAGCCATACCCCAAACTTCTGCACATCATTCTGCCCAGTCTTTTCTCCAGACGCCCTCCCCAGCTTACCTGTCCGCTCTTCTCCTCACCACAGTGCTATGCACAGAGGGCCCTAGTCTCCTAGAGCACTCTGACCAAGCTGCCAAAATCCAGTTCTCCTGCTCCAAGGTCTATGTGATCCCCAACAAGCTCATTCAGCAGTCTCTGTTCTCCTCTCTTCGAGGATTACAAGCTGTTCTGGATGAGGGCTACCTCTTCTTCTGAACGTGACCACTGCCCAGCCAAAGAGCCCCAGGAGCAGCCAGGATCCCTCGATGACGTGAGAAATAACGAAACTTGGGAGTCTCTGCTCAGACCTCACCTGTCCTGGGACACAGCACCTCGAGACTGACAACAGCACGGCTGTACAAAAGCAAATGAATGGTGTGCTCTTTTGTTGTATACACTTTTTCCAACTGATACCCCACAATATCCCAAAGTACATTAACCCAGCTGTCGACACACACTCAGCTGTACAAGTGATACCACAGAGAAGAGAGAGGAAACCACAGAACAAAAGATGATGGGCTGGGAGAGAGGTAGAACCTCGTGATCTGCTAGCAGCACAGAGCAAGCAGTACATTGTGGCAACGTCACATTCACACTCGCCATCACCCTCAACCACAGTGACAACAAGCACCACTTTCAGAGAATCATACCATCGTCAAGGTTGGAAGGGACCTTTCAGATCATCAAGTCCAAACACCAACCTCACGCTGCCAAAACCACCACTAACCCACGTCCCTCAGCACCACTCCTGGCCTGGCTTTTAAATTCCTCCAGGGATAGCAATTCCACCACTTCCCTGGGCAGCCCATTCCAATGCTTGACAACCCTTTCAGTGAAAAATTTTTTCCTAATATTAAATCTAAACCTCCGTGGTGCAACTTGAGGCCACTTCCTCTTGTCTTATGGCTTGTTACTTGGCAGAAGAGACTGACCCCCACCTGGCTACAACCTCCTTTCAGGGAGTCGTAGAGAGCGAGAAGGTCTCCCCTCAGCCTCCTTTTCTTTGTTTCTCTGCATCTTCCCAGCTCTACTCACTTGACACGGGAGCACAAGCAGCAGGAGGTGGCTTCACGCTCAAGGAGCACAGCTACGAGATGTGCTTTGCAGGGGTACAGGGCCGACCACCGTGGTGGTGGGGAATGACTGGGAGATGCCATGTAGCCCAGTGGTCAGCACGTGGCTCCTGACAAAGGAGCGAGTGCAGGGCATGAAGCTGGGGGGCACCAGGACTTGCACACGCTTTTGGAGACGACCACTGATCCATGATATGGGTCTCATGGTGTGGTTAATTCACTGCCCAGCTCACTCGTGACCTCAAGGAAGGCATTTTATCTCTGTCGTGGTTTTTTTCCCCTCCACCTCTCCATTCCTCCATCCCTCTCTTGCACAGCAAGGGAGAGCCCCTCGCGTGACCGACAGGAAGAAGGGTTTGACTTATGAACAGCGAAGTGCTTTGCGATCCTCTCATGGCTCACAGACCGAAACCACCAACTCCACAGGCCTCCTCAGCCTCCCCCTGTGCAGGTGCATGGTGGCCACCCACCGAGTCCCCCACAGAGAGCTGGGGCCCAGAGGCATGGCAGGAGCTCGCCATCGTCCTGTGGTCCCCGGGGTTGATGGTGCTGGGGAGCCCCACCAGCCTCAGCCAGGTCCTGTTGGATAGACACATGGTTGGAGACCCAGCAGCAAACAGACGAGGGCAGGAGGTGGAAGAAAACTGCACCAGGGAGAGGAACATCAAGAAAGGGATTGAGGAGCTTCCAGAGCTATGAAGCATCACAGCAGCAACATAGCCACCACCCCAGGAGAGACCCACAGATCCCAATCCGTCACACAGTGAAAGCCCAGCCCCTCATCCTCCCCCAGTTGCCCCCAGGCCTGCTTTGTGTGTGCTACAGACACATTCAAAGTGCTTTTTACTTTATTTTTAAACCTTGCATTTTCCATGCTCACAGCAGCTGCCCCAACCTGCACTGCCCCCCAGGTGGGTCCGACCTCCCAGGCTGGCCCAGGAGGTGTTAAACCAAGCACAGGTCTGCCTGTCCCCACAGGAGGATTTCACCCTTCATCTTCCAGACGAAGCCTCCCACAGCAGCTCCTCAGCTTCCAACCCTCAACCCAGGGCAAGGATCCTTCTGTCCTCCTCCCCATCACGGGCTGAAGGAGGCAGCACTCCCTTTAGAGAACAATCTGAGTGGTGGGGCTCAGCTCAACCAGGGGACCTTCTAAGCCTGGGCCACCACAAAAGCCAATGGCAATACCCCCAGGTCCCCTCTCCAACACAGGCAGGCACACAGCCTGGCTACGGCAACCAGAACTGAGACATAAAAAGCACTTTGCACTGCGGTCATACTATCCCCTCGTCCCTCCCCCTCATCCCCTTCGGAGCTTCTTAACTTCAGAAACCTCCCTCCAGAGGAGTGTCGGAGTGACAGAAAACATTTTCCAAGCCTAATATCAGTTCCAGATGTTCACAGCCATTTCAGTTTGTACCTCACCCTGTAAAACACATTTCTCCCTCTCCCTCTCTCAAGTGCAGCGCCTGCTTCGTCCATGACATCATGGGCTGGCGGCTCGGCCCTGCACACACACACACACACACTCACACACACGCGGCCTCGCCGAGAGCCCCACGTTCAAACAAAGAGCATCACTCAACTACAAAGCCGTCGCACACATGGAGTTATGAGTAATTTCACAAGTTTTTTTAATAAACAGTTGGGGATGTAATTGCTCCTCCCGTCTTCTCCGCTGGCTCCCGAGCGCGGAGCCGCTCGCTCCCCGCGCGCTGGTGTTGAAAGCGTGGTTTGTTTCGCACACAAGTTCACCTCCTATTAGCCTCAGATGGTCCAAGGGCTGTGTTTTTCTAAGCACCAGTAATAAGCCTCTTCAAAAAGCACGTAGAGCCGGGGGCAGCTGACCCACATGAGCTCCTGGCTCCTTCCACCCCGTCCCACAGCATCACCACCCCATGCAGAGCCCAGCAGGGAGCAGAGGGGATGCACCTTAGACCAGCCTCAAAACTCCCTCCTGAGATTGCTCCAGGAAGAAGAGCAGCAAATATTTTCTGGCTCAAGGGAAAGGCTACATCTTTCAGTTGCAAAGCAAAGGGGAGGCCAAGGAGTTTTGCAAGGGTGAGAGACTGGAGGCTTTTGGGGGGTAGGAGGGAGGCAGAAGGCAGGTTAGGCAGGGGCCAGGTACCATCTAGCTTGCCATGGGGCTGAAGAGCAGGTTGGCACAGCTCTAGCCCCAGCCAATGCCAAGAATCCCAACAAGAAATGGCTACAACTGCAGTAATACAAACAAAAACCCCATACAAACACAAATAACCCACATGCTTAAACTCAAGAGATCCAAGGGATGAACGGCAGAAGCACCAAGAGCCCTCAAACCTTGCGGGTTCCTCCCAGCCCAGCATTGCCATGCTCTGCAGACACCTGTGGTGCACCTCCCAGCAATGGGAACAACCCATTCCTACCTGCCCATGGTCACCAGACTGATGGGGAAGGAAGATCTGCCAATATTCATCAAAAGCCATCCAAATTTCATATCCCACACCCCCCTCCCCAAGGCTTCCTTCTTCTGGGGTTGACTTATTTATTTTGTGGGTGCTGCTCAGATGCAATGGAGATGTGGTGCAGCATGACCGATGGGTGACAGTGGTGATGGGGTACCCATGGTAGGATTTTTGGGCGGGTGAAGCACGATACCAAGCAAAGGCTTTAAGATCTATAGCAGTCAGCATCTCTGCAAACCTACGCAAGGTATTTGCAAGAATCAAGTCATCTGGCATTAGGGGCCTGTAGGGTAAGAAAGGAATGAAGGCAGGAATGTTGTTTCGTTATAAACAACATAGGGAAAAAAAAAAAAAGAGAGATTTAGGGTTGGCTTTGCTCTTAATTGTTAATGGGGTCATTCTGTCCCAAATGGTCCCCCAGAGCAGGGAGAGGGGAGGGCAGCTCCCCACAATGAATTCAATCGCCTGTCAAACACATGGCAGTCATAAAAGGAAAATAATAATAATAATCTGTATTTCCTACTCTGGCTGCCAGGCAAAGATCCAGCCACTTCAAAGGAGAAACCCCACATTTCCCCAGTCTGGCCTCACCTGACCGATGTGTGAGCAATCTGGAATCCCCATCCAAAACAAAGCCCCTCCTTTGGTGGCTTGTTTTCTTTCTCCGTTACCAGAGGGTGCCCCTCCAAGATAAAGAACAAGCCTTCTTCCATGCCGGGAAACTGGAAACATAACCCAGGGGCCATGGCCACGTCGGGCAGCTCTGGAAGTGGATGCTGGCAAGGTGTAGGAGAAAGCTCCTGTGGGACAGGACTGGTGTATGAGCCAGGAACCAGAGCTCCTTCTTGCGGGGGTCTCCACAAACAGCCAGGGCCCCCCAGAACGTGGGGCTCTGGCTCTCTCCAGCAGGAAAAGCTCAGCTCTAGCAGCACAAAAATTTTGGATATGGTGGTAAAAGAGGCTGCAGAAGCAGAATAGAAGGGCCTGAGATGAACAGAGAGGGTGAAAACTTCCCTGTGGCTGTGAGCTGGAGCAGGTTCCTCTGTGGCAGCTCATGGCAGCAGAGAGCTTTGGCCCAGAGGGTCTCATGAAATTAGCGAGGAGAAGAAAAAAGCCACCACCACAAGCACAGAAAGCTTCCAACCAAGACCTAAGGACTGTGTGTGTGCACAACTCCAGTCTTGCTCCAAATGAACTTCCTCAGACCGCCTTCCCCACAGGGAAACACAGACAAGCATCTTCCCAGGAGGTCCAGGAAGCCCCTGCAAGATGGCAGGAGCACAGCAAGGTTCCCCCCTCCAATGTCAGCCACGACCCCAAGTCCAGTCAGGTCCCTTGTCCTTGCAGACAGCCCGGACATACGTGCCTTGCATAAGCTCACCAAGCTCCACCTTAAAACAAATGAGGTTTTTAATGACCCAAAGCTGTTGCAGAGTCTTGCTCCAATAATGGGTGGAAGCTCTCTTTCTGTGCTCCCTTGCCTGGGGGTTTGAAATTCAGTACTGCCAGCTCTGGGGGAAGGAGCCCTTCACACAAAGGTAAATCTCTGCTTTGGTTAACAACACTGGCTGTCCCCGACATGTCACATGAGCTTCTTTAACAAATAACGTCCAAAATCCTCCAGCAAAGAGCAGTAGAAGGTTTTGCCTGGTTTCCCATGCAGCATCAGCATCACTCAAGGTCACAAATCTAACACCGAAATACATCATTGATTCACCCAAATCAAACCCCATCCTTCACACCCCTCCACCTTGCCCAGCAGCTCCTGGAGCATGACCTGAATTGCTGACAAAGCCTTTGCAACACACAGAGCGTTCTATCCAAGCCTGAGCTGGGAATCAAACTCCAACCCCGGGGAAGTTTCAGGTTCCCCTGGAGATGTTTTGTGCTGCTTATACGATCCCTCCAAGTACTGCAGGCTTTGAGTTACTTCATTAAGTGTGCAAGGGAACTTAAAGTGTCCTTTCAAAGGCTGGCATGCAATGCAATACTCACTGGAATGGACCAGTAAAGCCCTTGAGTTGTTGAGGGCTGACCCTCTTCTCGCACCCACCACCCTGCAGCATTTCAGACTCATCAGATCAAACAGTCACTTCAGTCAGAAACTCCAACTCACAGCTTTCCTATCCAAAAAGGGCAAAAAAATTCCTACTGTCGGGCTGCATTTTTGTATTTCCCCTTACTCTCTAATACCCACGTTCACAGAAACCTTCAGAAACCTCTCCTGAATGAAGCAGCATTATGGTTTAGGCTGGGCTGGCCAATGCTCTCTCCCACCCCTTGCTCCAAGGAGAGTGAGAAGAGAGAGAAAGAGAGATAAAGAGACGTGTGAGTCTAGGAAAAAATCAACTAATTTAAAGAAATATTAATAATAGAGTAAAAAGGAAATAATGAAATAGATACAATATATAAAACTAAATACAAAACTGTATGAAGTTCCCAGGAATATGCCACCGGCAGGGAAAGTTCCAGACTAGACTCAATAACAAATGAGAATTGGATTCCAGAACTCACCAATGGGGATCAGAAGTAGACAAACCATTAGGGTCCTCCTCAGACATCAGTTGTTGACAAAACCAAGCCATTGAAGAGTCCTTGAAGAGGAGCCAACCCAACCCTTCCCATCCCTGAGCTTTTATACTCAGTGGGGCAGATGGGGAAGGAACACCCCATTAATCAGTTTGGGTCACCTGACCTGCTGACTCCTCCCCACAGGTGGGACCTGTGATGATGAGGGGTCTGGAGCATGCCCCTTAGGAGGAGAGGCTGAGGGACTTGGGTCTTTTTAGTCTGGAGAAAAGAAGGCTGAGGGGGGATCTGATCAATGCGTACAAATACTTAAAGGGTGGGTGTCAGGAGGATGAGGCCAGTCTTTTTCCAGTGGTGCCCAGTGACAGGACAACGGGTAACGGGCACAAACATAAGAAGTTCCATCTAAACATGAGAAGGAACTTCTTCACTTTGAGGGTGGCAGAGCCCTGGAACAGGCTTCCCAGAGAGGTGGTGGAGTCTCCTTCTCTGGAGACATTCAAAACCTGCCTGGACATGTTCCTGTGCAACCTGCTCTGGGTGGACCTGCTTTGGCAGGGGGTTGGACTACATATTCTCTAGAGGTCCCTTCCAACCCCATGGGGTTCTGTGACCCCTCCACGGGGTAAAACACCAATTTAGCTCACCCTGGTTGCCATGGCAATGAGTGTATGCAAGAGCCTCTCACTGAGTGGGAAGTTTGTATTTATTTATATATATTGTATGTATTTCATTATTTCCTTTTTATTCTATTTAAATTAAATTAAATTAGTTAATTTTTTCCCAGACTCACACCTCTCTTTATCTCTCTTCTCACTCTCCTTGGAGCGAGGGGTGGAAGAGAGCATCAGTGGACCAGGACAAGTGGGTTTGACACCTCGGGTAACACCTTGGCCCCATGATCTGTTCTCCACAAAAGGAGCAGGTCCCAGCCAGGTGGGGCACAGGATGCGTCCCCCGTGTACCCCCTGCACCCCGAGGAGCTCGCTCTCGCGGCCGAACCCACCTGTGTAGAGGTCCGTGTCCGTGTACTCATCCACCTTCTTGTGCTGCAGGACATAGTCAGACACCTTCGTCCCAATGGCAGGCTGCACGTCCAGCCACTCCAGGGAGACCACGGTGCTGGAGGGCTCCACGTTGGGGGAGAGCCGCAGGCTGGGCAGGAGACAGGAAAGAAACCAAATAGGACATCAGCTCCCTTTTTTTGGGGAGGAATCCACCTTCTACAGGGAGCACAACCCCCGGCAGGGCTCAGGCTCATTCGCAGACCCACAAGGACAGGGGGCACAAGGGGAGAGTGTGTAGGTGAGCAAAGAGTATCTTCCAGTTGAAGTTCAGTTGGGTGTAGCCAATGCGTGTCCTTACCTCCCCCTGCTCCTGTGAAAGCCTTGGTCACACAACTGCAACCACAGAACCCCAAATATTCACGGATTTGACAGAGTTGGAAGGGACCTCTAGAGATCATCCAGTCCAACTCTCCTGCTAAAGCAGGATTGCCCAGAGCACATCCCGTCTAAAGGAACCTCCATCTCCTGGGAGAACTCCCGAACTTCAGCAGCCCCGTGGGGAACTGGGGACCAGCTGCCCCAGGAGCAAGAGAGAAGGGGAGGAGGATCCAGCTATAACCTTTGTGCAACCCAGCAGGGCTGAGTCTTGAGGAGGGGAGGGTCTGGTCTGCGCTGCCAGAGAGCCAAAGGCGAGGGAGGGAGGGAGAGAAGGGGCAGGTGTGGCTGTGAATTTACCCAGCTGCGAATGAGCAAACCTCTGGTGGGTGTCAGCAGAAGCCAAAGCAGGGCAGCTGTGCAGGAGCTCCTGCCCGGAGCAGGGACCACGTGAGTAAGGGTGAAGGCAGAGCAGCTTTGTGCTCCTGGCTGTGACAGCGCTAAGGCGTCCTCTGCTCTTTGCGCCCGGGGTAAACGACAACACAAAGCACGGGGCTACGGAGACTCCAGCTCCAAACATCCGAGGCTGTTTGTTGAACTCGGGATGGGAAATGAATCCCCTCCGAGGATATTGGCTCACTGAGAAGGTGTTCTGCTCCTCGTGGAGCGCTGGAGCCAGTCTTCCTGCTTTCTCAGCTAATTTCCCATCAGTTTGCTCCCGATCTGCTCTTGCTCTGACAAGCCACAATGAATTGCACTGTAATTCCATTTCTTTCAGCATTAGAAATCCCATTCTACAAGCCCCGCTAATCAGGTGATGAAAATCTATAAGGAAACCTTCCAGGGCCACAGCCGGAGCCAGGATATCCTAAAGGCATCAGTCACACAGCCAGGAGCGCCGGACGGCGGCCCCGGGGCTCGAAGGCGAGAGGAAGGAGGTTGCCCATGGGCTGAGCCTGTGGGGGAAAGGGGCTGGTGGCGGGGGGCCGTGACCCACGGGAGGGGCTCTCACCCATACGTACACAGGCGGAGGGAGAGGGCTGCAGTTGGGGAGTCCGTTCTCATCGAAGGCGTTGAGGTCACACCTGCACCAGTCTTCGATAACGTCGCCTTTCCCCGAGCACCAGTACGAGCTCATCAGGGCTCCCTTGAAAGCCTGACGTGAGAACAAAAAACGTGAACACAAGACTCAGGGAAGTATGGTGGCTTGGGGTGGGTGTACACAGAGCTTGGGGATCGGGAAATATCAGGGGGGGTCCTCCCCGGCTCTGCCACGGACTCCCTGCATGGCCCTGGGCAAGTCCCTTCACCTCCCTGCGCAGATGGAGGGATGCTGGTTCAGCCCTGGGTGCTGGTTTTGGCATAGGGATGGGGATTGTCTGCACGATGCCTCCTACAGAAGGGATCTCCTGTGGTGGAGGGCTGAGCTGCCTGAAGAAACACAAACCACAGCCCGTTTGTGACACTGGAGGTCACACGTAGGGTACCTTTACAGTGGAGCCGCGCACGGTGAAACTCTTCCACCAGCCCATCCTGTAGCTGTTTCTGTCCCCACTAAGTAATTCCTACACCACCAACAGCACAGACCAACCTTCCTACACCACCAACAGCACCTTCCAACCTTCTCATAGGCTTGTTAGTTATATGAGCTGCCCTACTGCAAGCAAATTTCTGCTTTATTCGCTTGCATAAGGAATACGCAGAAGGAAAACAGGAGTATCTGGAGGAAAAAAAAAATAAAATCCTGTAAAATACTTGCAGGGCTTTCCCCAGCCAAGCAGAGTCCCCTCTTCAGGTTGTCCCCAGCCTGACCAGGAGCCATCCCGATGGCTTCTATTGATGTCAATGGATCCCCAGAATAACAGCTGTCCCTCTGCTGGGGTCTGAGCCTGAAATGCTTTGACTGAATTCCTAAAGCTCTCCAGGTCTAATCCTGCGGTGTCTTCCCTGCGCCCATCTCACAGCTCGGAGCACTCAGTGTCGGTCCCCGCGCTGCAGGATGGGACACCCCTCACTCCATACCCTGCTGTAGCTCAGACTTCCTGGTGGTTTCTCTGCTACTTTTGCCTGCGATGGTGGCTAATTAAACCTCCAGCTTGGACGAAAGCATCTCATCCCACACCCACACGCGGCCGATGCTCAACCTGTCCCTGGGAAGCCACAACACCCTGCTAAGAACAACCGTAACCCCAAAACTTCACCCGCCGAAAGAGACCTCTTTGTAATGCTTTTTTGACCTTTCAAAAGGCACATTTCGGGGCCGAAACGCCTTCGTGGGTCCTCATCCACGTAAAACAGCCTCGCTGCCAGCCTCCCGCGCAGCCCAGCTCCCAGCAGCTCCTCTATTCCCAGCCGCCTGCGGATGCCTGGCCCCGGCGATACCGCCCGCGCCGCCAGGTTACGCCTTAAAGATAAACCCCTGCCCTTTGAGGAGGACAGGGACGGCTCCAGCGGCTGAGGCATTTAGTAAAAAACTCTAGGAAAAGCGCCATCCCGGGGAGGTTTCTGAAAAAGGGAGGTATAAATAGAGCCTGACGTCAGGGCTCCCATTGTCCCGGGTTTTGTCGCTCTCCCCAAACACCCCCCAGCACCTTTAACGAGGCGCCTCTCGCCTCTGAAACATTTTCTGCTTCCAGGCATTTAGAAAATGGGACTGTTCCAGAAGGGGAAAAGAAAAAAAAAAAAAAAGGAAGGAAAAAACATGTGAAATAGAGAAAATGTGACGTTATTTTATTTTCTTCTTTAGAATGTAATTGAAGCACTGGGCTGGAAAGGACATCTCAAAGTAATTGGAAAGCAGGGGAGACAGAGAGGAGTTTATCTGACACATGGATAAATGGGTACAGACACAATTCCGTAGAGAGCGGCGGGTCGGTGCAGGATAGCAGCAGAAAGCCATGCACGTAGGTGGATGGGGAGCGTGTGCTCTCCCCAGGAAGCAGGATAAATACAGATGTTGCGGGTGCGTGTGCGCACAGACATGCACTGTGGCTGAAGACAGATGTTGGGTGATCCCTGGAAGAGCTGGACCATCACACCCACGGCACTGCTCTGCTGTCACCCTGTCCTCAGCCCTGACCCCTGCCGTTCTGCACTCTCCCTGGTCCCTAACCCAGCTCCTCCCTGCACATCCCCAACCCAGGGCAGGAATCCCGCCCTCCCCATCCGTGCCCTTTAGCCAAATCCAATAGTCAATTCCTTCCTTCTCTTTTCTTTTTTCCAACGGTAAGTGCAAGGCTGGATGAGCAATCCCCTCTGCCTGCCCAGCCTTGCGCACGTTTTAATTAGATCCTGCAGGTACCCAGCCGTCATCTGCCTTGTGTCAACCTTCACACAAACGAGGTTAGCTAATCGATGCGTCCTTCAATTGCACTCATTAAGGCAAGCACACCTACGCACACTAACCGGGTTACTCAGCACAAGGCTGGCCCCCGGAGCTGCTGCCTCCATCCCATTGCCAGGAGCCCATTGATACTGGGATGGCCGAGCAGCCAGGACTCACCCTCCCTCGCTTTCCAGCAGGATTTCTAGCCAGTGGTTTCCAGGATTTTCCCGTCGGCGCTGGGGAGCAAATGTTGGAGGGTAGGGAAGTGACAAGAGTGATCTGATGGGGGAAAATGGGTAAGATCATGAAGAAAGAAGGGTCGAAGCTCCCCACACAAAGATGTTCACCATCACTTTAGGAAGCTCTACATCCTCCACGGGGACACCAACCTGCTCCCTGGGGACATGCACTTGGTCCACAGAAATTTCAGAACAAACAGGGGGTGTCTTGAGCTTCAAGGACTCTGGTCCTCCCAGCCCCAAAAGCCAGGAACAGCTTTTGGTGTAGTTCACACAGAGCTTTCCCTCACCTCCCCCAGCCTGGTCCAACAGCTCAGGACGACCAAGAGCAATAGACAAAGGATGTAGCAAAGGTGCTGAGACCTATCCCATGGGCAGCTGCAGCCTTCAGGAGAGCTGCAGATGGGAACCCACAGGGATCTCCCCAGTCTGTAGTGGCCAAGGACAACCTTCCCCTCCTGTCTGGAGTGGGCACCTTCACACCTCTTGTCCTTCCCTGTTGCCATGCTCAGAAACATGCAGCAATCACTCTCCTCCCTACCAGGAGACAGCACATACAACAAGTAGACCATCATCAACATGACCATCCATCTCTGCATCAGATGTTTCGCCATGGTGGTCACGCCAAGCTACCGAGCTGGGAAAACCCAAGAGGTTCTGGAAGTGTGAAGGGCTTCCCAGGAGCAGCCCTGCCTGCTGGGGATGGCAGAGTGGCCCCCGACACACCATCCTGTACTTGCCAACCGTTCCCCAGGATCTCAACGCCCCCCTGTGCCCCCAGGCAATTTTATCTTTCATTTAAAAGTATCCAAATTGTATTGTTTCCCTGTGAGTCAGCCCATTTAGTTTATGTCCTTCAGTGCCAGAGGGGAAATTTATGAGATGAGAAACTGGCTCGAAACGTTTATTTTCTAGATGACGAGTCATGCCATTAGATATATAGCATTATGAATCATAGGAACAGCATCTAATTTGCTCTTAAAGGTATAATAGGTCTGACTCCCCACACCCATACACACACATATATTGGATTGATAGTTCCCCCATAGGATGGCTAGTTCATTTGTTTTGACATGAGCAAGACTTACAGGACCATAAAGTCCCATCTTACCATAAGTTAAGCCTATTCATAAAAAAAATATTAGGGAAACGAATGATCAGCTAAGCACATTCATCCTACACTCCATTGCATATGGATCTTTCTCCTGTTGTTATTTGTGCTCAGGGGGAGGCCATTTGGCCCCGTTTTATAGCTTAGACGCTCTGCAACAGAATATAGAAGAACATTTCCTTTGTCCTCTGTTAGACCTGGCTGATGGAGGGAGAAGCATTAAGTTATTTCTGACCGTGGGTTTTCTGTTAACATCCCCGGAGAGGTAAATTATAGGATGGGAAGGAACCTTTCAGATCAGCATTTGCAGGACTCAGCACGCACCACAGGGCCTGGTGTTTCCAGATGGGGTACTGGAAAGGGCACGTGTTGGGTGCTTATTTGCATTTGAACATCTGGTCTTCTCCATGGCTGACAGGGATAGGAAAATCTGGCTCGATCGATTCTTTGAGTCTAGGTTTCTCTGTGGTTGGTACGCGCACCCAAGTTTGTAGAAAAATTAAAAAGGAAATACGGGGAAATGAAAAAATAACCACAAATGAGCATGGAGGCTGGACACAGCTATCCTGGAGAGACCAGAGATGACCTAGAAGGTGGCCATTTGGTACCTTTTGAGCTTTGCGCTAATTTCCCTGGTCTTTGTTTGCTTGTTTGTTTTTCTTTTTCTAAACATAGAAGGTAGAGAAGAGTGGAAGCAGGCTGGGTCATGGGGACAGGCTCAGCCCCATGTCCAGGGACACGGCAGCCAAGGGAGACGTTCCATCCCTTCCCATCTGCAGGATGGAGATGGTGCCTACACCGCCACCACCTTCTCCCGAGCGTGGGTGGGTGCCACCAGAGGAGGCAGAAGGGCTGCCTGGCGAGGCACAGCCCAGTTCTGCTCACCAGCAAACCCAGTCACCCAGTGATGTCACCCCATATGGTGCCTGACAGAACCACGCCACTGACTGGAGCTCCCAGGTGCTCCAAGCAGTCTGTAGATAGCAATAGAAATATTGATCATTCATCAAGGGAAAGAAGATTATGGGATGCGGGCTCCTGCAGGGATTTCCCAGCCTGAATGGGATGCTACCATGATGATAAGGTGGCTGGAGGAAAAGCTTTCCATGCCCTCACAGTAACGCTGAGTGCTGTTCACAGGAGAAAAATGCTGCTCCTTGGTCTAGACTTCTCTGGGAGGAGGGGAAAAAAAAAGAAGAAAAAAAGCAAAAGAGGAGGAAAACTGAGGATTTCCCAGGCCAGAGACTCTTTCCAGGATCATGCAGTTCGCGTCTGAAAGTCTGCTCCAGGTTCACAGCGAAGGAGGATGAAGTTTCCCTACTGCTGTTGGCAGGTGATCTCATCTTGTGCTGCTCACACCCTCCCTGCCTCCGGCTGCCGGTCCCCGGGGAGCAGGATCACCAGCACTTCATCCTGGGAAGGCACATCAGCAGTTTACCGGAAAGGTCAGGGTGCTGGAAGGGACCCAGGGTGGGCAGCATCCTGATTTCTGTTATTTATGGGATCCCAGGGAG
>JAHREE010000304.1:121804-138600 GCA_033628505.1 Tringa tobata | reverse complement strand
AGACACACAAGGCCATGCCGAAACGATGTGGATTCCTGGGAAGAGCCGCCGAGGAAGAGCTGAAATTCCCAATGGGGCGGCTGGAGCTGTGGGAGCAGCAGGACATGGTGACTGATGGGTGAGGGACTGGTGCAGGTGATGTGCTGGGAGCAGCTTCCTCTGAGAGCAGTGGAGCACCTTCTTCCTTTTATTTGCATGGAAAATGGGGCGAGGCCGCATGAAACTTCCACAAAATGTTTAGGATGCAAAGAATGTCAACTATTTAGCATATATTGTGCTCGCCAGCGGAGAAACCGTATTTTGCCTCATAAAGGTTTGGAGAACAGTCTTAAGTCAGAGGGGTCACATTGACATCTTGTGTAATAACAACAAAGATGAGGGGAGGTTTTTCCAACGTGGTAAAAATTGCACCTTCCACTTTTTATGGGTTGGACAAAGTGGAATGGAGCTTTTGAAAATGTGAAATGCTTTTCTGGCACAGGAGATCATTACGTTTCGCTGATAGCTCAGCTTACAGGTAAGAGCTTTGGAGGAGAACGTGACCCAACTTGATGTTTAATAAAAACCTATTAGTGATAAATGGGAATTTATTGAGAATTAAGGAAGTCTCGCAGGCGGGTTCATGGGAAATGACCGTGTTTTGTCGGTTCTGCCTATAAAAAGGCAACGCGTTTTAATGGCAGGCAAACATCTGTGGGGGCAAATCTGTTTCTCAAGGTGATTTTTTCAGCAGGTTGCTGATACCAGTGTTTTCCAATGTGGTAATTTATTCTTGGGGGGGGGGGGGGAATTGCTGATGAGTTGAAATTGAAACCGGCGCTTGGAACACGGTGGCGTTTGCAGCCGCTCTCATTGGCCAAATCCCCAGAAAACCGGCGTCTCCTCCTCCCCTCCGCCCTCAAATTGAAGGTTGGGTTTTCCCACCTGGTTTGGGGCAGGGCCAGGCTTGGTCCTTTCACCTCCTACGTTGGGCAAGTGCCCTCATTGCGGCGCCGGGGCTGCAAGCCTTTGCTGCTCACACACGCGTGTGTCCGGGTCCTTGGCCGGGACAGCGTTGGTGTGTGGGAGGGTGGCGTGTTTCGTAGGGGCAGGGTGGAAGTTTCAAACTAATGGCTTTGATTTTGTTGACTGCGCTTCTTCCCCCTTCCCTCTTCAGCGGTTGGTGAGAACTGGAAGCCAAAATTACCCCTTTTGGTGCTGAGATCTGGGAGCTCTTGGACACTTCGGCTCCAGGACTCGCAGGTGTCTGGCAGAAGAAGATCTAGGGATAATCTTGGGGTTGAGCCCAACCCTTGGGACCAAGTTGCCCCAGGCTCTCGTTGTATTTTATGGCTTTGTGGCTCCATCTCTTCTCTCCACGCTCATCCCAGGTAACACCTTCTGCTTCTGGTGGGACAAGTGACACCAAAGGCAACTGTAGAGCACTTTTGGACAAAAATGTGAGGAGGGAAGTTGCAGGAGGCTGGGCCTGACCCAGAAGGAGAAGGGGATGGTGGATAAAGCTGCAGGTTCCCCGATGCAAGAGGGACATGCAGCTGAGTATGATGTTCAACTGACTCCAAAAAAGCCCAAAATATTTTAAGCTGCCTCAATTAAGCCAAATAGTTTAAATTGGGTTGAGTGTGTTGGGAGTGAGAGGTTTTGGTGCTACTTCTTTTATTTTTTTTAATGTAAAAATCTAATTTTTTTTTAAAAAAGGTTTTATTTTGGAAAAAAACCTTTTTGATCAGCTGCTTGATAGGACCTGGACAAGACATGGTCTTTGTTGATGCAAGGTCTTCCATTTTGGGGGAAAACCTGACTGCCTGAATGCATCAGGAGCTTTTGGCTTTGTAAGGTGTTTGGGTCCATAAATGCTGGGAAGTGTCAGCCCCTGGGACGTTGGGTCTCGGTGGGATTTGCTGCAATTACAGAGATGTTGGCTCATCAACCACTGAGGAAGGTGGTTGTGGAGTTAGATGTGTTCCTGCTTCTTTCTTGTGAGCATCTTGCAGGGTTGTAGCAGCACCCACTGCTCTCCTCACCCTCCAGCAGCTCCCTGTAGGTCACAATCTCCATGTCCAGGGCCAGCTTGATGTTCCTCAGCTCCTGGTGCTCATGGGCCATGTCCTGCTTTGCCTTCACAGGGATCCAGCTCAGAGAAGTTGCCCTTTGCATCCTTGCCCACTGCTTTCCCGTGCTCCCCAGACTGGGCAACAGCTCCCTCCAGTTGGCATCTCTGCAGGTGGGAGATTTTCATTACTGTGCCTTATTTGCATCTGCTTTGCATAGTTCAGGGCTCTTGAATCTGCCTGTCCGTGTGTTCATCCACCTGTGCTCTGTTGTGTTTTCAGGTTCTGTAGGTGAATCTCTGTCTCTAGGCCCATTTTCTCTGCCGGGATGAGCCTTCGGTGTCTGCGGTGTCTTCTCGCCGCAGGTCTCTGCTGATGGCAGTTCAGTAATTAGTCATTATAGACCGTTTTATTCTGTACTCAGGGTTATGGAGCTGAGCAGTTGGTATGTATTTTGTCAAAACTGGCTTTATTGCCCCCTTTCTCTAGTGGAAGAGTTTTGGAAAGCCACAAGCTGTGGTTGACACGTTATTGCCCCCGAGTCCTCCTTTCCTGGGCTTTGGCGTTTTCACCTTCTCCACTCGGTCTCTGAATCACCCCCTTCAGCTCCACAGCTTCATGCTCTGTGTATCACAAGCTGTTGTCATGTTTGCCGGCGGCTTCTCTCGGTTCCTCATACTGAGGAGAGGGAAAACACCATGAAAATAAATACCAGAGTGAGGACATGAGTCAGTAATTAAACCTTCCGTGGGATCCCAGGGCCGCAGTCCCCAATCTTGAGCCTTAAGGCAAAACCCATTGTCACTGGGGGCCACGAGTGACTCATTGACACAGGGGCAGTGAGGGGTGTCTCTGTGTGAAGATGTTGGCAGGGGATGTGTCACACACAGGGAGAACGCAGCGGGTGGGGGAGAAAACAGACCTTTAAAAAAGCCAATTCAACCCAAATTAGGAAATCCGAAGCAGAGCCCGTAGCTGCTTGAGTGAGGACCAGGATCTGCATCAGCCTGGCTTCTCCTGGTATGATGTCGTCATGCTGAGCCGTGACGTCAGCGATGATGTCATCCATGTCCTCTTGTCTGTTGGCACAATGACGGAGGTGCTGGGATGGGTGTTTGGAGCTGGGTGGTTTCCTGGGGGCAGCGGATTCTCAGTCCTCTGCCCTGGGGGAAGGGGGTTCCCTGCTGCTCCCCATGGCATCGAGACAGGAGAAGATGGGGTGTCCTCCATATGCTGTGACATCAGGCTCGCTGCAGAAAACCCAAAAAGGGATTTTCTGGTTTAATCTCTCTGGGTTTTTCCTTCCGCATCAAGCTGAAACAGATTCCTTAGGGTCTTGCCCACGCAGTGCAAGAGTAACACCTGGGAAATCTGGAGAGGTCAATGCAGAAAACAGCAAAAAAATCTTTAAAGTGCTGGATTGTGGGAGCCAAACTCCTGCCCCCTAAAGAGGCCAGGGGTGGAGGAAAAGGGAGCGGAGAAGGAAAAGCCATCACGGCTTTATAGAGGCTCCTCGGGCAGTTGATCCCTTGGGTGAGGGACTCACCTGGGCTTCCAGCTCAGCTTTGTCCACGTGGGCACAGTCTGCATCCTGAAGGGCATGGGGGGTGTATGAAATGAAAGAGCAAATTGCTCTGTTCTACGGGAAAAGCAGAGAAGTCTTCCCTAGAAAATGAAATAGGTGATTTTTCAGTCCCATCTTTGCTGAAATATCAAAAAGGCTTTGTGCCATGGGTGGGAACCCTCTTAACTCTTCTGCCTGCGGTGGGATAACACTGAGGGCTTAGCCCTGAAAATCTCAGCCTTTTTTTCTTTTTTTAAAGGTGCATTTATGCTTTTATGTGATTTTTTTTTTTTTTTTTCTTGGCATGCACCGTGGCCCGAGAACATGTTCTGCTCCATGAAGAGGATGAGAGAGAAGTTCCTGCATGCAAGCCCCAAAGCTGCCTGCCCTATTTCGCCATGCAACCTTTGAGGGTAAAGCTGTGTGGGAGTTGTGAGTGCAAAGTGCTTTTTGGGAGGCAGCCTAAAAGGAGTTCAGAGAGCTCGGCATCCTCCGTGATTGGGCCCTGGATGCTGGAAAACGGCTGTTCCGTGTGATAGTTGGAAATGCAAGAAGCTGCTTTGGCTTCTTTTCTCGCTTTCTCTCTCTTGGGTTTTTAATTACAGACCTGGGCAGAGCTCAGTACCGTCAGCTTGTCTGAGCCAGCCCGGCTTCCATCTGCTGACCCAACAAAAACCTCTGCTCAGGAGCATTGTTCTGCCCTGGGACTGCATCCTTCTTTGGAATCACTTGGCCTGATGGTTTTGTTGGCCGCTTTGCAGAGAGGATAGAGATAAATCCCTCCTGTTTTCACAGAACCACAGAATGCTGTGGGCTTGGAAGGGACCTCTGGAGATCATCTCCCCCAACCCCTGGCCAGAGCAGGGTCACCCAGAGCAGGTTGGATTCATCCAGGGGGGGTTTGGAATCTGTCCAGAGATGGAGACCCCCCACCCTCTTCCAGGGCTCTGCCACCCTCACAAGAAAGAAGTTCCTTCTCGTGTTGAGACAGAACTTCCCGTGTCCAAGTTTGTGCCCGTTGCCCCTTGTCCTGTCACTGGGCACCACTGGGAAGAGTCTGGCCCCATCCTCCTGACACCCATCCTTTGATGAGATCACCCCTCAGTCTTCTCTTCTCCAGACTGAGAAGACCCAAGCTGCAGGGGGCCAAGACCACAAGCTGCAGGTGCAGAACCAGCCTTTCCAGAAGTTTAGGTGCATGGGATGCATCTTTCCTGACCTTCAGACACCTTTTGGAGTGATCCCTCAACGCAGATGCCTTCAGCCAACTGCCTGCAGCGCTTTCGGTCCCGCAGAGAGAGGAAGGAGGGAGGTGTTACCAGGGAACGAATCGCTTGACCCAAAAGTGTTTGTTTCTGTCCCGTGACTGGCTCAGATGGAGGTGTTTATGGCCAGGTGAAACCAACCCCATCTTCTGCTGGTGCTCTGGGAGAAACCTCCCGAAGCGCTTGGGTATTGCTGCTTGGTGACCTCCCCATCTCCAGTACACGTCATTTTCTCTGGGATGGGTTCCTCATCCCAATACCACCATCGATACTGGGATGGGGAGGAGGAGGAGGAGATGGGAAGGCTCCGAGTGACAGCGAGTGCCCGTGGCAAATCATCTAAACCTGGTTCTAAAATTGCACTTTTAGGTGAATTTCATAAAGGCACAGAAAACCCACATTTGCTCATGAGAAGTTTAATTGCAGTTTATTGAAGGAATTTCATGGAACTTGTACAGTTCAACGGGAGCAGAAGATGAGAGGAAACGAGCTAGTTAGTTGCATTTTTGGCACAGAATTCTCCAACCCCTCTTTGCCTCCCTCCTCCTTCCATAAAAAGAGAAGAAGTAGAAGTATAAAAAGCAAACGCCAAGCTAAGAACAAAGGCACTAAACCAGAGATGTTTTTCCAGGTTATGTTACCAAAGCCTCCTTTTTGTTTTGCTTGTATTTTTAACCCCTCTCTCTACCTTAAGCTCACTCTGGCTGGTGGAAAGGACAAGGTCCTGTAGGTTATGTGGTCTTCGGGCTTAAATTATATGTACTGGGTGGGTGAGGAATTAGATGTTCTAGAGATCCAACCCCTTTCCCCTATGAAGAATGAAGGCTGCATTTTTGGGTGTAGGGGGAGCTGGAGAGCCCTGACGTGCGAGAGGAACTGGGAAACAGAGCAACTGCCTCTGCACTGGAAGATGTTTGATTTTTGAGCCTTTGGGGAGAGCAAGTGGGGAGCAGGGCTGGTCAGGAGGGGGCACAGGAGACCCCGGTCTCAACACCCCCCCCGCTTTCTGTCGTCACCTTCTGCTTTCATCTATTCTGGTGTAAATCCCAAATCCTGCCTCTGCTCTGGGTTAGCGCCGGGGCACTGGGGAAGCTGCAAGCTGGGCTCTAACGATGGCACCCGTTAATGGGACGGCTGATTGCTCATTGACAGGCAGCACTGGGTCAGCTGGAGGAGACTTTAGGCAGAGGGATTACTTGGCCGTGGAGAGGCATCTCTCCCAAACTGATAAGTAGCTCTGGGAATGGGTTTTCCCCTAATGGGAAGGTGATAAGCGTGATAACACTTTGGCTGGTGTTAATTGGCTTCGTGCTGGCAGCAGGAGGGGGTGGTCATCCTCTTCTGCTCCGGGGGAGCTGGGGGCTGCTGTGGTTTAGCTCCGGTAGCTCTTCTTGCTGCTGCTTTTCGAGAGGAACCTCACGCTGGAGCTGCTTCCCACGCTGGAGGAGAATCCCCCGCTGCTGCCTCCCCCCGCGCTGAGCCTGCTGCCCCCGAAGCCTGATCCCAGCCCCAGCGCGTTCCCGGCTCCGAAGCTGCTCCCGGATGAGACCACGGCTGCCATGGGAAACCACGGGCAGAGGGTTAGTGCGTCGGGAACAGCACGAAGGGATTTCAGCCTCTAGTTTCACACCTTCCTGGGGTTTTTCTTGGACGCTCTACCACTGCCTCTGTCTCACACATCTTATTCTCTGGCTTTTCTCCCCGTCCTGTGGCAGAGGTGGCCTGAGACACCCGAGTCTCCTGGGGACAGTCTCAACATACAAAACCTTTCCGGCTGGTCAGAGAAAAGATGTATTGGGCCCTGAAAAACCCTCAGTATATTCCATTTTTGTGCTGGTAACTACTAGGTGCAGAGCTCATTTTCATTGTTATATCCGCAGTTCCAGGGACATTTAAGGAATAACTCAATAAACACTCAATCTATTGCTTAAGAGCCAGGTTACTTACAAATATTCACTGCACCAACGCCTTCTCCAGCCATCCTGGAAGAAAGAGAGGACAGAGAAGAAAGGGCTTGTTATTTAGGACAATTTCAAGCAAGAGTCTGGGACTGGGGCCACTGGGTGACAGAATGGTCTGGAGGTTTAAGGCCTGATGATGAGCATCCAACAGGGATTGAAATAACCCCTGTAACGGCGTGGGACAGGGGTGTGTTTTCTCTGCAAGCTTTTGTGGCCCTTCCCTCTCTCATTGCAAGGCAAAGGTGAAAACATCTAGGAGTTTGGAGGGGGAGCCACTCACCTGCACTCCTCGCCCTCCAGCAGCTTCCTGTAGGTCGCGATCTCGATGTCCAGGGCCAGCTTGACGTTCATCAGCTCCTGGTACTCACGGAGCTGCCGGGCCAGGTCAGCCTTGGCCTTCTGCAGAGCATCCTCCAGCTCGGCCAGTTTGGCCTTGGCATCCTTGATGGCCATCTCCCCGCGCTGCTCGGCATCGGCGATGGCCGTCTGCAAATTTCCGCACTGCAAGAGGTGGAAATGGGTTGCCCAGTGGGTTTGGACCCCGATTGCCAGGCATCCTTGTAAGAAGGGTGCAGGAAGGTCATGGGGATGGAGGTGCCCCCATGTTTGGAGGGGTCTTGTGTGCCGTACCTGTTTCTTTACGTTATCAATTTCTGAGTGGAGCCGCTGGACCATGCGATTCATCTCTGAGATCTCCATCTTGGTGTTCTGGAGGTCGTGCCCGTGCCGGCCAGCCGTGAGCTGCAGCTCCTCGTACTGGGATGAGCAGGGAGAGGAGACAGCAGGGCACAGTCAGACCTGGGCTAGAGCTTGAACTCACTGGTAGGCATTGTCCCTGCTCTGATCCTCTCCTGACCAGGGCTTTTGTCTCTTTCTCTACTCAATCGAACTCTTCCTTATGACTTTAGCTTATGTCCTTCTTCCCTCTCTCTCCTCGTGCTCCTCCCTCTCTCATGGTCACAATGGCATTTTCACGTGTCCAAGAAACCAAATAAAATCCTGTCCAAATTGACTTAATTTTACCCCCTACTGCCCTGTCCTCTCTGTTTGCACTCTCCACTATACAGTAGCCTTTGGGAAATGATAAACAACAGTTTTCCTAGTTCACCGGGTTAATTTTCACATCCTCACCTTGCTCTGGTACCAGGACTCAGCCTCTGCACGGCTCCGGTTGGCGATGTCCTCGTACTGCGCTTTGACCTCGGCGATGATGCTGCCCATGTCCAGGTTTCGGTTGTTGTCCATGGAGAGGACCACGGAGGTGTCGGAGATCTGGGACTGCATCTGGGACAGCTCCTGTAAGTCAAACCAACCCGTTCTCAGTCCCAAACCTTTCACTGTTTTGCTTGTCCCAGAGATGGGACCAGGAAAATGGAGAAAAAGCCAAACTAGTAGATTTGGGGGATTCTTACTGCTTCATAGAGGGCTCGCAGGAAGTTAATCTCATCTGTCAGTGCTTCCACCTTGGCCCCCAGGTCCACCTTGGTCACGTAGGCAACATCTGCATCCTGGAATGGTGACAACAGAGATAGTGAACCAAACCTTGCTTCTCTGCATCCTTCTACAAAGACCAGTTGTCATCTAATACGAACCAGAACTTTCTTGACCTCTGTGCCTTTAAACAGAGCCAAGAGTGAATTGGTTTTTTCCCTCCACCTATTTTTTGGAGGAGGGAAGGATGATGTCCATAGATCTAAGCAATTTTTGACATGTTAAAAGCCACTGAATGTCCCTTCTTTTGTTAGTGCACAGGCAGATATTTGGGATGACGCTTGAACTAGTGGAAGTTTCTCATTGTGTCTCCTGCGGTTGGGACCAGGGGAGCTGTGGAGGGTGGAAATGGGTACAGAAAGGCTGCAGAAGTGGCAGAGCATCCAGAGGAGCGACTACAAGGTATGGATGACCCAGATCTGATCTGCTACCTGGGGGGACTCACGTGAATTTTGGACAAGGGGCCTAAAACAAGGACGAGTTATTGCCAGGGCCTGACACACTGGCACAACTGGGCGTTTGTGCTTCAGGGAGGGATGACTACACCTTTGCTAAGTGCTTTGCCCAGCTTGGCACCGCTGGATGAAAAGGGTTATTTGCATTCAAATGCGTTTTGCCTCGAAAAAGTGTGTCCCTTCTTTGTTGTTGGTGCCTCACCTTCTTTAGCATCACGAAGTCATTCTCGGCAGCCGTGCGCTTGTTGATCTCCTCTTCGTACCTGTTGGGAAGGGGAGATGAACATCCCCCTGCAGCATCCTTACTGCAACCCACCCCGTCCACCGTGGGCATGTGGACATCCCTTCTCCACACAGGGGGCTTGGGGAGAGACTGAGAGTCGGTTTCCACCGTAGACGTTGGTCTAGATGACCTTCAAAGGTCCCTTCCAACCCAAACTATCCTATAATACGTCTTTGGAGGAAGTAACAGAAATAGCTACCAAACAATGCACGTCTGTCCTTGCTCTGTCAGTGCATCTATTATACATGGGGTTATTAGATATATATATATCTCACTGCTTATGATAGAAAGACAGCACCCTTGGGCTAGGTGGTGGGAGGAGGCCATCGAGAAGAGCTGCAGGCCTTCATTAAAGGCACGTTTTATCCTCCCAGAAGTTTTGGCCGTGAATAGGAGCCTTGTACTCTCTGCATTTTCTCAGGCCGGGAGGGCTGGGTGGAGCTGGGGCTGAGCTCATTGCTGCCACACCTGGGTTAGTCACAAGAGCTGGGATCCCTGACGCCAGCTCCTGCCGTGGCTTCAGGAGAGCTGGGGATGGCCGGGAAGGAGGGAGGATGATGGCCTGGGCAAGGAGAGCCAAGGTCTGGGTCAGCAGCAGTGCCCGGTCCCTCTCTTGGAAAAGGATAAAAACCAGCAATAACCGTGGACCGATGCCCAGTTCAAATGAGATGATTAAATGGGGGAGATGAAAGGCAGGGGTTCAAAGGGAAGAGTCCGTGCGGCCAATAAAACGTTAGCCTTTCCTGACCCTCTTGTGGGGGCAGATTTCTTCACATCAGGAATGTCCAACCCTTAAAATAATGAGCATTAAACAAAGTCCTAGCCTTTATGGCGAGTCCTAGTCTATATAGATTTGTGGGTCTCTAAGTCAGGTACAAGAGGAAAACTAATTTGGCATATGTCTACTTTCTAATTGCCGTAGGAATTAGTATTTGACTCAGAGGAGCGAAGCATTAAGAAGAATACTTTGGGACCCACAAAGCTTTACCCGTAAAGGTAAGAAGAAGGGATTCCTAGGAAAAGGGGGAGAAACGGTGACGTCCTTTGGTAGGTGCAGGCTTTGTTGCCTCAACACAAGATGACGGTCTCTGCCCAGCAATGCGTATGATGTAATTGAGCTTTTGCCCAAAGATTCTCTGATCTGGAGCCAGAAGGAATATTTGCCACTTTATGTTAGATGCAGGCGGAGGATTAAAGTCAGAACTTCTTCTTTGGTTGTCAAAGGATTTCTTGGCTGAAGTCATGGCACACCCAAGGGTCTTTTCTCAGCTGAGCTGAGAAAAATCTCTGCTGCTGCTTCACTGCTCCAGACTGCTTTAACATCAGGTATTGATTCTCCAAATTTAAAGTGGCTTTCACCACAGACCTGTGACGAGAACAGGAGAGGACACTCTTGGACCCAGTGAATCAGTAGCAGGATGGTGCTTACGGTGGGGGTTCATCTCAAGTCGGCCACCTGGAACTTGACTATTTTGGCTAAGCTCTGATCTTTGGGTTTTTCTTCTGTAGCTGATGGAGAAGGATATTTATCTCCAGAATGTCATTTGTCCCATCCTAAAATGAGTTAAGGAGTTCCAGATGGTTGACCTGGAGCAGACCCTGAAGTCTTAAATGCCCAAACTGACACAGGACAGATTTTTTTTTTCCTCTCTTAAGTGTTTCTTTTCTGAAGGCACAGAGCACCCTAAAAAGGAAGGCTCAAAGCAGACTGTGGGTGATGATTTCTCCTCCCCAAGGCAGTCGTTTCTGTTCCGATGCTGCTTTGGGGCCAGAGGCGCTGTTGGTAGAGGTGGCAGCAAGTGTCAGGCACATGATCTCCCGAGAAAGGGAGAGCAGAGGGTTTTTTGGGCAGAACACGTGTGTCCTTGTTGTGAAGAGCAGCCGCCTCCTGCCTCTCAGCTCTTGTTTTTCTGGTTCCAGATTGACAGTTTAAGCTCCTTAACTTATTCCTGTCCATTAAGCAGCGTATCCCTCGTGGGCACGGGAGCAGACACTAACGCTCGATAGATGTTTTTCCAAACTGCAGAGGGTGGATGAGGGAGGGAGCACTCCTCCTCCTCCTCACAGCCTAAAGAGTTAATGAGCTGAGCTGAAACCCTCACCCAACATTTCAGTGACTTTCAACGGGGCAGAAGCTAAGTCCTGACTTTCAGAAGTGTTAAAACTACCCAATACATCGATATTAAGGGATGTGATAATAATTAAAAGGAGAAGGAGAAGAATAAAACCAAAGGAAAACACTTAAATACACACTTCAAATTAATACTTCTTTTTAGACATCTTTTCTCCCCTGGAAAGGAACCCGCATCAGCGAGTGTTCAGAATGCTCAATAGGCTTGGAATGATTGAGATTTCATCCTGGTCCCTATTAAAATGACTACATAGGAGGTGAAACTGTTTGGAAAGCTTAAGGTTCTGGAGAGGTTGGACGTTAGAGAAGCTGCTCCTGAAGTCCTGTGGATGCAGGACCATCTGAGCCCTTGGAAAAGTCACCCTGTCCCTGCAAAGAAAACGTCCTCTGTTGGGTAGTGTTGCTGCTGGTGTTTAGAGAGCAGCTAAAGTCATAGAATCATAGAATGGTTTGGGTTGGAAGGGACCTTGATGACATCTCCCACCAGACCAGGTTGCTCCAAGCCCCCTCCAACCTGGCCTTGAACCCCTCTGGGGATGGGGCAGCCACAGCTTCTCTGGCCAACCTGGGCCAGGCTCTCACCACCCTCACACCAAAGAAGTTCTTCTCCAGATCTCATCTGAAGTGAGGGGAAATGAGTCCTTTCTGAGCTCTCCCAATTTTAGGGTTGCTTTGGGTCTTTTAACTCATCTAGGAAGAAGACAGAATGAAGGACCACAGGATGGGTTTCTTTGGGGGTGTGTTGCTTACCTCATCTTGAAGTCTTCCACCACATCCTGCATGCCCTTCAGCTCGGAGCTGAGCCGCATTCTGTCCCCTCCCAGAGTCTCCAGCTGCCTCCTCATGTTGTTGATGTACGCCTCAAACATAGGTTCCAGGTTATTTTTCACAATTTTTTGGTCTTTCAAGAGGCTCCATTTGGTCTCCAGTACTTTGTTTTGTTGCTCCAGGAACCGCACCTGAAACCCATTGGAACAATTTAAATCATTTGGGATCATCAACGTAAAAGCTGCCTCGTTGTTCATGAGATGGGGGCTTTAATATCAGAGTTTTGGTTTTTATATTAATGGAATTTAAAGTCAGTTTTGGATTGGCATGTCGTGGACAGCTCTTTGGTAGGAAGGTTTGGAAACAGGAGCAATATTGAACTGCAAAGAAACCTGGAAAAGTAATTTGCACCATGTCCTGGGTGTCCATAGAGCTCTGACAAAGCAAAGGTATATTTATGGAGATAATAACCTGAATAAAATCCTTAACTCTGTGCATTAAGGGATTAGCAGTGAATTTATGGTGTTGAGAGCGATCCTGACGTTGCTCTACAGGCAAAGCCAAACACACCAGGCTGGATGAAGTGGGATGTGCCTTACCTTGTCGATGAAGGAGGCAAATTTGTTGTTGAGGGATTTGATCTGGTCCTTCTCCTCCAGCCGCACTCTCTGCATGTTGGGGTCAATCTCCAAGTTAAGAGGTACCAAGAGGTGGTGATTGACCGTGACCTCTTGAATACCTCCAGGGCTACATCCTCCTCCGAACCCAAGCCCAGCTCCACCAACCCGATAGGCAAACCCCCCGTGACCTGGCCCGTAACTGTATCCTGGTCTGGCAGAACAATACCCTCCGCTCATGGAAATCCTCTTGTTTCCCCCTAGATTGTGAAGGCTTCTGCTGCCAAAGCCCCCGCTGACCCGTCCCATGCCTCCACTGCTGCTGCGGGACATGGAGATGGAGCTGAAGCTGCGCCGGTTGATGGGCATCGTGGCAGAAGCAGTGCTGAAACTCATCGTGAGTCCTCCCGACCTGACGCCGACTAACTCCTGTGCCCGGGCGAGAGCAGAGAACAAGGAGGTGAGTTGAGTGGAAATCTTTGAGGAGGGTTCGGATCAGGAGTCCCCTCTGCCTTTTATCCTTTTGGAGAGCTGGGCTTGTCCGCAGAGGACCGCGGGCTCAGTTGGCTGAGCTAATGGGTTTGGAATGCTGGCACCTGGCCACCCTTCCCAACCCGTTAATCAAGAGACTCGCTAATGCAATGGGCTGGCATCCTCCAGGCTCATAAAGCTACCCAGATTTTCTAACCTGTATTTTTCACAGTGGGGATTACTGGTGGGGGAAAAAAAAAAAAAAAGAAAAATCATCTACCTGTCCAGAAGTTCCCTTTGGGCTGGCTTTTAGCTTGGTATCTGTGCCTGTTTAATTTAAAGCTGATGGGCCTGAAGTTGCCACAAGAGGGAATCTAGAGATGCTCAAGATGCCAGGTTGATGTGCTTTGCTAAAACAAAATCTGACTTTGTTCTCCAGCCGGCTTGGGGTAGGAGCAACCTGTCCTGATCTAGGCAAGAAGTAGGTGTCTTGATCTGCACCCCTCAGCTTTGCGGGCACCTCTTCATCTGCACAGAGGGATTTCTGGTAAAGATGGGATTTTGGGAGGCACCTGCAGCCTTTGTGTTGGCTACAAAGGATGGAGCCTGGATGCTCTGCTGAGCCGAAGTGCTGGATGATGAGACAACTAAAAGTACATGGTCCCCCAGAGAGAAATGAGCCTGAATATTGAAAGTCCAGATCATCAGATGCCTGTTTGATGCTGGACCAAGTACCAGTTCTGCTGGTGTCTGTGGAAATATGTTCCAGAGATGCCAGAGAAAGAAGGTGTTATAGAGGATGAGCCGTTTCCTTTCCAGTGGAGTGCTATTGTGCTTAAACCTAGAGGATTAATGAAGAGTTGGGGAGGGGTTACATCACATTTTTTTTAGGCCAGGCATCAGCATCCACTTGATGTGTGTCATCTTTCCCTCTTAGTTCTTCAGTCTCTCGACAGGGTTGTGTCAGAGACAGAACCGGGACAATCTCAGCTCTGCTGCCTTTGGGATTTGTCTCTTGTTTCTGCTGTTCCAGAGGTCAGAGAAGGGGAACTAAACCTTCCTTCCCCTCAGGGTCCTTCACAATCTCACAACCGATGTCTGGGGCCATTATTCTTCCCAAAGAGGGTGAGTTTGGGGGTTTAATGGGTCTTTTCCATGTCTAATTATGCTAATGGTAGTGACGGCATTTTCTTGGCCTCTGCACCTACTGCATGTACAGAACAGCATGAGCTGAAGTACTTGCTTTCTTGGGAAAAACTAGATTTAGATCCCTACATGAGTCATCCCCTTGAAAGATTACCGAGATTTGGGTGTGATCAAGGTGGCATGAAAGTGCTGAGATGCTATAATGTAAAAAATTATGCTACAAGGATGCTTTCTCTAGTGCCTCCTGGGAAGAATAGGTGTTTTCCCATCCTGTGGAAGACACTGATGCCAAAAAACTTTGCTTACACCAATGGGAACGGAACATCCAACTGCTTGGGTCCTGTTGGATATAAGAGGTGTCTGTGGAGCTGCAGTGAGTGGGGAGGAAGGAAAGGTCTTGACTCGTGTGTGTGTGACTCTTGTTTACCCCCAGCTCTACTCTGCTCTCTCAACCACTTTTTCCCCCAAGGTTCTAGAAAGTAGTTGAAATTCAAAGGAGGACGCGACAGAATTAATTCCACGTGCCTTTTATTAGACAAATACTGTGAAATGAGGGTTTCAAAGAGTCAAAGAACAAAGAGGAGCACGGCATCTTTTATATAAATAAGGACAGGCACCTTTGATTTCCAAATCTTTGGCAGGTGACGGGGTATAAGGATTGCACCCAAGGCGAGAGGAACCTCGGTGTCTGGCTTCAATAACATCTCTTGGTTGAAGAGGTGGTGGAGACATACTTTGTGCTGGAGCTGCTTCCACCGACCACGCATGACCCGGCTGCGCCTCTTCCACTTCCTGAGCTGAAGCCCATTCCTCCAGCACAGACCCCACCTCCGACCCCACTGCTGCCACCGAAGCTGAGACAGTTCCCACTTCCATATCCCGTCCCCACAGCGGTTCTGGTCACAGCTGTGAGAGGAAAACACACTCTTTAGAGGCATCCACCAAGAGTGGGCTCTGCGTGGCAGGGACACAAGGGTAAAAGTCACCAAATAATCTTGAAAAGTTACTTACAGATATTCACTGTGCCAGCACCTTCTCCAGAGAGCCTGTTGGGGAGCAAAAGGAGCCAGTAAGAATTCAAGGGGAACCCAGGAACAGGAGCTGGTTGAAAAGGCAGGAGAATTTCCTTGGGATATTTTTGGTGGAAGTTGGAAAGTTTGTGCGAAAGGCTGCCATCTTCCCAATTAACTCATAATTAGGGGCAGTTGTTTGCCTTTAAATGGGTTTCAAGTCTTCGGAATGTGGGAAATCTAAACCTGATGAGGGTCTGTGATTCCATAGCACCTCTGGAAACTGGGGTATAAAACTGCCCCCACCTGCACTCCTCGCCCTCCAGCAGCTTCCTGTAGGTCGCGATCTCGATGTCCAGGGCCAGCTTGACGTTCATCAGCTCCTGGTACTCGCGGAGCTGCCGGGCCAGGTCTGTCTTTGCCTTCTGGAGGGCTGTCTCCAGCTCAGCCAGTTTTGCCCGGGCGTCCTTGATGGCCACCTCCCCGCGCTGCTCGGCATCCGCGATGGCCGTCTGCAAACTGGCACACTGTGGGGCAAAAATAGTGGTTTCATCCCTTATCTAGAGCGTAGACCAGTTCTTTGTACCCTGAGGTCATGATTCCTTGTCCAGATGCAGAAAACTTTGGGTTAACATCTATAGGTGTGATCTTAACAGTCATTGAATTGATCCATATTCTGATCCAGGTCACAACCTGGATGTGATCTAACTCCTCTTTACATCTCCTTAGATTTACTGATATTGTGTGAAGTTGCTCTTAGTGATGTTATTGCTCTGAGATAAATACTATCGTGTTCATTCCTGATCCAGCAGAACCCACTCAGATGCCTTTATTATTTATTCCCAGGAGTTGGGTGGACAACCAAGAGGTTATACCACGGTGAGAGGGAAGACTAACGCATCCCCACTGCCCTTTACCTGTTTCTTCACGCTGTCGATCTCAGAGCGCAGGCGCTGGACGTGGCGGTTGAGCTCGGAGATCTCCTGCTTGGTGTTGCGGAGGTCGTCCCCGTGCCGGCCGGCCGTAGCCTGCAGCTCCTCGTACTGTCACAGGGAGAGGAACCACCAGTCAAGGTAAAATATATTGATTTTTAGAGCCGAGCAGACTGTGGGGGTTTGTGTGTTTGCACTCTGAAATATCTCTATGTTCTCAATCCCAAATTAGCACTTCCAAACTTGATAAGATTATTAAATCTGAAGTCATCATAGAGTCATAGAATGGTTTAGGTTGGAAGGGACCTTAAAGTTCATCCAGTGCCACCCCCTGCCCTGGGCAGGGACACCTCCCACCAGACCAGGTTGCCCAAAGCCCCCTCCAACCTGGCCTTGAACCCCTCCAGGGATGGGGCATCCACAGCTTCTCTGGGCAACCTGGGCCAGGCTCTCACCACCCTCACACCAAACAAGTTCTTCCCCACATCTCATCTCCATCTCCCCTCTTTCAGTGTCAAACCCTTTTCCCTCTTCCTAGGGCTCCCCTCCCTCATCAAGAGACACCCCCCCAGCTTTCCTGGAGCCCCTTGAGGGACTGGAAGAGGCTGGAAGGTCTCCCCGGAGCCTTCTCTTCTCCAGGCTGAACCCCCC
>JAHREE010000304.1:96892-121721 GCA_033628505.1 Tringa tobata | reverse complement strand
TCTCAGCCCCCCCCCTCCCAGCAGAGGACCTCCAGCCCTCCCAGCATCTCCGTGGTCTCCTCTCAGCTCCAACAGCTCCATGTTTTTCTTGTGCTGGGGGCTCCAGAACTGGGCACAGGACTCCAGGTGGATTCTCCAACACATCTTGTGTTATAAAATCGTACCCAGTGGGAATTTGTGGGATGGGGTGTGGTTTTCCCATTGCGGAAACCTTTCTGGGCACTCACCCTGGACTGGTACCAGGACTCGGCCTCGGCGCGGCTGCGGTTGGCGATGTCCTCGTACTGGGCCTTCACCTCAGCGATGATGCTGTCCATGTCCAGGCTGCGGTTGTTGTCCATGGTCAGGATGACAGAGGTGTCGGAGATCTGGGTCTGCATCTGAGACAGCTCCTGCAAAACCCGTGGGTATTTGGGTGAGTCGAAGGCTTGGGACACGAGTGTTGCTCGGATGGAGGAAACCCCCCCCTGGTTACACCTGGGTGGACAAAGTGGTTTTTCCAAGCCAGTTTCAGGCAGGGTTGGTACAGCACGATGAAATGGGAAAAGGAATGAAAGATTTAGTGCAACAGAATGGAAAAACATCAGTCCTGAGCCTCTAAACTGGGAAAGGAAGGGAAGGACATTGGAAACTGGGAGGAGGACGTAAATGCTGGTGCTTACGGCTTCATAGAGAGCTCTGAGGAAATCTATCTCCTCTGCAAGGGAGTCCAGCCTGGTCTGCAGCTCTGTCTTGTTCATGTAGGCAGCATCTACCTCCTGGAAGAGGAAACAGGTCACAAAAATGAAGTGGTTTTAGAGGAGCAGAGAAAAAGCAGAAAAATGTCTTTCTTGGGAGTCACAGCGTGCGTGGACCCACCTTCTTCAGGATCACAAATTCATTCTCGACGGCCGTGCGCTTGTTGATCTCCTCTTCGTACCTGTGGAATGGAGATGGAGGGTTGCTTTAGGTTTGTACAAAAGTTATTTCATCTTTTTGGGACCAAACTCTTATTATTTCGGGGTGTGTGTGTGTGTGTGTATGTACAGTTTTGTACCTTTATCTCTCAGCCCTATAATTTTCTGCCCATGACTTTCAGTCACCGTGAACTGCAGCTGAGTGTGGCTCATATTAAAATTAACCTGGGCCTTACTCAGAAGATTTTATCAGCAAAAAGTCTTTCCTGCCTTGTCTGATTGCAGAAATGTGACAGAGCTGTCCGGGCAGACTGCAAATGGAGAGACTTACCTGTTCTTGAAGTCCTCAGCAAGGCTTTGGACCTTGTTCAGCTCCCCCCCCAGGTTCTCCTTGTCGGTCAGCAAACCGTTCAGCTGCCTCCGGAGGTTGTTGATGTAGGTCTCGAAGAGGGGCTCGATGTCATTTCTGACTGTTTTGTTCCCCTGTTCTTGCAGAAGGGCCCACTTGGTCTCCAGGACCTTGTTTTGTTGTTCAAGGAATCGGACCTGGGTGAGGAAAGGAGGTGTTTCAGAAGCAGTGATTTTTAGGATGGTTTTCCAAGAGAGGCAATCTGCAACGCCACAAGGATTCGCTTGCTGGAAGGTGGGAGCTCTCAGCCCTTGGGGAACAGCTGACAGTTTATACAGGTAAGCAAGTATTGCACATCTAATATTAATTAACATTCCTGGTCTCTCTGCAAACTCTTTACATCCTGTATCACCATTTTCCCCCCTTTTGACTGGTCTCTTCTTAGCATTAATGCGAGGGGCGAAGGGTCTCAAACCCAGAACCCCAGAATATGCTGATAGAAATGGGAGGATAAGAGCAGTGAAATTCCTGATAAAGATATAACTCGCCCTTGCTTGTGCTTCCCACCTGAAGAATCAACCCAGCATAAGCGAGATTTCTTATGTCTCACCTTGTCAATGAAAGAGGCAAATTTGTTGTTGAGGGTTTGAATCTGCTCCTTCTCCTCCTTCCGGATGCTCTGGATGCTGTGGTCAATCTCCAGATTGAGAGGTTTCAGGAGGCTCTGGTTGACTGAGACTTCATGGATGCCCCCAGCAGGGAATCCAGGGCCACCCATGCCACCACCAAACCCGAAGGCACCACCAGTTGCACCAGCAAACCCACAGGAGATCCCAGTGCCAGCACCAAAAGCTGCAGGTCCGCAGAAGCCACCACCCCTTCCAGCCACGGAGATTCTATTGCATCCACCCTGACTGTAGAGGCTCCTGCTTCCAAAACCTCCACCGAATCTTCCATTCCCAGCGGTGGCACCACCTTGGGATGCAGAACGTGAGCAGAAGCTGGTGCTGCTGGCGTTTGGGATGAAGGCAGAGGCGGCGCTGAAGCCGGTCCTGCACTGGATCCTGGCAGCACACTGGCGAGACATGGCAGCTGATGTGAGCGGGGTGAGGGTGGGAGGAAGACTAAAGCAGTGAGGAAGAGTGGAGGAAGATAAAGGAAGTGAAGTTGTGCTCCCTTGGGCCGGGACTGGCCCTTTTATGCCCTGAGAAGCTGGGGATGGGTCTGGCGTGGTGCTCATCTCACTGATTAACTGGGCTCGGCACACCCAGCAGCAGACGGATGGTGAGTTCACCATGAGCACCACCACCTCTGAAGCACCCACAAAGTGCAGGAGTTGCATTTTTTTTTTTTTATTTTTTTTTTTTTGGTGACCGTCATGATCCAGCTGTCGAAATATCTGAGAAAACACTAAATGCTGCCTGCTCAACTCCTGCTCGTCCCTCCTTTCACCTCTGCAGGAGATGGTTCCTTGTGTTGGGCAAGCGCTCGCTCATCCCTATTTCATGGATGAATCAACCCCTCTGTTGTGTAAAGGCACGTTATTTCACCCCACGGTGGTCCGAGGGCTGAGAAATCCATTGTTGCGGGTCCGTGTTTTCCTGCTGCTGTGGTTTTGAGCAAAGCCCAGCGGGGCAGGAGCACCTCAGGCCCCAACTTGTCGGAAAGTCTGGACTCTCGTTCTCATGCCCAAACAAAGAGCCATTTAAACCCAAAGTGATACGAAAGGGGAGAAAGAGGTGATGGAGGGAAAGCCAAGGGGGTGATGGGGTGTTGATGGACGTCTTAGACGATCAACTGTCAAAAACCAGTTGGGGAGGGGATGTGTAAGGGTGTGTAAGGTAGTTTTATGAATGGTATTTTCAGACCATTTCTTTCCCTGAAATGTGTCTACATTTCACCCTGATTCAGCCTGACAGAAACCATGAGATGCCAGAATCTGAGGTGGGAGGGAGTTCCCGTTGGCTGTGACGGCACAAAACCTGAGTTGGCGATTTCTCAGGGCTTCACCTCCACAGACATTTTTTTTTGGGGCTGTTTTCCTGACTCACGGGGTGACCTTGTCTCTACACGGTTCCCAGGCTGCCCTCCCCACCTCTGTTGTCTTTCCCCTCTGATATCTCTTACTCACAAGGAAATGCGGTGCTTGGGATCTGTGCTTTCGACACTGTTCACAGACAACTCCCTTTCTCCTCATTCCTTAGCATCCAGGAGAACTCAAATAGTGCATTTCTCTGGTGAAAGGCGAGTGGAGCCAACACTCCCAGTGTCTTGTCTGGCTGCCCAGGGCTGGAGATGCTTCTCTCAGACCCTTTGGGTTGTCTCTCTTGTGGATGCCCATTCCCAAGGTGAATATCTGCTCCTCAGAGGAGAGAGCTGTCCCTCACAGAGCGTGGCTGGGGAGTCATGGCTTTCCCCAGCCATTAGAAAAGCACCAGGGCATGGAGCAGATGTTCATGGATCCATCTTCCAAGCATGCATTTGTGCTGGTTTCACACATGGAGGCCGGGCAGTCAAGTGAGTTTGACCAGAAGGTCCCCGGAGGGTAATTTACAGGTGCCCGTCATCTCTTTTTGCCTTTCAGCCACGCTTTTTATTTTATTTTCTTTTCTATTTTCCTCTCTGTTCTTCTAATGTTTCCATTACACACCCTGGAACAAAGCTAAAATAACTGTTCTGGGAGTGTTTCGGCTACTGTGTGTTACAACAGGCAGCAGTTTTGAAGAGAAAGGAGCTTCTGTGACTCAGCCACCAACTGTCTGTCCTAAAGAATGCTGTAAAAACATTACGAGCAGCAATTAGCAATCAGTTCCCTCCACGTATCACAAATTCGAGCCCCTGAGTGCAAGCACCGTTCATTTCATTAGGACTAAGGTTTTAATCTGGGCTGTGCCGGAATTAATGAGGGCTTTCATCACCCATTCAGGGTGGCACAAGCCCCAGGTCATCCCTCTTCTGTGTGACTCATCCAGCAGGACGGGATGCAGAAGGTGATATTGGTGGTGACCAGAGCCTTGCTCTGGCACAAGGACAGGTGTACATCGGTCATGTTTCTGGAAGTGAGAACTTCTGCCAGGGTTTTTTTTCGGTATCTTGCTTAAAAAAGGATGTCCCAGGAGAAGAAATACTCTGGCCCCAGCCTTTCCCGTGCTAAATGAAGGGCTGTGTAATCTCGGTGTGGTGACCTGGGTGTTGATGCAATGGATGGTGTCCATATGATGTGCCTCTTGGCTCGGTGTGTCCTCCCTAGTTAGAGATGCGTTTGGCCAGCGATAAGGAAGACCGTTACTTAATCCTGCCCGGGCTGCTGTTCAGGGTGAGGATGTTGCTCCTTCCCAGGAATCTGCTGCAAGTGCTCATCAGGGAGAGGTGGTGGAGAAGCTGCAGCAGACCCATAGCCAAGCCTGCAGGTCCTTGGGAAGGAGGTTTCCTGAGGGATACAGAGAGGAACATGTAGAGTTCAGAGCATCCTAGAAAATTATAGGAAACCACTGGTCTCAAAGGACAATCTGAATAGAGTCTGTCTCCCAGGGACCCCCAGTTCCTCTCTTTTTGCCCATCTCTTTGAGTATTTTCCTCTACTTTGAACTTACTGAAATGTGGTGCGAGGGTGGGGACTTCTAATCCCATCTATTTGTACAACTCATCTCGCAGCAATGAGTTCTGTCGCTCCGTACCTCTCAGCCAGATGATTCCCTGCTCTTATTCCTCAATTAATTTCTCCCGATTAGTCAGAACCACATCTGAAATTGCTACGCCTCCTCTGTTTTTTCCTCCACCTTCTCAACGCAAGATCTTGTCTCCACCGTATTCTAGGAACGTGAAGAAACACTGGATCTTGAAGACTTTCACTTTCCAACGGGTATCCCGTTCTTGGATCGTTTTTATAGCTGTTGGATGAGCAACATCTCATTCCAGGGAGCGTGTGAATGCCTAGGGACCAGATCCTCCACCTGCTTGTAGGCAGAGAGGGAACATCAGCATCAGGACCCAAGAGAGACACCTAAACCGGCCTGGCCAGTGCTCTGAGCAGAAAGAGAGTGTTTTCAACCAGCTCGGGCATATTTTGCTCTGCTGGCACCTACATTTAGGTGAGAGAGCTCCCAGTAAATGGGGTTCGGAGATGGACTGATAGACTGGAACAAGTTGGGTGGTTGCTCCAACTCCCCTGGTAATTAGTTCCCTATTGTTAGGAGTTTGTGTGGGTACATCACACCCTTGGCACTGCCCTCTGTACCCCCTGGGAGCCGGGCTCTCGTGTGTTCTATTGGCTGGAAAGTGCATAATAAATGAGTCTCGGACCTTTTCCCCCGTGCCCCACTCCTGCCTTGGCGTGCCCCGTGTTGAGCTTCCAGGGGTTTTGCTTGCACAAGGGGGAGAACACGGAAAATTAAGGGCAAACCTGCCTCCAGTGTTAGACTGAGCCCATGTGCTTTGGAGAGATTGGAGAAATGTGAACGAGGAGCGAAAATCTGCGCCTTTAACTGGGCAGGGCCCTAGGAAAAGTGCTTGTTATCTGCATTTGCATGTGCTGTTCCATGCCTTTTAATTAAAAGGTCCACACAATAGAATAAATTACATGTGCATTTTTATTAGACAAACACCAGAAAGTGAAGAGAGACAAACAGTCATGGGACACATTTTATATACAAAATCCGGCCAAAAAAAAAATAAATGCTGAGCTGTAACAAGCCAAGTTGCAAATTTAAACCAGCTGGAGACTGGCGTTCCGTGGCAGAGCCCGACACGAGGCGATGCTGGACAACACAGCTGGGCGAGACCTCCTCGAGTGAGGCTCCTGGGCGACAAGACATAGGCTTTAGGTGGCCCTCATTCTGCTGACCCCAACTACGCTTTACTAAAAGACCAGTGTGAAGGTGTTTTTCTGGCGGGTGGAGGTGTCTGAAAGGAAGACTTTTAGCTTCTGTAACTTCTTCTGGTGGAGGAGGTGGAGACGAACTTCACGCTGGAGCTGCTGCCGCCTCCAAGGGTGGTGCTGCTCATCCCAGGGCCACTTCCACAGCTGAAGCTGTTCCCCAGGTTGCAGATTCCCCCTCCCATGCTGAGGTTGCTTCCTCCTCCGTATCCCGTTCCCACAGTTGTTCTGGTCACGGCTGCAAGAGGGAGAAGGAAAAGGTTTCAGTTTCTCTGGGCATTGGCTTCTCAGTGCAGAGACACACTCGTGCTTAGATCAGGTCATTGCCTATATTTGAGAGACTTACAGATATTCACTGGGACGCCGTCTCCAGCCAGCCTGTTAGGGGACAGAACACAACAGGGTAAGAAGATACGAAATCTGTTGATAATGGGGGAAAAAAATAGGATACATTTCCTAGGCACTTTTGGGGAGAAAAATAAAAACTTTAGTGCAGCTCAGGGATGCTTCCCACAATTTTATTTCCATTAGGAAGGACAACCTGCTCTCCCCCTGGAACCTAATGCCCTGTTTAGTGTTTCTGAAATGCTGAGCATCTCCAGCTTCCGTTGCTTTGCTCCTCCAAAATCAGGATGAGGTTGTGTCTCCCACCCACCTGCACTCCTCGCCCTCCAGCAGCTTCCTGTAGGTCGCGATCTCGATGTCCAGGGCCAGCTTGACGTTCATCAGCTCCTGGTACTCGCGGAGCTGCCGGGCCAGGTCGGCCTTGGCTTGTTGTAGAGCATCTTCCAGATCGGCCAGTTTGGCTTTGGCATCTTTGAGGGCCAGCTCCCCGCGCTCCTCAGCATCCGCGATGGCCGCTTTCAGATTTGCACACTGCAGAGAAACCCCCAGTCAGATTCCCCAGAAAGGACCCAAACTTGTTCTTTGTCTACCCTGAAACCACAAGGTCTTACTCCAACTCCATCAGCTTCCCCAGCTTTGGTGACAGTTCTGGTCAAACTGAGCAGAACTTGGCTAGGTTGCCTCTGATGTTTCCCCTTCCTCTCCTTTGCAAGCCAGGGGGTAAATTTGGTTAAGAATGTGGGTTTTGCTGCTTTTTTTACCTGTTTCTTCACGCTGTCGATCTCAGAGCGCAGGCGCTGGACGTGGCGGTTGAGCTCGGAGATCTCCTGCTTGGTGTTGCGGAGGTCGTCCCCGTGCCGGCCGGCCGTAGCCTGCAGCTCCTCGTACTGTCACAGGGAGAGGAACAACCAGTCAAGGTAAAATCCATCATTTTTGGAGTAAGAAGGGCGTTAAAAGCATGACTCCCTCCTCGAGCCCAAACTAGCTGCTTTGCAAGAGGGAATATTTGAGAAGGCTTTCTTGGAAGAGTCAGACTTTATCTGTTCAAGACAAGATGTGAAGATAAGAGCACGGAAACCCCCAGTTTCTTCACCTTGGTTTGGTACCAGGACTCTGCTTCAGCCCGGCTGCGGTTGGCGATGTCCTCGTACTGCGCCTTCACCTCGGCGATGATCCCGTCCAGGTCCAGGTTGCGGTTGTTGTCCATGGTGAGGACGACGGAGGTGTCGGAGATCTGGGTCTGCATCTGAGAGAGCTCCTGCAAAAGCACACAGGGGGGGATTCGATGAGCTCATCCACCCGGGAGATGCCTTTTCATCCCGGCAGAGGAGCGAGCAGACCTGGGAGAGGCTGCAGATCCTTATCTCAGCAGCTAAGACGGTTGGTGTAACGCTAAAGAGGTGAAGGATTTAGCATCTCCCGGGGGAAGAAATTATTTCTGATGAAGGGAAGGAGGGAGGGAAGCTCTTAACTGAGGGGTGAAGTCTCTTTGGGGGGTGGGGGTTGCACTCACCGCTTCGTAGAGGGCTCTCAGGAAATTAATTTCTTCAGTCAATGCGTCTACCTTGGCTTGTAGTTCCACCTTGTTCATGTAGGAAGCATCTACATCCTGGAGGATGAGAGATTTAAGTAACGTGTTTTAAACTCTTATTAGCAAGCCAGAAACAGGCTTTTTTCTGCAATAACAGTCTGGGGAAGAAACGGTAAAAAAAACCAGCTTTTGGAATATGAATTGGGTGGATTTGTGAATGAACGGGTGATTAGAGCCCTAGAGATGGTCGTCAGGTGGAATTCTGAAGTTTGCTCTCACCTTCTTGAGTGTCACAAACTCGTTCTCTGCCACCGTGCGCCTGTTGATTTCATCTTCGTACCTGAAGGAGGGAGGCAGAAGGAGCATTTGTTTAGGCAAGTAACAGACGGAGGTGATTTTAGTTTGCTGGAATGAACTTCCTCAAGAACATTTTGCATACAATGTTCTTTTCTCCTCCAGAGCATCTGAATAAGAGACCATGAGCATGTTCCTGGGCTAAACCAGTTAAAACAAGTACATCATTTTTTTTTTCCCCTATTTCTGGCCATTAGTCATGTTCCTCCTGCCTCTCTTAAGCAAATGAAGTGTGTTGTCCTCAAACTTGCAGACCTACCGTGTAATTTTAGGGTTTTTTTCTCTCTCAGTAGGTAATTTAGTTAATAAGACTTTGATCATGTTCCAAATTATTCCCTGAATGTTTGTGTATTTGGATCTGTTACTCCGTTACCGTTTATCTCCAGAAAATGTCACAACCTTCGCTGTGGGGGAATTCCTGTCTCCCGGACTCTCCTGGGTTCCCCCAATTGGCTTAAGGATGGTGAACGGAGAAAACACCTTCCCCAGGTAAGAAAAACCCCTCTCTCTGCTTCTTCTACTTACTTCTTCTTGAAATCCTCCACCATGTACTGGGTGTTGACGAGCTCTCCCTCCAGCCTGCCCTTGTCGCTCAGCAAACTGTTGAGCTGCATCCGCAGGTTGTTGATGTAGGTCTCGAAAAGCGGCTCCAGGTTGTTCCTAACTGTTTTCATCCCCTGCTCCTGGAGCAGGCTCCACTTGGTTTCCAGCACTTTGTTTTGTTGCTCAAGGAACCGGACCTGCAAGTAGAAATGTCCTGAAGATGTTTGGAGAGAACGGAGGTTCCTGGAGAACTTTCCTTGCAAATCTCAGTCCCAGCTGAGGTGGTGAAAGGCTCTTTCCAGCTGGTTTTCAGAGCCAGATTCTCATCTGGTAGAAGGAGGAATTTGCTGTTTGACTGCAGGGACCCTGCTTATTATTTCAAACAGACTCTGGTTTTCTTGCAACCTGCATCATTTTGCTAAACTGAGGCAAGATACATGCATTTTGGGTGAAAAGTGGTTGCAAAAATCAGATGAGAGCAAAACGGGGTTTGCACCCTTACTAAGAAAACAACAGTAAAGTGCCATTTCTCCTTCCCTTTAGTGTAGCTCCCCCATCCCACAAAAAAATCTCCAAAATAGTGTGGCATTTTCCTTGAAACCAAAGAGGAGCTGCTCGACCAGAACAGAAATCGAGCAGATGCTCCTGTACCTCCAATGCAGTTAACGAGAAAATGAAGTGAACGGTTTTGGGTCAGATTTTGCTGTTTTGAGCCAACAGTCCAAACACGCTGGAACTGTTACAGGTATAAATTTAAATGCCTTTGTGGAAATTCAAGCAAGGAATTCAAGCTAACTTCTCCCTAGTGCCAATCCACATGGTTCCTTTCTCGGTCATTTTAGATGGGTTGCTTGTGTCTCACCTTCACCCTCTAAGAACCTGTTATCAAGGCTCCTACAATGCTCAGTGGAGAGAGCCCAACATCTCAAGAAGGATGGGATTGGCTTCTAGAGCTTCCTCTCTCTCCACTGCCTGTGAGATGTCAAACAGCAACTGAAGAAGACCTTGAATACTGGATGATTAATTCATAGCAACCACTATGTAGCAGGTACCATTCCCTGGAGTTTCCAGTCTCATTTCTATTCCTTCTTGATCAACTTATGTGCTCATAAAGCACCTAAGAAAAGAGTCCCCATCAAAAAAAATCAGGACAGGATATTTAGGGAAGGTCATGTCTCACCTTGTCGATGAAGGAGGCAAATTTGTTGTTGAGGGTTTTGATTTGTTCCTTCTCCTCCTTCCGGATCCTTTGGATGCTGGGGTCAATCTCCAGGTTAAGAGGTTTCAGAAGGCTCTGGTTGACTGAGACTTCTTGAATGCCCCCAGCAGGGAATCCAGGGCCACCCATGCCACCACCAAATGCCCCGTATCCATAGCCAAGGTTAGCTGGCATGCCAAAGCCACCACCGTACACGCTACCAGTGCCACCACCGAAACCTGTGGATCCGTAGAAGCTACCACCCCGTCCGGCCACAGAGATCCTCTTGCATCCACCGACATTGTAGAGGCTTTTGCTTCCAAAGCCACCACCAACCCTGGCGAAGCCGCTGCCGGCGTTGCAGCTTCCCACCCGGGTGACGGAGCGCGAGCTGAAGCTGGTGCGGCACGTGTTCGGGACGACGGCCGACGCGGCGCTGAAGCCACTTCTTCCCCTCTGGATCCTCACGGTGGACTGGCGAGACATCGCTGGCTTTGGGACTGGGATGGATGCTACAGCGAGAAGAAAGGAGCAAAAGGTGCTGGCCTGGAGCAAGGAGTAGGAGGGAAAGGAGAGGGATGAACCTGTGCTCTCCACGGGCTCGGGAGAGCCCTTTTATGCATTTATGAGACTGGGATGGGTTTGATGAGGTGGATCGTCTTTCTGATTAATTAGGCTTGGCATGTCCAACAGCATTCTGGAGAGTGAACTCACTCCGCACACACGCCCTTCTGAAATAATATAGCCGGGTTCTGAGCTGCTATTGTTTGGGAATAACTGTCGCCTTCTGCCGCCTTTGTAGCCAGCCGGGCTCTTGGCCATATCAACGCCGTGGAAAGTGGCCATGAGTCACGTTTGAGCAGAGGGAGGAAAACACCGTTCGGAGAGCCTGTCACTCAACACCTCTCCCCTGCTTGAAAACTTCATCCCCGGGGATGGCTTTCGCCCCTTGTCCCTTTGCGGGCGTTTCTGGGGGAGTTTCTGGTCCCTCGTGTTTTAGGGCAGGGACCCCCCCCGGGGCAGAGCTGTTTCTCAGCGGGTCCTGCATTGAGTTGGCCCCTCCTGGGGTTTTGTGATTCCCGCCCCACCATCCCCTCTGCACCACCATGGTGTCTCTGCAGAAGCATCTTCACCTCCATCCCTATAAAGGACCAGATTTCTTCTGAAAATCCTGCTTCTGCCACTAAAAGTGAATAATACAGGATCGAAAATGAAAGGTTTTCACAAGGTTTTTTTGCCCCTGTGGGGATTTCGGCAGCTCCGTCACAAATAGCTGTGCTCCTACCTCGGCTTGAAAGGTTTGAGCTTCAGTGTTTCAATGGGAGGGAAACAAACAAACAGACAAAAAGCAAAATAGAAAAAAAAAATGAGAGGAGAAAAGATTGTGGGAATGGGAGCTGCTTTGAAACCAGTGGCTCTATGGAAATGGAGTGCTCCGGGGCTGTTCCCAACTCCCAGTTTATAAACACGACGTAGTTTCCCAACCATTTAATCAGCTCTTTCAGCGCTCCACGTCTGAAAGTGGGATCCTGCCTGCCCGAATCAACCAGGGAAGGATTCCCTCTGCCCAGATCCATGGAAATCTGGACACAGTAGGACATCCTGGATCTTCCTCAGCCCCAGGTACCCCCGCAGCCCTTTGCTTTGCATTTAGCAGTGCAGGCAGTTTGAGTAACGAGGCAAATAGGAAAAAAAAAAAATGTGAAAAATAATTCATTTGGAGGGATGGCAGGTGCTTCTGGTCCTCCCTGCCTTTTGGCTTGTTCAGGAAAAGATGATTGATAGGTAATTTATTTACAGAAGAGGGTGAACTTGCAAATGCATCCCCCCCAAAGAGCTTCCTCCCGTGTTGTCTGAGGCCGAGCAGCTCCCGGCTGCAATAATAACAGAATATTGAGGAATTGCCACCTTCAATCTGCCCCTGTCGTGCCAGGCAGCTGTGGAGAGGGGACTCCCCGTGTCCCCATTGGTTCCTCAGCTGCTTTCTTTCAGATGGATTCCATTTGCAATTGAGTTTTTAAATGAAAAGGCCGGGGGGGTTGATAAATAGCCATTGTTAGTTTATTTTGGTGTTTATTACAAGACGGAGCTTTTATTGGAAGAAAGGGCTTAACCCTGCAGTTTTTGCCTGATGGGTCTGAATCTCCCCACACTTGCATCCACAGGAACTGGAAGTAATTGGATGGCAACCAACAGGTCCATGTCCAAAAGGTGGGGAGTTATTGATCAGCCTTAGGGGTTTTACCCACCAATTGACAGACGTCGTGGCTCGAATGCATGAGATTGGCTTCTCCCCTGCACAGGCTGCTTGATTCATATGGATGCAAGTCCCAGAAAGCAAGATATTCAAAGGCAGATGGACATTTCCAGCCTTCTTAAATGCCCGTGGCCCCTTTGGGAATTGCCTCTCGGGTGTTTTCCATCTCACACAACTCTATCTGAAAGTTTTTCTGCATTCTTGTGCCATTAGTGGAGATGACCACCCAATGGCAGACTCTCCCATCTTGAGGGAGATGGATGGAGGAGCCCATGGAGATGACTTTCCACCTTCCCCAGCAGGAGGTGGGTAGGGAGAAGGCTGACTCAGGGTGTGCAGAGTTGGCCAGGCTGAAACCCACCCTTGGTTACCAACAGCCTGATGCGTCAGTACTTTCCTTTTTCCCCTCAGGCTCCTTTTACATATGAAACTTGTCTTTTTTGGCTAAAGAGTACGCCAACTGCGTTGGAGTCCATTGTTAATAATAGTAATAATACAGCTCCTCCAACCAAGTGAAAAGAAATTAATTTCTTTCCATTTCACATTTGCACCAGGGTGGAGGTGATGCGGTTGTCACTCATCTGGAAGGAATTTGAGAGGTAATTACAAAAGGCAGAGCTGTGAGCACAAAGGAGCTGTAGCTACAGGTTTGGGGTATGGGGTGATGGCAAGGGGGGGGCCCCCACCCTGCTCTGTTGATGAAACACAGGGTTTCCAGGTAGCTCCTGGGGGAGTGTCTCCCGTGTACCCTGCAGCTCCAGGCATGTAATGAATTTGCTGCTCTGCTGCAGATACCTTGCTCCGATACGGCCTTTTCCTCCTCCACCAGAGGATAATGCTTGCCCTCACCCAGGCTGTAGTTTTTTCCTCCTCATCCAAAAAAGGGAGCTGTGTTGGGGCAGGTCCTGCCGGGCGAGAGCCCCCCCTGAGGTGGCAGAGACCATCTGCGAGGCTGAGCCAGCTCCGAAGCCTTTTCCATCCCTTCCCCTCCTCATCTCTCCCTCCTGGGCTGAGCAGAGGACGCAGGTCCCAGGCCAAGAGTCAGGAGATCCCTTCTCACAATGGTCTAAACCTGGGAGGAAAGCTTTGGCTGGGTTTGGGCGTTGGGCTGGTATCAAGGTCATAACTCTCCTTTGAGAGTGGGAATGCGAGTTCTGGCCCTTTCAGGGCAATAAAGGCAACTCCAGCCCCTTCAGCGAGAAATCTGAAGTATTTTCTGTGTAGCCATTGACCAGGGGATACCTCCAATGGCTTTTCCTCACCTACTCTCCATCCCTCGGCACAGCAGCTCCTCCCCAGCATCCACCTTGGAAGCCTTTCTTTGAGGACGGATGCCCTTTCTCAGATTTTCAGAAGTGCCTCCGTGTGTTTTGTTTGCAAAAATTCATGTATTTGTGAAATATGAGCACGCCTTACTAACTTGGGTTGGTTCACCTGTGCTACCTAATCTCAGTTTAATTATCAGTAAAGTCAAGGCTGTAATTTAGGTTAATTGCTTAAATTAAAGCCTTTGGGTTAAACTTGGGCTGCTAACCTAAATTCAAACCCTACTCATTTTGACCGTAATTTACTATTTCATCCCAAGTTAATGAAGTCCTGCTGGACACCCTGGGCTTTTTCCACGGGGGACCATGCTGTTCACAGCATCCCAGCGCTGCGGAGATGGGGATGGGGACCTCCAAGAGACCTCCGGAGCAGGAGGTGAGTGTTCATGAATCTCATTTCCCCAAGGGATGAATTAGGACGGGCTCCTCAGAACTTTTCCCATAGGTGTTGCCCGGCGCTGGGTGTTGCAGCCCTTTGAGCCTCTTCCCGGCGGTATCTGGAGGCCAGTCAGCCCTAACGATGAGATGGCTTTGAAGTGTAGGCGTGACCTGCTTTCCCCAGATAATTGTTTTCTGGGCCAGCGCAGAGACACCGATGCAGCCCAGGGTTTTGGAATAACTTCACCTTCATTATGGCTGTTGTTGGATGCGGAGCAGGGAGGTCTCGTTTCCCCCCGTGGCTTGTAGCATCTTGAAAGAGCCTCTGGCCGTAGGTGGGCATTAGCTGATAATTCCTTTACCCTGCAGCACTGGTGCTTAGGTGGTGGTGCCCAGAGAAACCTAAATATTCCAAATTTCCTGGTAGTGCTTTCTGAGCCCATCTCTAATGCCCAAGTAGGGCTGCTGGGGCTGTGAGCTCCATGTGGAAAGCAAGACCTTCCAACGCCGAAGGTTATCGCAGCAGTACCAGAGCATCCCTTCCTTTCACATGGCCCCAGGGGATGTCTTTTCTCCTGATAAAGAAAACACAGCTCTGGAAAGTTGCTGGAAAACCCCAAATTCTTTGGGACCAGCTCTGTGCCTGCACGTGGCCCGTCCCCCAGCTCCGTCCAGCATCAAGCTCTGCTCCTGGTTCCAGTTGCCTTGCAAAGAGCTTGTGTGATGTTTGATTTCTCCCTGTTAAAACAAACTGGATCCGCCCAACACCGGTCCCGGAGCTGGTGAGATAAACAAGGATTTGGAAAGTATTTGGAAAGTCCTGGAAAGTATATCCAGTCGTGAGGCACCAATTCTATGGGATCTCTTGTTTATTTACTGTGCAGTGCAATCTCGTACCCCATGTGAGCCCGGAGGTCCCTGCTGTCACCTCCTGTGACCCCCAAGTGCTCCGGGCAGGGGGATGTCACTGCCCTGTTTAAATCCCAACACTCAGATGTAGCTGGGAATACCGTTCCGCTGCTGGTTTTGCTGCATCCCATCTTGCCTTCCCCGCAGTCATTTCGTGTCTTATTTCATTTGCAGGCTGTGTAAACCATTTGCAAATCATTTTCTTTGATGAAAATTCTGCTTTTAAGTCCAAAAGCTGCAAAGTCTCATTTGGGAAGCGTTAAGGGGAGGTGTTGCAGCATCCCAAGGACAGGATCATTCCCATAGGAAAAGTTGAAATGAAATGTTGGAGTTTTTTTTAAAAAAAATCTCTCACCTAATGTTTATGTTTGACTTGAATTTTCCAGGTCTTCAGATCAGGAGAAGGTGACTAGAAGATGACTTTTTGCATCTGCTGACTGAGAAGAGGTGCTGGCGTGGGCTCTTAAACACTTCCCATGGAAACAGAGAAGGGACCGATGGCTCCTCAGTGCTGTTTTTTGCCTTGGTAACCCTCAGATGGCAGGAGAAGGACCCAACAGCAGCCTTGGCCTTGATGGAGGCTTGGAGATGCCCAGGTACTGCGGGGATGGGGATTGGGAGTGCAGCTCAGCCCAGGTTCATGGAGGGTTCGGTGTTGACCCATGTGTTGATGAGACGGATGGCACAGCAAAGTGTTGTCCACAATTCTGATAAAAAAAACCAAACCAAACTTACCTTTGACATTTTCAATAATTAAAAAAAAACCAAATAAATGAACACCCCAAGAAAACACAGTTTAGCAGCAATAGCCCAGTTGGGATGCCCTGCCTGTTCCAAATCCTTTGCAAGCTTCACTCTGTTTCCTTAAGACAGCCTAAGAAACATGGTCAGATTCTTGAAAACTGATGCAAACTGTTAAATGGATGAATCCCAACCTATTCACCCTTCACAAAACCTCCTCTGGTGCGAACAGGCTGCCACGACCTTCCTAAGCCACCCTTTCCCTGCCCCTTTCCATAGAGTTGTAGAACTGTCTAGGTCGTTGAGGTCCAATCATGATCATAGAATTCTTGGTTGGGTGCGACCTTTCAGGTCATTGAGTCCAACCATGACCATTGAGTCCAACCATATGCTCTAGAGGGAGGACACTTGTGAGTGTGAGCCCCAGCCCTGGCCCATGGTGGGACCATCAGGGCTTCCAGCACTGGCAGGGAGGCACCGAGCCTTTCTCTTGCTCTGGGTCCCCACCTGCTGGAGATACCACGCTGGGTTGGCCGGTGTTTGCATGCCTGTGCGCAGTGTGATGGGTGTGGAGGGTGAGGAGCTCGGAGGTGTTTCCCCACAGGGAGTGCTCCATCACACCGTGCATGAGCTGCTTTTGCCTTGAAGAAGTGGCTGGTGCCCCCCTCTCCTGTCACTCCCTGTGGCACTATCCAGGTGCACCCCAGTTGGAGTTTGCAGGGGCTGCGGGGTGGGTTGGTGGACAACAACCTGGTCCTTTTTGGGACCAGCATCCCCAACGGGCTGCGGGCCCTTCCCCATCTGCTGCCCTCCTGCCCTGGCCCCTTTCCTCACCCTTGGGTCATGCTCCAGCTCCTGCCTTTGGGGCTGGATTCCCACCTCTCCCTGTGCTTCCCAATGGGTTGGCACCTGGTCCTACAGCTTCACAGGGTGGAAGAGCCGGGGGATCCCCATGGATCCATGAGAGGGAGCCTGGGGACAGCGTGGGACCTCGGCTGAAACCCTCTGCCCAGGAAGGGCTTTGAAACCACCCCGGAGGGGCTGGGTGGGAGCCCCTGAGGGACCGGGAGCTGCGGGCACCTCAGATTCATTCAAAATGAAGCTGAGGCCCCAAAAGAGCCCTTCCAGGGGAGAAGCTGGGATGTGAAGTGAGATGTTTGCATGTCCCAGGGAAACCTCGGTGTGTGAACACTCCCTGGGCAGAAATTGGCCACTTTTCACTGCGTCCCCCCCTCTTTGCCCCCTCCGGTTGCTCTTTCTGGTTAGGGTGATGTTGGGCTGCTCTGTTCCCCTCCCTGTCTGAGGTCATTTTTGGTGCTGAGAGAGACGTGCCTCCTCCGAAATCTTACGTTCTCTGCCATAAGATTTCCTCTGGTTAACTAATGGCCGGGCTGAGCCCTGTTCCACACGTGAACTCATGAATCCCAGCTAAACCTCATGACCTGCCTACAAAGAGTCCCCACCATGGCTGGGGCACAGCACATGTCCATACCCAGGTCAGCAGAGAAGAAAAAGCCAGAAAAGCAGCAGATTTTTTTAAAAATGACAAATGCTCTTTATTGGACCATACAGTAGGGTGGGGTCTGAGAGTGAAGAGGCTGTAGCCGTGAGGACAAGGAGCTAGAAATCAGCGTGGCCATTCATATACACAGAAAGCAAGAACCTTTCCCACAGGTGCCTGAGAAAACAGAAGAGGCTGGAAAATAAAATCCTGAATTGCAAAAAAAAAAAAAAAAAACTAAACACCAACATATTTGGAGGTTGTAACGTGTGGCAGAGGCTTTTAGAGCATCATGGAGGTTGAGGACCCTGGACTGTGGTTTCACAAGGCTGTCATCCTTCTTTTAGGACGAACAAAAGGAAGGTGAGTGGCCAAGCACAGCTGTCCCCGTTCAACAAAGTGCTCCCACTTGGCTTTAGATGCATGACTCCTGGGGGAGAACGAGGGAAAAACGAGGACCGTGCTGAAAAGGCCACCACCGGGGTCCAGAGGGCTCTCTGAAGCCCTGTCGATGACCTGTTACAACCTGTTCTTTAGCCAAAGGTGCTCCGGGTTCTCGCGGTGGGGTCCTGGTCTCCCCCCGCTGCCCCAAGGGAGGAGGGTGAAGGACGGAGGAAGGAGAGGCTCTAGCGCAGCTATTTACACTCTTGATTTCGTAGGGCACCGCTTGCTTTTTTTCGAAAGGCAGGAAACGCGCCGTCGTCCGCCCGTCCTTATCTGATGGTCTTTTTGCTGGTGGTGGTCTTGGAAACGATCCTCATGCTGCCTCCCGTGCTGCTGCTGACCCCTCGGCTGCTCCCGGAGCTGAAGGTGCTGCTTCCACCGTAGCTGAGCCCCCCTCCGAAGCCTCCGCTGCCTCCTCCGAAGCCTCCACTGCCTCCTCCAAAGCAGCCTCCACCGCTGCTGCTGCTCATGCTGTAGCCACCGCCGCCTCCCATGCCGAGACCTCCTCCCATGCCCAGGCAGCTCCCACCGCCGTAGCCCATCCCGCTGGAGCTGCTGACCACGGCTACGGGGAGACAACGGCAAACGCTCACCGTAGGGTCCTGCCCGAGGTTGGGGGGACCGGCACCACTAGGGTGGAAGGTGGGGGAGATACTTACAGACACTCACGGCTCCGACGCCCTCTCCAGCGAGCCTGTTGGGAAAGGGGAAAGTAAGTAATAATGGCAAAGCACAGAAAAGATGCAGCATGAGCTACTAGGACCATCTAATTAGACTTTTGTGGCCTTCAGTAGGGACTATCCCCTGGTGGGGTGTGCCTGCGTCGCAGGTGAAAGGTGGTATTTCTCATTTTTCATAGTGGACCAGGTTCAGGAGTTGGAGAAACTCATCTTTTCCTAGAAAGCTCATAACTTAAAGTATCCCTCTCGCTGCCCTTGTTTGCTCTTTTACATCTTCCCCAACTATGTCCTCCAGCCCATTGAGGTGGGCTCTTTGAGCCCAAGGAGATGCGCTCTGCTCTGAAGAGCAGCACCCAACAGGTCCATGTGCTTGTCCTCACCTGCTCTCCTCTCCTTCCAGCAGCTTCCTGTAGGTCGCGATCTCGATGTCCAGGGCCAGCTTGACGTTCATCAGCTCCTGGTACTCCCGGAGCTGCCGGGCCAGGTCAGCCTTGGCCTTCTGCAGGGCATCCTCCAGCTCGGACAGTTTGGCCTTGGCATCTTTGAGGGCCATCTCTCCACGCTCCTCTGCCTCCGCGATGGCGGCTTGGAGGTTGGCACACTAAAAACAAGGGAAACATTTAGTTGTTTAACTTGGGCTACCCCAAACTGCTCTCCAGAGTATTGCTGTGGTATTGTAGATACTGGCTGGTGGCTCCCAGCATGGCACTGAGAGCTTCTGTTGGGCCATTGGGAAGGTGCCATGGGGTGGACAACTGGGGAGCTGCAACCATAATCCATTTAGAGACGTGGTTTAGTGATGATTTTTATCAGAGTTAGGTTGATGGTTGGACTAGGTGAACTTAAAGGTCCCTTCCAACCCAGACAGTTCTATGATTCTATGATCCTGTCCCCCAAGAAAAGGAGAGACATCACATCTCTCTGCTTTGCCACCCACCTTTGTTGAGGGTGGCTTAGTAGCTCATAGCTTGCTTCCCCGGCAAGAAAGGGGTTGTCACAGCACATCCTTGCACTGAGGAACCTTCTCTGGTGGGCAGAGACAGAGGTGGCTGTGCCCTCTTTCATGCAGGGGGGAAAGCCTGGTCTTCCAGCCCTGCTCAAGTGCCAGGAGCTGGGTCTTTGTGCCGTGCCTGGCCACCATCGTCTCCCGCCTGCCCCTCCACCACGCAGGAGCACCCCCTCCTACCTGTTTCTTCACGCTCTCGATCTCGTTGCGCAGCCTCTGGACCATCCGGTTGATCTCCGAAATTTCTATCTTGGTGTTGCGCAGGTCATCCCCATGGCGGCCAGCGGAGACCTGGAGCTCCTCATACTGATGTGGAGAAAGGAAGGGAGCACCAGTTAGACACCATGGGGCTCAGGGAAGGGCAAGGGGACTTCAGGGCACGAAGTGCAGGTCTGGGTGCAGGTTAAGGGGCGGGGGACAACAGTCCCCTGAGCAACCTGCCCGTGGAATAGCAGCATTTGCCCTTAATTGTCATTATATGCCAAGAAGGCAACTATTGCATTGTGCAGGGCACCTATGAGTTGTCACCTATTATGAAGAACCTGGCAGGGAAAGGAGAGTGCTCTGTGTTTAAGGCCAGGTGTAGCAGGGACTCTTTGTGAGCCTGGGGTCAAGGCTCTTTAAGCAGTTAAACATCTTGTCCCTTGGTTTCACTGTGAGGAACATTAGGCTGGTCAAGCGTAGTGGTCCACAAGCCCACGGTTGAGCTTGTGGGCTCAAGAGCCTACAGAAAGATAAATTCATCTCTGGTGCAATGGATCCTTCCATTCTGGATCCTTCCTCCTCTAGTCCTGTCCCCCATCAGCCAGTGTGATGCCCCATGAGTTGCCGAAATCACTCTGTCCTTCTGGTTACCCACCTTGTTTTGGTACCAAGCCTCGGCCTCTGCCCGGCTGCGGTTGGCGATGTCCTCGTACTGCGCTTTGACCTCGGCGATGATGCTGTTGAGGTCCAAGTTACGGTTGTTGTCCATGGACAGGACCACAGAGGTGTCGGATACTTGCTGCTGCATCTGGGACAGCTCCTGCAGAAGATACAAAAAAAAATTGAGTTGATGGTCTGGCATCTGAGGTGGAAACCATGAGACAAGTGGTGCCTTGGGTGCCCTCTCTGCCAAGCCATTTACTCGTATTTTCACCTGCTCTTCTTCTACCTTTCTGCCCTTTTCTGCCTGTGTTATGATATCAAACAGTGACCACCTTCTCTTTCACCGTGCACAGCACCAAGTATGGTGGCTGGAGCTCCTGGGCATGGAGAGCTGTATGGAAAGGAGCTGTGGTGGATGCTATCGCCAGGACAACTGACTACTTACCGCTTCGTAGAGAGCTCTCAGGAAGTTGATTTCGTCTGCCAGCGCGTCTGCTTTGGCCTGCAGCTCCACCTTGTTCATATAAGCACCATCCACATCCTAAAGAAAAGAAAGCCGAAGACTTGTGATGAAACCACAAACCTAAAGGGGCTTCAGGACACCAGGAAGACCATCTCTCTGCTTCCAGGTCTGTTATTCTTTAGGCTTGGTTTCATATTGCTACGATCAAGGGTTTTGGGGGTTTTTTAATGTAATGTTGGATGTTTTCTGTGAGGCAAACCCGGGTTCTTGGGCAGAGGGTGAAGCTCTGACTCCTGGGGGTGTGACCCGAGACAGAGTCGAACTGAGCCACAAGAGGCCAGATGACCTGCAACTGCCACCAGAGGAGGTGTCTGCAGGAGGGGAGCTCCACTGGATGGAGAAGGTCATGCCCATTCATGGCCTCAGGAGGACCCAACCCATACCTACTCCTGGACATGCCACCACCACAGCCTGACCCAGCTCTGGGGTTGGAGAACCCCAGCTCCTATCAGCTTTGTTTGACCTGGGTGCCTGCCAAGTTAATTTTATTGCCCATCCCATAACTCCCAGGTCACTCACCTTCTTGAGCACCACAAACTCGTTCTCCGCACCGGTGCGCCGGTTGATCTCATCTTCGTATCTGTTGGGATAAACAGGTGAGAGGGTTTGGGTGGGAGTGAAGAGTGAAGCACAAAAGGGACCACTCCACCTCCAAACCCAGTTGTGGGTCACCTGTATGTCCCTTACTGCCACCTCTTCACAGTCCAGAGCAGACACAGAGCAAATGATTCCTCACCCTGAACCACCAAGACCCCATGTGATGGGTAATCCCAGCTAAAATTAATGGAATTTAATCCCTGCGCTGAAAAATCCAGCTCATGCAGGATCAGAGCCCATTTCAGTAGGAAGCAGGAGCAGAAATTCTTGGTGACCTTTGCCCAAAGAAAAATTCTGCAAAAGGCTTTCAACGAAGCTGCGCTGCAATTCCTACAAACATAAAATGATGTAGCAATTTGATCTTTGATATTATAATAATGCTAATGGCTTCTGAACAACCCGCTGCAGCATTTAACTAAAAAAAAAAAAAAGTCTGTGATTCTTCAGCCCCGATTGTGCAAGAGCAGATCGTTGCACCTCAGACTATGTTTCTGTGGAACTTTTTATGGCTCTGAGCAACATCCTCTCATCAGATAATCAGGGCAGGGCTTCGCTAGAAAGTAGACAAAACATGTAGGCTCTTGAGGCAAAGACCTGGATTTTGGAGGCAGGTTCGTGCCAGTTCAATATTGGCAGCAACGTCCCCGCAGACGGATCTCCGAGCGGGCATGGAAAGAAGTGGAAATTAGCCAGTGGACTGGGAACCATCTCTAAACCACCTCTAAACTTGGAAAAAAAAAAAAAACAAAAACCAAAAAAAACTCCAAACATTCTCTTTCCCAGGCAGTAGCTCCAAAATCCAGACAATATCATTTGCCATTTTTGGCCTGATCAGTGTTTCTAAGAGCCTATGATGCACATTGGGACCCGAAACGCACCCAAATACCACACACCAGGGGCTGTGTCAGTCCATCCCGTCAGCCCTAAGGGCTGTCTCCCCGTCCTTCCCCCCCCTGGAAAAACCCCCAAACTTGTCTTTTCACATGCTTAACTCTCGAATAGAAACATATTTCAGGCCTCCGGGGTGTTTTTCTCAAATTTGCATTTGGCCAGATCTGGTTGAGTAAGGGAGAGGTTGTTCTCACCAGACTTTGGCCAACTAAAAACAAAAGTCCTCACCCTAAAGAACCCACCAAAATGTCCCTTATTGTCATCAGACACCGACTGGCGTGTCCTTAAAATGATTCCTCCCACCTCTGCTGGACACCCCATCTGTGGTGGGGGTTAATTCCCCCCCCAGGGAAGGCAGTGTCTTTGAGGAGGGTCAGGGAGAGGAGCTGAGCATCTCTCACGTGCTCAGCCCCGGGCCAGGGTGAGCAGAGGTGGGTTGCCTGGAGCCCTCTGGAAGGGCCAGGATTTCCTTTGCAAAAAGGGAAACGGGGGATTTTGGGAGCTGGCAGGTTACGGGTGGGTTTCATTCCCCTTTTGTGCATCCATTATACTCATCACAGGTAATTCTGTGAGGTAATCAGAGGTAATTCTGGGACTAAATTTTGCTTTTATTCGTTTCGCAAACTGGATGAGGAACCCAGTGACACCACCAGCTGTGGACCATCCATTATTAGCCCCCTGCCCTGATTTATAGGCTGCCCAGGGAGGTGGTGGAATCTCCTTCTCTGGAGACATTCAGAGCCTGGACAAGTTCCTGTGCAACCTGCTCTAGGTGGACCTGCTTTGGCAGGGGGATTGGACTAGATGATCTCCAGAGGTCCCTTCCAACCCCATGTGATTCTGTGATTTTCCCCCTCTGTTGATCACCCATGCTGTGGCTCATGGTTTCTTACTTGTTCTTGAAGTCCTCCACCATGTCCTGCATGTTCCTCAGTTCGGAGTCCAACCGTCCCCTCTCTCCCATGAGACTGTCCAGCTGCCTCCTGAGGTTGTTGATGTAGGCTTCGAAGAGGGGCTCCAGGGACTTCCTGGTGACCGTGTGCCCTTGCTCTTGCAGGAGGCTCCACTTGGTCTCCAGCACTTTGTTCTGCTGCTCCAAAAAGCGCACCTGGGGAAGGAACACAGACCAGCACACGCTGAAGCCCATGCAAACAACACACGAGAAACCAGGAAAAGGAGAGATCACCCGACACAGAGAGAAAAGGTCAAGAGATACTGGGAAGACCAGGGGGAAATTATCAGGATCTTCCTAATTTAGGGCACAGGATTCTCACGAGTATCAAAAGCAGTGGAGATGTTAAGTGAGATTTTTCAAGAGCCATTAAGCAGGCCCCACGCCTGTATTTGCAATTTTAGGTGTTTCTCCCCGCCCCGCTACTAGATGCTTAGCCCACCTTACTGGGTTAAACTGGTGTTATCCCATTGAGTTTTGCAGGGCTTTGCCATTTCACAACCAGTAGAAGGTCCATCCAGCCCCCAGGATGTTTCTTACAGGAAGGAGGGGGATTTAATTTTTTAATAAAATTAAGGCACTGAGAAAAAATTCATCCTTTCAAAGAGGCAACATAAGGCAGTTGTTAGTTTTCAGCCAAACCCACACCGTTTGTCGGCTGGGATTAGTTCAGACAAGCCCCTAGATCCAAAGGAAGGTTCTTCCTGTTGTTCTTTCCTGAGGCGGCTGCAAACAAGCCTGGCTTGATGTTTAAGACCAAATTCTCACCTTGTCGATGAAGGAGGCAAATTTGTTGTTGAGGGTCTTGATCTGCTCCCGCTCCTGTGTTCGCACCTTCTGGATTTCCGGGTCGATGTCCAGCTTGAGGGGTGCCAGGAGGCTCTGGTTGACAGTCACTTCATGGATGCCACCAGGTGGGCAAACAGGGAACCCGGGGCCACCTCGACCACCCAGCCCAAATCCGCTGCCCAGCCCATAGCCACCACCACCACCACCAGCTCCTCCTAAGCCAAAACCAGCGCCTGCTCCACCACTATAGCCAAGACCAAAGCCAGCTCCTCCACCAAAGCCATATCCACCAGCGGCTCCGCTCCGTAGACCTCCACCGACTGAGCTGTAGGAAATTCTTTTGCTTCCACCTAGGTTATAGAGACTTCTGCTGCCGAAGCCACCACCAGCTCCGAAGCCTCCTCCACCTCCGGCTCTTCCTCCTCCAACTCTGGAGACAGAGACGGAGCTGAAACTGCTTCTGGTACCACTGCCACCTCCTACGATAGCAGAGCCTGAGCTAAAGCCCCTCATGCCCCCGCCGGTAGATGATCTGAAAGAGATCCGACTCATGGTGGCTTGTTCAAATGGAAATGCAAAGAGCAGGAGAGAGGGGGGGAAAAAAAAAATTAGGCTGGTGAATAAAAGCTGCGCAGCAGGAAAAGAGCAGAGGGCAACGGAGACAGAAACCCCTGTGATGGGAGAGCTTGGGAGCCTCCTCTTTTATCTGCTTGGAAAACTTGGCACGGGAATTCAGAACTTGACGTGCCTTGCAGCAACTTGCCTTGTCAAACACACCTAGGCTACAGCGAGGCGCTGAAAAATGCATTGTTTGCAGGCAAGAAAGTAACGGAGCGAGGGAGCTCCCCCCCCCAACACACACACACACATCACACCC
>JAHREE010000304.1:47880-86903 GCA_033628505.1 Tringa tobata | reverse complement strand
AATTTGTTGTTGAGGGTCTTGATTTGCTCCTTCTCATCTTTTCGCACCTGGTGGATGTTTGGATCTATCTCCAGGTTCAGTGGTGACAGGAGGCTCTGGTTGACAGTCACTTCTTGGATTGTACCGACTCCAGGTGGGCCACCAACAAATGCCACTGAGCCCCTGCCACCACCCAGCCCTCCACTGAATCCTCCTGGCCCCCCTACTCCTCCAAAGCCATACCCTCCACCACCTCCTGGTGCACCACCAAAGCCAAGCCCACCAGCACCTCCACCAAAGCTGTACCCACTGCCGAGACCAAGCCCAAGACCACCACCAGCTCCACCACCGCCAAGTCCACAGCCACCACCACCACCGCCACCTCCCAGGCCAGAGCCACCACCACCAGCTCCAGTCCCAAAAGCAGCTCGGAAGCTGCTTCCAACACCAATGGATATCCTCTTGCTACCACCAAGGTTGTAGAGGCTCCTGCTACCAAAACCACTGCCAAGAGCACAACCTCCTCCTCCCATGAGCCTTCCAAAACCACCTCCACCTCCTCCAGATCGTGCCACGGACATGGAGCTGAAGCCAGCCCTGTTGCTGCTTGGAAGAACGGCCGAGGCAGTGCTGTAAGACCTGCCTCCACCTCCCGCTCTCATGCTGTACGTTTGACGGTTCATGGCAGCAGGAGAAAACAACCCAGCGCTGGCGAGAAACAGCAAACTGGGAGAGTGCAGCTCTCTGGAAGGGGGTGCAGGATGCCCTTTTTATCCCCCTGGGGATCTGGGCTTGGTTGCGTGGAAGTCCAGCGATCAATTTAGTGCCTTCATGGTTTTGACGTGCCAGGCAGCCAGCTGTCTTACTGAAACTCGTTAAACACTGATTGCTCCCAAACACACCTACTGGAGCCGGTGCGAATCTGCTCAGCTAGAAGAGTTATCTAACTCCCTGGGTTTTGGCAGGGAGAGCTGCAAACCCTCTATATGCTGGCAGAGATGTATTATTTTATTTCCTACCTGCGAACCACAAAAAAAAAAAAAAAAGAGATTAAAAAGGATGAGAAATAGCTACCTGATACCCTCATGCTACTTGTAAGCTGTAGTAGATCAGTGTAGAGCTTAGTAGAGAGTCTTCTCAATTGACTTGAGTGAAAGGCAGTGAGAATAAAATGGCTAAATCTGAGCAAAAATACTTCACGAGGCTTCTTCGCCTGAAGGCAGAGTGCAGGTGTGATGTTCATGAGGCCTGACATCTCTTTCAGGGCTCTAATTTATCCACTGTCTTTCTGCAGTGATGAGCTCAAAGAGGTCGTGGTCCATGAATTTCCTATGAGACACTATATTTAAATGTCACCTCAAATTTTGGATATGAGTATTGGATACTTGGTCTGTGGCAGGTTTCCTCGGCTTCTTCTCTATTGACATCTCCAGAGGACAACCCCATCCCACCCAGAGGCTGCCCTTGTAATGTCTCCAGCCAACTGGGGATGGGATTGATGCATTTTCCTCTCGACCTAAAAAGCATTTCAATGAAAGAGGCAGATTTTCTGAAAAACACCTTGCCCAGCTTTGTGGAACGGTATTATTTGCGTGTTAACATTAAGATGTAATCAGTCTTGAGATTCTAGCTCTTTACAGCCATGATTTCTTTTAAAGACCTTTTGAGTCATTCTGTTCAAAATATTGTCAAAAGCAAAGATTTAACCAGCGTGAAAAAATACTCCCACAAATTCTCCTTATCTGGAGTCCTTGGGGAAAAAGAGCAGATTCGGTAGGGTGTGGTGACATTTTCTGGCCTTTCGGACTTTGTGGAACTGCAAGTTTTAGGGTGTTTTATTCTTCATATTGAAGAGCTCAGTTGGTTTTCATCATGTTACTGCCCTGATGGCACTACCCGCGCTCTGCGCATGACTGGAACTTAAACATAATTTGCAGGACGGGACTCCACATGCCCTACAAAACACATTCATGTGCTGCAAAACCATTAAGTACGAGCTAAAATCCCACTGGCATCTCTGGAAGTAAAATTAAGCAGGTGCTTTGTGTTCTACACAAATGCAAGAAGACCAAATATCTGATTACCCTTGGAGAAATGCTGCCGGGCAGGCTCAAACTGGGAGAGTTGGGTCACTCAAATAGAATTTCCCATCACAGCAAGAAATTCCCAGCTGGTGCAGGTCGGCTTGCTTCTCTTTGGAAAAAAATGTTGGTCTGAATCTGCCGGGAATGTCACTTGAAATTCATGAACATCTATTGCCTTGATTATTTGCATGAAATTCAAAGCCCGGGTGCGATGGGAAAATGAGATTGTCTTCATGCTTTCTTGACCCCAGAAAAGGCAGATTGTCCTGAAGCTGACAAACGGGTTCAGAACAGATATTAGAACTGAATGAATATAATGGGATTAAAGGTGGGGCTGCCAACAAGAAAGAGGGAATTGTCATTTGAGGCTCCCACACTCTTCTCCCTTCAGCCCACTGTCCACAAGGTATGCGAGCGATGCGAAGGCTGGGTGAAAAATACACCGTTTCTTTACCGGGCTGGTCTGTTGTGTGTTTGAGCTGAGGTCTGTGGGCTCCATACCCAGAGGGAGATGTGGCGTTTTGAATCTCTCAGCTTGGATCAACTCTTCTAGACTCTGTCCATCTACCAAGGGGCATGTCCAGAGTGATGCCGAGCAGGGTTTGCCCTCTAAATTGCCCCCAGAAAACATACTCTTGGCCTTTTTTCTTTCCATAATAGCCTGTTCTACAGGAACATCTTCAAGCAGGCAGCAGAAAACATGGGTTTTGCAATACTGGGGGGTTGAGAAGGGCAGGGATGATTAAAGGTCTTCTCCCAGAAATGCAAGAGCTGCTGGGCTGCTTTGGTACCCTGGGGAGGCGGCGGGGTTTGGTGTGCAGAGATGAGGTGATCAACATGAATTATGATGAGCTGCTGGGGCACTGGAAGCTTCTTGTTTGGGTGTTTCTGCTGGTTATTTACATACAAATGAGGTGAAGTCCGAGTCCTATGCGTTGAGACAGAAAAGATGAAGATAACCATTCCGAAAAACATCCTCTTGAGGTGGGTGGGTTTTGCCTTCTCAACAAGGGCTGCTCCATTTGGCTCTCACCACCCCCACCCCGGCCCAGGCAGTGTGTCTAAGGCATGCCATTTATTAAAAATTAATTAGTGAACTGCTACCTGCTGATCACATCCACTAAAGCATCTTGTTTTCCACCAGAAAAGCACCGTGGACATGGGGAGCCTGAACCCAGCACGCTCTGTGCTGGGAGAGAAGCAGAGGGAGATGCTCAACGAGTGGGAACCAGTGGTGGGTTCATCACTGTAGAATCACAGAATGTTTTGGGTGGGAAGAGACCTTAAAGCTCATCCAGTTCCATCCTTTCTAAGTGGCCGGGACATCTTCAAGGAGACCAGGTTGCTCCAAGCCCCCTCCAACCTTGGCCTTGAACCCTTCCAGAGATGGGGCAGCCACAGCTTCTCTGGGCAACCTGGGCCAGGCTCTCACCACCCTCACACCAAAGAAGTTCTTCCCCACATCTCATCTCAGCCTCCCCTCTTTCAGTGTCAAACCCTTCCCCCTCATCCCATCGGCCCCTCCCTGATCAAGAGTACCCCTCCAGCTTTCCTGAAACCCTTTAGGGACTGGAAGGGGCTAGAAGGTCTCCCCATCACACCGACGTGGCCAGCCCAAGCCCAGCAGGATGGCTGAGCTCATTCTCCAGCCCTGGAGAGGTTGGGGCAGACAAGCTCTGAGTCAGCAGCAAAGTCTAGGAAGCGGAGCGGGACGTCGGGGAATAAATTACAACACCCGGTCCTCGGCGGAGCTTTCACCAGGTGACTCCACCTGCCCACACCCTGGGCAGCTTCCAGAGATGGGTTTCTCCAAAGGGCAATTTGGAGCCCAGTTGTCTCGGGGGTTTTTGGCTGCTCCCAGGCGAGCCGTGGGAGAGGATGGGGATGGCCAGCTGGTTTTCCCGGTGTCCAGCTGTGCCTCCAGCTGTGGTGAGCACCACCCTGGCCAACCCTTCCCAGCCACGCCGTGAAGACCTTGCAGTGGGTCACCCTCCCCTGGGAAGAGGGGACCCTCCTGGAGGAAGGGGAGGGGGTGACCTGATCTTCCCCAAATCCCAGTCCCCTAAACTGGTGGGAGAGGGGCTTCCCCTCCCGGCAAAGGGATGTTGGGGGGAGTGGGGGGACCCAGGAGGAGCCACTGCTTTTTGTGCATGTTCCCACGTTTTGAAGCAGGGGGGGTGTTTGAGGAAGAAAAGCCCTGATTTTGCTAAAGTACAGTTTTCTCCTGCCTCCTTTTAAAACTCCCTGACTCTTGCGAGAGAGGGTTTCAGGGGTGGGGTGTGGGATATTTTTTTTTTTTTTTTTTCCCTTTCTGTTGCACTGATTTCTTTAAACAAATCTTTCTTTTTTGTTCTGCCTCCAGACACCCCAGACGGTGCGAGGGATCCCCAGGGAGCTGCACGTCCCACGAGGGGCGAAATATCCTGCTTTTCACTGCGTTTCCAGACTTCCTTGTGGCCGCGCTCATCTCTGGATGGAATAAAGGTATGCAAAAGCCCAACAGGAAAACAAAGTCTCAAAACAAACAAACAAAAAAAAAAATAACTTGGTTAAAACCCTACTTCTTGCAAAATCCCGCCCCCACCCGTTTGGAGCTTCATGTTTGAGGTGTCTGAAAAAAATACCTTGGCTTTTGTAATCTCAGGAGGGAAATGAAAGCCGTGGAGCAGAGCCTGAATTATGCATGTAGTTTATTGAAGGTACAGCTGCGAGTTTGGAGTAAGCGAAGGGTAATCAACTCTGTTCACTTACACATTCAAAGCATTAAATCCGTCTACCTGGTACACACACAGGAAAAACAACGCATGCATTTAACTACAGAAATATAAGGTGCTCGTCGGTGTGTAATTAAAATCTGCTCTACCAGACCTGGTGTAGCAACTTGGACCCATTTACATAAGCATTACCAACCCTCTCGTAAACAGGAAAAATAGGATTTTTTTGGGGGGGGGTAGTCATTAAAGAAGTTAAATCATAGCTGCAGCCACAACTGAAACGCGGCTTCTCTCTCTGAAGTTTGGGTGAGCGAATTTCTCACCCTTTTGCAAAGGAGAGAAAAAATCCCTGCTGAAAAGGGGTCAAGGAGAGAAGACTGAGTTAAGAGCCGAGGTGATGCTGTGTGAAGGCAGGTATGGACTGTCTGAAATGAAACCCAAAGGCTGAGACCCTGGGGTCCCTTCTTGGGACCCCAAAAAGGACTGTGTCCCCAAGAAGGGCTGTGTCCCCAAGAAGGAGCATGTCCCCAAGAAGTACGGTGTCCCCAAGAAGGACCATGTCTTCAAGAAGGACCATGTCCTCAAGAAGGACTGTGTCCTCAAGAGGGACCGTGTCCCCAGGAAGGACCGTGTCTTCAAGAAAGACCATGTCCCCAAGAAGGACCATGTCTTCAAGAAGGACCATGTCCCCAAGAAAGACCATGTCCTCAAGAAGGACCATGTCCTCAGGAGGGACCATGTCCCCAAGAAGGACAGGGATGAGAAGGTGGGTTTTGATCATGCAAAGAGTTTTGGGCAGAGCGACGTGCCTAATCGCGTGGGCGGTGCATGGTTGTGTGATCCCTGTAGCTCTCAGAAGGAAGGGGAATACTGTTTTATTGCAGAAATGCTGATTATTTTAAAATATGATGGGTTCTTGGCCCCCCCCCACACCCCCCCTGCCCCACTCTCTACCGGGTTGTTCTGACCACCCTCACGGCTGTGCTGTACCGGCTCCCGGCGCTGCAGACCCCAGCCCCGGGGATGATGACGGCCCCCGGGCTGCACTGCTCCACGCCGGCGCACACCACGTTGCCCAGGTTGCCCATGTTGGCCATCCCGGGGGCGCACTGGACCCCTTCGGCCCCCGGCATGACTTCTCTCCCCACGCAGCTGACAGCGCTCCTGGCTCCGAAGCCGCCCCCGACCCTGGGGAGACAATCCATACTGCGGGTGCTAAAGCCGGCGCCGCCGACCCCGAAGGAGGAGACCACCCCCAAGCCCCCGCCGGCCCCTCCGGTCTTGACGGTGCATTTGCCTCCCATTCCAGACAGGGATCGGCACTCCCCCACGGTGCCCCCGCCGCTGACCACAGCTGTGGGAGAAAAACAGGCTCCGTCACTCCCAGAGCAGGTCAAAAAAAACCAGCTTGAAAAGTAACTTACAAGCTGAAAAGGCTCGTAAGGGAATTAAGGGGATGCTTCATTAGCTTACCTACGCTCACAGGGTTGCCGGTGCATATCCTGCAAAGGAAAGATGTGTCTCAGAGATGCACCCATGGGGAGAAAAAGGGACAATGCTCCCCTCTGCACCCATGGAGAGAAAAAGGGACAATGCTCCCCTCTGCATCCATGGGTGGGAGAAAAGGGATGATGCTCCCCTCTGCATCCATGGGTGAAGAAAAGGGACAATACTCCCCTCTGCACCCAAAAGGGACAGTGCTCCCCTCTGCATCCATGAAGATTGAAAGGGGTGGTGCTCCCCTCTGCATCCATGAGTGGGAGAAAAGGGATGATGTTCCCCTCTGCATCCATGGGTGGGAGAAAAGGGACAATACTCCCCTCTGCATCCATGGGTGGGAGAAAAGTGACAATGCTCCCTTCTGCACCCAAAAGGGACAATACTCCCTTCTGCACCCATGGGTGAAGAAAAGGGACAATACTCCCTTCTGCACCCAAAAGGGACAATACTCCCCTCTGCACCCATGGGCATCTGCCTCCCTGCCTCTCTCCCCTCCTGTTGGCTTTTGCCAGCTTTGGCCACAAGGTGCAGCCAGGGCTGTTCCTCCTACCTGCTCTCCTCTCCTTCCAGCAGTGTCCTGTAAGTGGCAATCTCGATGTCCAGGGCCAGCTTGACGTTCAGCAGCTCCTGGTAGTCCCTCAGCAGACATGCCATCTTGTCCTTGGCCTGCTGCAGTGCAGTCTGCAGGTCGATCAGCTTCTGCCGGGCATCTTTGAGGGCGCAGTCACCCCGCTGCTCAGCATCGCAGATGGCCGTCTGGAGAGCTGCGATCTGCGGGCAGGAACGGGTGAGAGGGTGGCCAGTGGTCATCTTAAGAGGCATCTCTACAGGGTTCCTCATGCACCCCCCTTGTTTCTCAGCTAGGAACTGCCTGAGAGCCTGGATTTAGGCTGGACACATGTGATGGCCAAGCTGTCTGGGGTGAAGAGGAGGGGACCTCTTGGCAGCACCCCGGTAGAAGGATACAGCAAACACTGTTCCTGTTGTAGACAAACCAACCAGCTTCTGCTTATTTGCCAAGTGAGAAATAAATCTGCTTCTCTGTGTGTCAACAGCAGATGAGACACTGCAAATACAGGCTCAGGCTGGGGTCTGGGGGTTCTTTGCATCTCAGCAGGGTGGGAGCTGGTGAGGAGGAAGCCCTTGGCGTGCCCCCCCTTCCACCCTTCGTCCTACCTGTTTCTTCACGTTGTCCGACTCGCACTGCAGCTTCTGGATCATCCGGTTGAGCTCAGCTATCTCGCTCTGGTTGTTCCTCAGGTCGTCGCAGAACTTGCCCCTGCTGCTGTGGAGCTCCTCCAGCTGTTGCAAAGGAAGAAGGTGACGTTAACAAGCCCCAATCGCCCCTTCCAGGGAAGGTGGTGACTCTCCAGAACAGCACCAACGTGGGCGCTCCTGTGGAAGCACCCAGATGTGACCTCAGCCTGGACACGGCAACAGTCCCGGGTAGGTCCCGAGCATTTGCCCTTTGGGAAGGGGATGGTGTTCCTGATGGGTGTGCACAGGGGAGACATCTTTGAAGCAACTCTGGTTTTTACAGAAAAGTCTTAAAACACAGTTTTAAGGGTTGTTTGGGTGGGTTGTTCTCTTTGGCATGACTTTCTTTAGCAAGACAGCGCATGCAGACTGTGGGGTGGGTTTAAGTTGCATCATGGAGGAGAGAAATGGTCCCCAGAGTTACGTTGGCCAAGTGATTTCATTGCCGTCTGTGCTGGTGGTGTGAATACTCACTCTGGTTTGGTAGAAAGCCTCCACTTCAGCCTTGCTCTTCTGGGCAATCTCCTCGTAGCAGCACTCAACGCTTTTGATGATGCCCTCCATGTCCAGGTCCCGGCTGTTGTCCATTTGCACGATGACAGAGGTGTCACACAGCTGACAATCCAGCTGAGCTCTCTCCTGCAAGGTTCACCATGTGTCAGTCCCCTTCCCTCAACCAGCCCAAGCCCAGGCATGGAGGGACCCCTGGCAAAGAGGGGGTCTGCTGAGAAGGTGGAGGGTTGGGGGAGGTTTTCCCATTGACACCCAACTAGAGCAAGGAGTTGTCCAGGTGGGTGACTGGTTTCCAGCAAGAGCTGGCTGCTGGGACCTCTTTTGGTGGCACAATATGGGATTGCTGCCTGCAGTTCCCTAAGGAAGGGTGGGGAATGCTGGTGGAGCAACTTCCTTGGGTGCAACTCAGCATTTCTGGCTGCGTCAGCTGTTTTTGGGGCTGTGAAGCCCTCGGGGGTGAGTGCTTTGGCCCCCATTGCCTCCAGGTGGTGTTTGGTTAGAAAAGGTGTGTATTTTGTAAAGAACTTGCTACATTTTTGACGAAAGTGTTACTTTCGCCAAAATATTTTGACCAATGTAGCAGAAAAGGGGAAGTGCTAAAAATATTTGTGTTCTGGAGAGTGAGATGTTTCAGTAGTTCCCAGGGGTGGTTTGGGTGAGAATTAAAAGGGCAAAAGACCCTCCCTTTGCAGCCAATAATATGGGACACGACCAAGAACGCCCTTTGCCTTCCCCAAGTGTTGTTATGGAAGAAATACAGATTTTGGAGATGCAATTTCAGGATTTTTCTGAAAAGCCACCTTTCCCTACATTTAGTTTTGGTGTGAGGGCTCAAGGAGGGCAGCAGACAGGAAACTGGGGGCTCTTACCTCGGCGTAGATGCACTTGAGGAACTCCAGCTGCTGCCGCAGGAGGCCCACTCTCACCTCCAGCTCCTCCTTGGTCAGGTAGAGACAGTCCACATCCTGGAGAGACACCACATATTTGGGTGAAAAAAGGTGAAAAAACAAGGACTGTGGCAAAGCCCATGTTTGATGGTGGATTTGGAGGACACTCCCCCCCATTCCCAACCCTTAAGACTATTTGGGTTTGCGTTGTATGAGCTTACAGCCTGATGGGGGTTCTCCAAACTCATTGGGTCACCTCTATTTTGGGGCTACCCGATGAGGGCTCAGGCAGCCTCATGGTGCTAGGACCCCCCCATTTCTCTCCCTGGTCCCACACCTGGGGTTTGCCCAGGCGAAACCCCCCACTCTCAGCCCATCTCATCCTGAATCACCTTCTTGAGGACCACGAACTCATTCTCTGCAGCCGTGCGCTTGTTGATCTCATCTTCATACCTGCGGGAGGAAAGGAGAGGGGTGGGATGCTGAGCCCCGGGGGTCCTGTCCCCACCACCCACAGGGCCAGTGCAGAGCATGGGGAGCACGAGTAAAACCAGAGCCTCTCCCTCTTGGCTTTGTACCTCCTGTGCGATTTTTGCTTTGTTGCTATTTCTTTCCTCCCCGCTGGGCTTTGTTCAGCAGGTTTAAATAGTCCACGCCAGCAGTATCGGTGGCTGGAGCGAGACGGCAGTAAATCGGGCCAAACCACTAGAAATGCAAAACCGTGTCGCTCAGCCAAAGGCTTGGGCTGCTTCTTCTGGCCCTGCTGCTTCATGGGAGGTTGTTTTTTTTTTTTTTCTGAAGCATCCAGGACTCTTCCCAGAGTCTTTATGGGGAGAGTATGGCCAAAACGCCTCAAGGGAGGTCAGGAGCTTGAGCAACCTTTGACACTCCCAGGTGCAAAGGGAATGAAAGCCCATGTGTAATGACCAAGCAATTGGGGCCCAGGAGAACTTTCCCAAGATGAGTCTGAACTTCCTGGTGGTGGCTCCCCAAGAGAAAAAACCAGCTGAGATGTTTGACTGTAAGATCTCTGGAGAAAGGACTGCTCTCTTCTCCTGTGCTGCGTGCCACCAGCCACCAAGTGTCCTGGTTTGTGTCTTAGCAGAGCACATGGGGAGCTATTAAGGAATATCTACATCTTAGATTAAAAAAAACAACCCATTCCCTCTGGGAAGAGAGGGTGAACCCCAAGGGAGATGCTGGGGATAAAGCGTGGGATAAAGACAAATCGGCTGAGGGTTTTGTGGGAATGGGTGACACCAGGGACAGGAGATTTGGGGGGAGCCACAGGCACAGAGGGTGTGGGAGATGTGCTAGGGCAAACCGCGGTGGTGTGCAGGAAGGTTGGGGAGAGGAAAAGTGGTTCCTTGTCCCTCTCCCAAAGGAAATGTTGTGGTTGAAGAGTTCTCCCACTCCATCACCAGCATCTGAGGTGCAACAGTAGGACCCCAGCACAGGAAACCAGCCCGGTACTGGTGTGCCCTGCCCTGCTCCTCTCCCTATACCCCAGTTTTTGGACCCATCCAGTGCTTCACGCTCAGAAAAGTCACTCCGGGCCAGCAAGAACCCTGGTCTGCACCTTCTCCCCATGTCCTACTTACTTGCACTTGTACTCTTGAACCAGGTCCCGGAGGCACCGCTCCTCGTTTTCCAGCCTCTCCCGCTCCCCCAGCACACACTCCAGCTGCTTCCTCAGGTTGCAGATGAAGTTCTCGAACACGGGCTCCAGGTTTCTCCGGGAGGCTGGCAGGACATACTGCTGCAGCAGCTCCCACTTGGTGGTCAACACCTTGTTCTGCTGCTCCAACAGCCGGACCTGGGGAAGGAAGAGATGCAAGAATCATGCAACCCCCCCTGTTGTCCCAGACTTTAGGTTCCTCCACTTCCAAAAGGGAAAAATGAAAATAAGGTCAGAAATGTAAGTGGTGAAGTGCTGATTTCTCAGGGAGAACAGCATCTTCTCTGAGCTAATCCCTGTCCCACCCAGGACTCATATTTTGGGCTGAAATGGGGGTGTTTGCTCTGTGTTGAAACCAATCATGGGTTTGACCAAAGAACAGCTCAACCCAACACCAGCTCTGCCCCTGCCACAACTACCTGGTGGAGGAGCCACTGCCTCCCCTGATGGGCTAATTACAATAATGAGTCTTTCCCGGCACTCAAAGCTCCATCCAGGATCTCGTTTGCATGTGTCTAATCTAGTTATCAGGCCTTTCGCTTCTAGATTAAAGAGCTCTCTGGTACTTGAGAACCTTTATGGGTCATGAATAAGTCATTTTCCAAATGGGAGGAAGCTGAGCCTCCTCTTGCGTGGGTTTGGTTTTTCCAGCTGGGGAACAAGTCACAAGGAAAATCAAGACCAGACAGAGCAAAGGTTTCGCTGTCATTTGAAAAAATCATTTCCTATAACACATCTCTAACCAGCAATGAAAACCCTCAGGCTTAGCTCAGAAACCAAGGATAAATGATATCTGTTTAGGAAATCACCAAATCATTTCATTCTGATGAATCATTTCATGGTGGAGGGACAGAGAGGTTCATAGAATCATAGAACATTTTGGGTTGGAAGCGACCTTAAAGATCATCTTGTTCCAACCCCCCTGCCATGGGCGGGGACCCCCACCACCACCACCAGACCAGGTTAAAATTATTCATCTCATTTTTAGCTCAAATCTCTCTTTCTACATCTCCTCGATGAAGCACCCAAGCTGTTCTCAAAATGCAGAAGTCCTTCAGAGTTTATAGGGGTGTGAGAGCGATGTCCGAATAGACATTCGTTATAAAACTTCCTATTTTGCCTTTTTCCATTTCCGTGTCTCCATCCCTTCTCTCACTGGTTTTGGTTTCCTGGGTCCCTGGAGCCAAACACAGGATATTTGGCCTGATATTTGTTATTTAGCGATATATCCCGATTTAGCTAGTTAGCAGATTGGTGACCACCGAAAGGTAAAATGCGGTTGCCTCGCTGCAAGGCTTCAATCCAAAGGGTCTCCAGGTCAGGACCACCGTGGTCTATCAGAAACGTTTAGAATATCAGGGTGCCAGGAGAAGAAGCTACTGGTGGTGCCTCTTTGGAGACTCTCCATCCCCTAGAGCCATGGGGTGGCAGCCCGTGCCGGGGGGAAAGCGGGGTCTCACCTTGTCGATGAAGCAGGCGAACTGGTTGTTGAGGTTCTTGATCTGCTCCTTCTCGTGGGTCCGCACTTGGCACTCCTCGGGGTCCACCCCCACGCAGAGGGGCTTGAGGAGCTCCGGGTGGATGCTGACGCCCCGAATCCCTTCAGATCTCCCTCCTCCCAGGCCGATGCCCATGCCGCCGCCGTAGCCTCCCATGGCCATGCCGTCCCCGAGACCTCTGTAGCTGCCCAGGCCCCCGTAGCTTCCGCAGTTACCGAAGCCCACCACCGTGCCCATGCCGAAGCGGCCGCCGCCGTAGGCCACGCCGCAGCGTCCCACGCCGGCGCCACCGTAGACCCCGCCGCGGCAGCTCCCGCCGAAGGAAATCCTCTGCCCTCGCCCCAGGTCGCAGACGCTCCGGCTGCTGAAGCCCCCCATGCCGCATCTCCGTCCCACCGGCTGGCAGACGGAGGCCGAGCTGCTGTTGCCCCTGCCCAGCCCGCAGACGGCCGACGCCGAGGAGAAGCCCCGTCTGCCCAGGATGGAGCTGGAGGTGTAGCACTGTCGACTCATGGTGGCCACGGGGATTGGGGGGGTCAATGTGGTGGGAGAAGGTACCAGCAAAGCAGGCGAGCGAGAGAGGAGCAGGGAGTGGAAGAAGGAGATCTCCTTTAGCTTCTCCCAGGCAGAGCCCTTCTCCTTATATACATTCCAGGAGGTGCCTGAGATGCAAAAATTTAATTTATCCACTGGGTTTGGTCTGCCTGGCAGCAAGGAATGGCTTCCAACATTTCAAACCCACAGCAAACACTTCTATCTCATACGAAATAATGTGGAAATTAAAATAAACTGCTTTGCTTGCAAGCTTCAGTTTCAGGACTTATATTTTACTTAATTAATCTGCTTCCTTATTGTGTAATTATAGTTTAGCGAAATAATTCAAGGGGTTTTTATTCATGGCTTGTTTACGGTTCGGTTTCACCACAGCGTTTAATTATGTCTCGGGACCTCCTGCTGGATGTCGTGGCGATGCCGCCTCTTCCAGGGTCCCGGGGCTGGCTCTGGAGCGATGGCCAGTGGCCACGGGAGAAGGGCTGGCATCCTCGGGAGCCTTCCCATTGCCTCCTCTCCCGGGTATGGCTCAGGGGATGCGGTTGGGAAGGGGCAGGATGGGGACCAGGGGGTTTCCCCGTGGATGGAGCATCAACGGGGCGCGACGGTGCCGAGGATGGATTTGGTCCCGGGGGCAAATTTGGAATTGACACACGCGGAGTAAAGGAGTTGGTCCGGCTGCCCCCTCTTAGGATGAGTGGAATGGAAGACGGGGCATTTCTGGGAAACTTTGAGACGGTTTTATTAGGGCAATAAAAGGATTTATTGGCGAATTTCGTGCCGGGGGAAGGTGCTAATTGTGTGTAGTACCTGGACGTGATGCGAGCGGCGGGTTTGCGCGAGCGATAGCTGGAGACGCAACAAAGGAGTGAAGCGACGTGTTACAAACAGGTTGGGAAATGTTAGCCGGAGTGAACTTTTTTCCTCCTATTCCTGTGACACACCTGTTTGCCATTAAATTGTTCTTCTAGTAATATCTGCTAATGAGAAGGTACCACGCCGTCTTAATTAAAATTCTTTAAAAGATTTTTTTTTTTTTTTTTTTTTTGAATTTGCTTGGAAACAAATAAAGTTCCTTTTCTGCCTTAACAAAGGGGTCTAATCACAGAATCACAAGTGATTTCATAGCTTGCCCTAAGAAGTCTCTGCGTCTTTGCTGGGGCAAAATTAACTGGTTCTGGGAGGATTCCTAGTCAATGCTATTGTAAACTTGAAATAGGTTGCCTTGAATTAAAATTAATGCAAAGGAATTAGGACGTTTTAGAATATTTGTGGAGTGTCTCCAGGTAAAGATCTTCCTTTTTTTTTTTTTTTTTTTTTTGCTACAGGTCTCCTGATGGGTCGAAATGATCTAGAAAATGCTATATGTGATGATAATGGTGCGGAGGTTCCCTTGTGGCTGCCTGGGTCAGAGCACATCAGGACGCAGGACTTGCAATGAGAGGTAATTTCACGTGTGAGATTGAGATCGTTTGGAGAAAGCAGAGGAGCTTTTGGGCACTGAGCCCTTGGTGTCCCTCTGCCCGAGGTCAAACAAGCACCGGGACCTCTTGCTAGTAAGCAAAAGGGGGAAATATTTTGGAAATTTCTTTTATTTTGTGCTGGAGCGTTGGTGCAAGCGTTGAGGAGGACAGCTGGGTGTGTGGTCTGCAGAAAGCCTGGAGCACAGCCTGGGAATAGGACATTCCCAAAGCCTGGGAATAGGGCTGAAAAGTCATCTAGCCTTTAGGTAGGTCCATACAAGGTGACTTTCATGGGCTCGTTTGGGTGGGCATAACCACGGGCAAGGAGCAGCTCTGCTACCCAACAGGAGCACAGAGAGAGACTCCAGCTCCTTTCCGTGGCAAGAAAGACGTGTCCCTTCATCCTCGAGGGTGGTGACTTGCCGGTTTTTCCAGCTGTAAGAGCTCTGGATCTGGCTGGGATGGGTCCCTGCTATTATCCATATCTCTGCTCAGCCACCCACCGTGGAGTGCCTTGTGCCACGTGGGTGATGCACACACCATTGAAGGGCTGCAGACCCTCCAAGCCCCCAGGCCTGTTGAAAAGCAGGGAAAATGCTGCTGGTGGGATCACCATCCACGTTCCTCCACCGGCTGCGAGCCCTGACGTCCCTTCCTCTGCAGGACGTGTTGCTGGGCTGTTTCTGCGTGGATCGAGAGCACCAAACCTGCGCTTCAGCCTCCAGCTCCTCCTCGCAGCCCTAAGAAGTGGCTTCTCCTGGGTGCCCAGCCTCACACTTCAGAGGGAGACGGTTCAGGGCAGCGCTTGTGGTTTCCATCTGCTGAGCTCTCGCAAAGCTGGTTCCCCGTCACGTGGTGGAAGCCCTGAGCGCTGGTTACAGCATCTTCAAAGGAGGAAGCGCGCTCTGATGTGATCCAGTCTCCTGGAGAGAAGCATTGCCCTGGCTTTTATTGAGCTCAGGCTCAAGTCAGACACGCATGCCTTCTCCGTGGAGACCTTCTTCAAGTCTACACGCTATATCCTGGCTGATTGCAGGTCAGATAGTGTTTGAAGAGGTGTAGAAAAGGACCTTCCTCTTTGAAAGGAAGAGATAAAACTGCTGTTTTCAGGCTGACGGGATCCAGCCAGGCTTTAAAGCAGCAGCTTCCACCCAGATTGAATGGGGAAACCCCTGAGGTCCTTGGCTCTAAATATGCCTTGAACTGTGGTAGCTTCCACGGGACTTACGCCTTTGAGATTTACATGTACCCAGGTGCATTAGGATAAATTAATTCTGCTCAAACACCTTACTAAATTGGGACCTGTTAAACCATCCATGCAGAGAGGGAGAGCCTGGGGGGGATTCCAGCCTCCTGATACGATTCTGGCCTCCGAGTCTGCTTTCTCCCAGTGGAAAACCATTTTTTTGAGACCCTCTTGTGAGAAAAAGGGGGTGAGCAGAGCTGGGCAGCGCCGGTGCTCTCCCTCCCTCCCTGCAGGTTGGGCAGCTTTTGTGGCTCCTTGTGAAAGGGACCGCCAAGTCCCCATTAAACTGGCTAACGAGGCCCCTTGGGACATCTCCCTCTGGTTTCGCGGGTCCAGCCCTCCAAAGGTGGCTGTTCCCAGCCTCTTTAACGGCAGCTCGATTCTGCTGCCACATCAAAGGGGACGGTGGATTTGTGGGGACCGGGGCAGAGGTGATCTGGGCTCCTTCCATCGCCATCGGGCACCTTCCTTTCCTCCCAGTGACCTTGTTCCACAGAGCTGTTCACCCCTGGCTTGTCCCTGGCCACTTATGCTGATCTGGGGCAAAAAGATGGACAAGGCATTTCCTGAGGTTCCTCCCAGGCTGTTCATGGAGAATTGGTGGTTACTGCCGATACGCGCCGTCTGCAGTGGGGCCAGGCAAGACCTTGCTCAAACCTTTTCCTTCCTTCTGCAGTCTTTCTTCTAGGCAACAGTAAAATGTGGGTGACCAGTGCTAGTCATGACACCAGTACTGGTGAGAAGACATTGGGTTATTGTGGCAGTAAGCCAAGCAGAAGAGAGGGTTGCCCCCAAAGACCCTGTCTCGTGCAAGGAACATGAAGAGCCACCAACCAACCGCAGCTGGGTGTCCTCCCTGCCTGTGTCCACTGGGACACTCTGGCCAGGCTTGGTGCCCTGACAGCAGGTCCAGGTGCTTCGTTCAGGGCAACTTTGTCATACTCTGGGCAGTTCTTCATTGGTGTGATGGAAAACCTGGGCGTTGGATGCAGAGCTGCAGGCGACTTTCAGACAGAGCTTCTGTGACTCCTGGGTGTTGAATGCAGCAGGCGGGTGCCAGCAGCAGCACAAGCCTCTTTGGGTTTATAAAAACCTCCATTTTGGTGGCGTTACCAGGTGATCTCAGCCGAGAAGCTCTCATAGTTCTTATTTACCACCTTCTTTTGCAAGAGATGGGGTGTCCACCCCCTTCCTTCGTAAGGTTCCTCTTTTGCATAGGGCTTTGTAAGGCCACTTTTTTGCATCATCTGACCAGCTTGGTGCAAACACTCAGGGCCCGATGGACTATTAGGGCTCTGAGTAATGGGGTGGAATCCGTGTGATGAAAGCACAACAGCACTGGGGATTGCCACGGCCGAGGGAGGGCAACCACCGGCCACGAGGTTTGCTCTGAACGTGTCTTTCTGGGGAAAGGTGGGAAATCCTTGCGAAAAGCAGCCGTGGGAACCCGCGTCAGATTTTGGGGTTGGAAGTTCTGCTGTACCCTGTCACGGGACAGTCGTCTCTTGTGTGCTACGGGCTTTTTTTCTTTTTTTTTTTCCCCAGGAAGCGTGTTCCTTCATGCAGGGAGCCAAGCGGGGACTGCAGCGATGCCCTCCAGCAGCCGAGCCAACGGGGAGAGTGTGGGAGGAGGGAAATCCAGCCACTGAATTTCAACTAGTTCCCATCGATCGGTCTGTACCTCCGTGTCTGCGAGGGCACATGAGTGTATGTATGTCATAATGACCATGGGAAGTAGCTGTTCGGTGTGTGGTTAGGGTAATAGGGTTAATTTTGCAAACTTATAAAGAGGGTTCTTAAAGAAAGAAAAGAAAAGAAAGAAAAAGAAGAAGGGGAATTAGAGAGGATGCGCAAACATTGCGTGCAGTTTGTTGGCAGCAGAGCAGAGAACACGGAGCTTTTATCAGCTGTGCCATCTCCAGGTGCCGCGTTGAGTCAAAATCATGGCTCTGCAGAGAGGGACAAAGGAGAGAGGTTCAGCAGAGGGCAAACCCTACCACTGGACTTGTAAAAATGACTTGGCAGGGGAGATGATATCACTTCTAGCGTGGGAGTCCTCTTACCTGGGCTCAGCTCCCCAAAAACTAGTCACCGAGTTGAAGCCATGGGCCCCATGAATAGTCACTGGGAGAGCTTGGTGTCACCCAGGTTGTTTTAGAAAGCCACCAGTGCCAGAGAACCTGGAGGCAATGAGTCATGCTTCGTGGGGCCACAGGGGCATGATCCAAGAGCGGAGGTGGTATCTCCATGCAGCTAAAGAAAATACCTCTCCCCAGCAAAATAAAAGGTCAAATACGAAGCAGGAGAAATAACAATGCTGCGCTTATGAGCACCTATTCATTAAACTTTCAGGTGGACACCCAGATTAAGGAGATTACAGAAGGTATAGCTTCTGGAGGATGTAGCTATTACCCTAATGAATGGTTGAAGTCACTTTTGTGATTCATTTTGCCACCAACATGCGAAAAACGGGCGATGTGTCACTCCAGAGGTGGCAGCTTGGTGCATCAGCTCTGGATTATGGTTGTCAAGATGGGGTTAACCAGAGACTGCATTTATCCTGGAGGAATTTGGAACCGACTTCTACTCATCACAGCCCTAATGCTCAGAAAGTCCTGCTCGGAAGCTCCCTGAAGCCCCAGTTCTCCGTGCCCTGGGGCGCCATGGTCGTTATTGCCATTATTTCCCCAGCTCAACAAGCCCGCGGGGTTGTAACCTCTGTTTCCAGAGATCAGCTCCCAGAATTGCCAAGAAACCACCTGCTCAGGGAGATAAAGGCAGGCAATGGTAGGGTTTGATCCCTCCTCCCGTGGCCAAATGCTGCGGCGTCCCCCAGCATGTGGCATCGCGGGGCTTGCAGGGAGGCACTGATTTCACTGATTTCACTTCTTGACCTAAATCTCCTGTTTTAGGAAGCTCTTTCTTCCATGGCTGGAGATGTGCCCATCCTGAGCTTGAAATCCCGACTGGGCCACCGTCCGTCGCACAGGGCGTGGGAACCTGTGCTGCAAGAAAACCCAGCGACTGGAAAAGAAAGGCAGAAATAGGGCAGAGAGATGGAAAAGAGGAAATTTTCCTGTGAATCATGGGCTTTTCATCACTGTGCCAACAGGACTCCCTGGCCGTGCTGTGCTGGAGGATGAAAGGGAACATGTTGTTAGGCAAATCTGCAGCTTTCAGAAGAAACTGCACTGAGCAGGATCTTGGAAATCCATGATTTTAAGAGCTGCTCTTAACTCTGCACTCGGGGGATCCCGAGTGATTCAGGCACCCGTGTCCTCCCCCGCTGAGCTGAGGACATTCATCTGGGGAACTCCGGTGTCATTTCTTGAAGCGTCATCCACGCCGGGGTGTTTTGCCTTGTTATTCTCTTTGTTCTTGTTATTCTGTGGTTGCTTTTTCTCCCTGAGCATCCTATGGGGTAATCCACCTGCCGGGCGCTGCGTGTGATACCAGGGAGTGCTCAGCACCTGCCTCTCTTGTTCTCCATCCAGAAAAAAAAAAAAAGGCTTGCGTGTGGAAATCTCGATGACCAAAAGCCGGCTTGGTGTTCAAGACAGCCTAATAATTGCACACCTGGCCTTCCAGCTCCTCCTTGCCTTAACGTGGGGAGCATTTTGTGTGGGTTTTTTGTTTGTTTTTTTTTCTCCCCGGGTGTTTTTTGCAAGCGCCGTCACCGCGCTGCTCGGCATCGCAAATACCCGTCTGCAGACAGGCGACCTGTCAAAGGACCCAGGGGTGGCTTTACTTTCCCTTTAATTACTGAGCGTGACAGCTGTGGCTTCGTTGTCCTGGTTTCCATTAAGGGCTGACGAACACCCCGGGCGCACTGTCCCCAAAGCGTCCTTCCCCTTTTGAGTGGCTTCTTTCAAGTCGCTCCAAGAGGGTATGATAAAGGGAACCAGTTGCTTGTGAGATTGCTGCTTGGGTTTGGCCATAATTGCCTGTTGCTCGGCAGGGGTTTAGCACCTCCTTCCCACCCAAACCCTTCATCACCGTCACAAGTGGAGCTGTGGGGCAGGCTCCCAGTCCCATCTCCAAGGTCTGGGGTGCGGAGTGTTCAGACCCTGTTTCTCGGTGACACTGAATCCTCTCTCCTTCACCCCAGAATTGAAGGAGCACCTTAAAGCGCTCAAGGTTTTTCTGCTTTACTCATCCACCTGCCTGCTTTCTTCACGTAGTGACGTTGTTAATCTGATTTCTGTTGTACAAAAGTAGCCCATTTCAGGAAAGCTGGCAGAGGTCCTGTTTAATACACCATCCTGGGTCAACACCTGGGCTCCTCCAGAGCTGGTACTTGCTCGACGGTATTCAGGAGCTGATGGGTCCTTCATTTATGGTACAAAGCCTTCATGTCTGCTCTGCTCTGAGCTCTGCTCAGTCATGGGCTTTCTGATGGTGACCATCAGGCTGAGAGAGTTGAGGGGGTTCAGCCTGGAGAAGAGAAGGCTCCGGGGAGACCTTGAAGCCCCTTCCAGTCCCTCAAGGGGCTCCAGGAGAGATGGGGGGGACTCCTGATCAAGGAGGGGAGCGATGGGATGAGGGGGAAGGGTTTGACACTGAAAGAGGGGAGATTGAGCTGAGATGTGGGGAAGAACTTGTTTGGTGTGAGGGTGGTGAGAGCCTGGCCCAGGTTGCCCAGAGAAGCTGTGGCTGCCCCATCCTTGGAGGGGTTCAAGGCCGTGTTGGACAGGGCTTGGAGCAACCTGGTCTGGTGGGAGGTGTCCCTGCCCAGGGCAGGGGGGTTGAGTGAGATAATCTTTAATGTCCCTTCCAACCCAAACCATTCTATGATTCTGTCATCTCCCATCTCTTGTCCATTTTGACAGTGAGGGAGGCATTGCAAAGCTTGTGCCTAAAGGTTGCAAAAAAGCTGCAGTCCGGCGCGATTCCCCCTCATTTGCACCACTTTTTGGGGAAATGCAGAACTAATTGTGTAATGTGAGTCTTCATCCTGCAACTACAATATGCCCCGGAGTGATTCATTGCTGAGGAATATGCCAAACCTCCTTTCATCCTGAAAAAGGGTAAATCCACCTCCTGAGCTGGACCGTGGCCAACGAGTGTTGGGTATAGACAGAGAATTCCCTGCGTAGGTCACACCTGAACCCTGAAGAATATCAGCAGGATTGTAGTTGCCACATGAAACTAGAACGTAAGCCCTGTTAGTGAATATGGTGGAAAAGGAGAAGGTCCAGCTCCAAAAACCCAACTCCATCTACACTAAACTGGGCTCCGCTAAGGATGAGGGTGTTTCCAGGAAAAAAAAAAAAAACAAAACACCCCACAATCTGCATTTCCCTGCGGACAGAAAGGGAGGATTTGTTACCTCTTCAAACACACATCTCAGCAATTCCAGCTTCTGCCTCCACAAACCCACCCTGCCCTGAGGCTCCATGGTGACACGGCGGCCACCGATGCAGGAAGACCAGCCACCGGCCAGTTGACACCCAATCAGCCAGTTGGTTTGCGGGGCTGCTCTGGGGTTGGGCTCCTGTCATTTTTTCCAAGCAGACTTGCTGGTCCTCTTGGCTGTGGTCAGGAGCTCCCTCAAGCCACCTCAATGACACAAACCTAGAAAAAGTGGAGAAGGAAAGTTAAGTTCTGAGGAGAGCAGAGCTCCTGAAAAGGTTTTGTTGATGTAGAAGAGAAACCTTGAACACCCCCACAAAATACTTTGGGGTCAGAATTTATCCGAATGTTTGGTTTCGCCACCAAACAGAAAGGTCCACCATTGACCATGTTCTAGCGCAGCTGAGTTGAAGCATCCAAAGAAAATTGGATTTTCCATGAAAATCGGCTTGAAAGGAAACAAGTTGTGTTAAGCAGAGGCAAGAAAGATCCAGCATGAACCTATATTGCTTGTACCCAGGGAGGTGGAGAATCTTCCACCCACATGCTGAGCCTGGACCACAAGCCCGGAATATCTTGCTCCTACTCTGCTCCATCCCTTTTCAAATGAGATTTCTGACTAAAACCTGCCCCCTCCCTCCCGTTACTAATATCAACCACATCACAAGGAACAACTTGCTTTTGAATATGATGTGGATTGTGGAGCCGTCTGGCTGCAAGGAATGAACAAGTTCGTAGCAGGAACTAATTACTTGCTAATTTCTTACCTGTATTTATCCACAATCTGCTTTGTGGGCAGGCTCCTGGGGTATCGCTGGTTCCCACCTGCCCTAAAAAGTGTCAATCCACTTCCTCGGGCTGAAAATGCAGCCTCGGATTTCCCATCTGGGCAGCCACAGGACACCCCACTTGGCGGCCGCCCCCATGCGATAGGTGTAATAATAATAGAGGAATAATTATAGTAAGTGATGCCGTCATTAAAGAATAGAAGGCAACGTATCAGGAGGAGAGCTCTCTTTTGGTCCAGGGGGCAGAAAGGGGGAATAAACCCACTGTGCTTTCTGGGAGGGGGATATATAACTTGAAAATTGAAAAAAAAAAAAAAAAAGGCAAATGATCCCTGATAATGATTCCTCGAGTAATGGGAAAAAATGCAATAAATCTACATCAGCTTTGTCAGGCCACAAAAATGCAACTTCTGTCCTTCAGGAAATTCTGAGCTATTTAAACTTCTTTTTTTTTTTAACATCTAGGGTAAAAAGCTGAAATGACACAAGTTGATTTTATTTTATTTTATTTTTTACGTGGAATATTCCAAACCATATCTTTCTGATGTGGCTGGGGACTTCATAGTTTGCCTCCCTAAGGAATTCACTGTGGAATAAAGTGAATTTCCTGCTCCTGCCTTATCAGCAAAGGAAGTAGATTTGCTCCTGCGATTTCTTTATTTCTGTGTTTCATAGTCCCAGATGATTCAGCCCCGGAGCCAGAGCTTTCATCTCTGCTGATGCTGTTTTCACTCTTGCAAGATGAGTGGGACTGGGGTCACCACCACCATGATCCATCCCTCAAGCTCCTCTGCTGCTCTAAACTCCAGACCTTCTGTCCTCACCTGGGTCCTTAGTTTTGGCGTTAAAAGTCTGGGAGGTTGGAGGGACACAAGTTGCCTTTTCTGCTGCTTCTGAGCTAAAAAGGCTTCGAAGACCCATCATCCAATGCTAGAGCATCGAAGTCTGGCATCTTTAGCTCATTCCAGGCAGGGAGAGAAGAAAGGGGCAGAGGAGGAAGGGAAGGAGCCCGTCTAGTGGCAGACTTTGAGACTATCCCTTGTGCCAGGCACAGCTGGATGAGATAAATCTCTTTCAAGCCCGCGTGGGTTTGTTTGGCTTGTGGTAAATGATATCTGCTTTTGACATGAAAAAAACATGATAGCAGCTATCACGCACACGGAGAATAATGAGCAAGTGAAAAAGCTTAAATGACTACCTTGGCTCGGAGAACATTTCCTTGTTTAATGTATTCCACTCGGGTTAATTACCAGTTCAAATATTTACTGCCAAGTGTGGTCTTTTCGGCTGATTGCCATGGTTGTGCCCTCTCTTCTGCCTCGCGCTGCAGGGACATGCTGTGGAGATGGCTTTCTTGGAGATCACTCTTTTGGAGATGACTTTCTCTTTGTTCCTGCAAGAGTCCTGCCTCTTCCTCCTCTTCCCGTGTTCTTCTCTTGGTGTATTTAGTGCAAAGGAGATGCTTTAGGGGAAGGTGAGTCACTTTTTCTAGTCTATAAATTAAGCTCAGGGTGAGTGGGTCATTCCAGGCTCATTCCAGGCAGGGAGAGAAGAAAGGGCACCCTGGACAGGAGGAAATGGAAAATGCTGGTTATAAAGGGTGGTGACATCTTTGAAGGAAGTCACCCAACACAGAAGTAGTCACCCCTGTCTTCGTACTGCTCTTTTTGCAGCACACCCAAAACATGCTTGGGTTTTGGGGGCACCCTCCCAGTTGCCCACCTGTCCCCAGGGATGATGGAGGAGACGTGGACCATACTCTTGGTCTAGATGGCTTTGCTTCCTCCCCCTTTCTTCTTCATCTCCTTGACTATGGTAGCCTTAGGCTTGGAGGGCTCGTATGGGTCAGCCAAAACACCAGAACCAAAACATTTCATAGAATAAAATTACTGGAGTGGTATTTTAAAATTATTCATATTCTTTACAAAAAGAACCAAATGGAAACTTTTCTCAATTATCAAAAGGTTTTCTCTGGTTATTTTTAACTGACAGAAAATCCAGTTCCCCAACTTAAAATGACTGCGTGTTTAAGATAATTGCTATTAGAAAGAAGAGCGAAAAAAATTACTCAAAACAATCCTCAAGATTTTTTATTTAAAAAAAAAAAAAAGTGAGAAGGAAAAGTAGCAATCATTTACCAGGAAAAGTTCCTGAGCTTGTAATAGAAGCGTTAATGAATAGTTTGAAAATCATTTGAGATGAACCTTTTCCTTTTACTACTGTGACAAAATCTGAAGAGCCCGTTCAGCTGTACTCATAGAGAAAAAAATAAATGCAGCTTTCATTTTCCCCTTTGGTTTGCTAAAACTACAGCTAAGAATATTTGGGTGTTGGCTCAAACGCGAGGAGGAAAGGAGCTGCCCTTCTTTTGGAAGAGGTAATACCGTCTTCCTTTCTTCTCACTATTATTCAGGCCACTAAAAGATAATTATTCTCCCACTGAAATTAGGCAGTCGCCTCCTGCTTCCTTGGTTGGGATGGGAGAAGTCACCCTTGGTAATGGTAGGAGGGTTCTTCTACCTCCTGTCTGCAGTTCACCCCTGAAGCAAGAGAATGAGGCTCTGCAGGCGACAGCCCAGGCCAGTGTCCTCTCTTATCTGGGGACACCTTGGTGTCCCGACTTTAATGGTCGGGAGGGGAAAGCTCTGGAAAACCCGGGTCTTGCTGGGCTTTCAGCCCTTCGAGGCTGGGAACATCATGCAAAGCCAGTTCCTGTTTGGCTGGGCCACAGAGGGAGAGCGAGGAAGGGCAAGACCAGCTGGTCAAGTCAACCAGCAGCAGCTGGTGAGGACTAACCTCAGGTCCCAACGCTGTGGCTTTTTCCACCTCCTCTTTCTCAAGCAACTGTCTTTTTTAGGAGGAGCAAAACCCAATGAAAAGTGGCCTCTGAAACAAAGCCAAGCTGAGTCGTTCTGGCTATGGATTGCGAAGACATGGCCATGCCTCCTTGTAGCCACGAGGAAGACCCAAACTTGGAGCCACCGCGGTTCCTGGACAGTCGTCCTGTGCACACCACGTGGCTGTGGCCCACAGTGACGTCTGGGAAATTGGTGACTTTCAGGCAATTAACTGGAGCTGCCTAATGACCCAGCAGGGACACTAAGCACTGGGCTTGTCTTCTTCCCAAATCCCATTTGCAAGTGGTGAATGCATTAAGCTCAGATGCAAAATTATCCGCCGAGGTGGTCTCCATCGCTTCTAATTGGAGCCACTTAGAAGGCAGATAAACTGGGTTTCCTCCTTTGAGAGAGGGGCTCGGGTGGAGGACTCTCTCCCTCGCCTAACTGGAGCCTGACACACAGATGGTCAGAGGTAGATGAGACAGTTTCTACTCTTAGCATGGAAATAACATCCCATGCCCTTCCCCAAAGGTGCTTATCTTCTTCTTCCTTGCGTCAGTCTTTAATATTCACTTTTCTTTTTTTAAAGGTTGCAATTAGAATTTCACCCTGTGAGAGCGGGGAGATGAGAGGTGCTGTGTGACCTGTAATTCTTTGTGCTCTGGAGACAGGGAGGACTTCACTGTGATAATAGTGTCTGCAAAGGCAGGGGGTGGCGGGCAGGGTGTACTCCTCTGAGCGCACGCCGGCGTCTCACACAAGGATGTCTCCTTTTGCACTAATGCCCCTGAGCCAGGAGCCATCTAATTGATGGAGCCAGTAGAGTCTAGAGCTTGATGCATTTTCGGGCTAAATTTGGGTGCCTGTGTTTGGTCCGATGCATCACCCCATGGAAATGTTGGGTTTTTTCCATGAAATGACCCCCCAGCTCTACCTGGGAGACTTCAAAACTGAGGCAAAGTCGATTCCACCCCGTTATGGCCAAGAGACCTCATAACATATCCCATTGCCTTTTAAGTCGTAGAGGGTAAATGTCACGCTTTGTCAGCCCTAGTGCCACTGAAGTGAAGGTTTTTATGTCTGAAATACAATATATGAATATGATACGACTCTGGCAGAGCACAGCCCTGCTCACAAGCCCATTGATCCCAGGAGGTCAACGTTGGCATTTACATCCAACTGCTGTGAGATGGAAGGATCAAACAAAGGTTCTTCTGAAGTTGCAACACTGAGCAAAGCTACAGGTGGGCAAACTTGTCGTAGAGGACATCTTACAGTGCTCAGAACTCTTTGGGGGGGTTTCAGGCAATCTTTGTCATCAATTGGTACTTGGGCTATAAAATAATGATGGGAGATAAACAAAGCAGAATAAACACCATTGGAGTCCCCTGGCATCTGGGTCCCACCATGCTCCAAACTGCCCAAAGAGAATCAGAAATTCTGTTTGGTCCTTTCTTCCACCCCCTAGTCTGTGAAAGAGCCCCTTTTTCACCCATTTTGTGATTTCTTTAAATAACATCCATGGAAAAAAATCAGAGGTGAACCACATACTTTCAATGCAGTTTATTGAAGGCGCAGTGAAAAGCTGGGAAATTGGGAGCAGTCGATGAAGGAAGCTCCGATCTTGTGAGCACAAGGTGACAACTCAGATTTACACACCAATATCTTCCCTCGGTATTTTGGGGGTGGGGATGGGAATGAGGGTTGGGGGGTGAGCTCTTCTAAAAATCAGCGCGCTTTGAACTAGCCACCCCTAACATGCAGAAGCAAATGGAATTACCTACGTGTTCATCTGTAAGCAAATTTCACAGAAAGCCTATGGCTGTGGTGTAACGAGCAGGTGCCTTGGAAGCTGAAACTGTCTCGCTTAAAATTTAAGCTCCCATTTGCAGCTCAGGGTTTCTTCTTTGACCGAAAAAAAAAAAAAAAGGCAAAAAAAAAAGGTGGGGTTGGGGGGAGCGTGCTCTTTGCGGTGCCTCCTGGGAAAGTTAAATCATCACTCTCTTTTCTGAAATGCTTTGGGAGGAGGGAAAAAAGAGGTGTCTTGTGAGGAAGAACATGTTTAATGGATCTGCTCGTTACGGGAAAAGCCAGGGAGAGAGAAGGCAGCGCGACCAGAAAACCCTTGAAGCTGCAATAATCTATAAAATATAAACTCAGGGGAGTAACACTGGTGAGCACCTGCTGGAGAAGCTTGTTGGATGTGTCTTTAGGGTTAGGGACTCTCAAAACATCTCTTGGTGGGGTCTATATCGGAGGCTAATAAATGTGGGAATGGGCTGGGTGACAAATGTTGCTGCTGGTGGGCAGGGAAACGGTCCTGCGTCGTCTCGGTGGAGGGACCCGTGTGTCTGAGCCTTGCTCTCCGCCTTTGGTGGTGGCCCTATGGGACAACGCAGGGGTCTCTGACAACCCCGAAGTTCCCCACCACGCCGTTGTTGCACCCCACCACTTCAGGGCTGTTGGCAACCACGACGGGGTTGCCCCCCAGCTGCCTGATGACGCAGCCTTGGTTTCCAAAGCTGACCACCCCTCCGGCTTGGCAAGCCCCCATCCTAGCATTCAAGCCCCCGTTTCCCGTGCTGATAACGGTGCGGGCTGGGTACCCCCCGCTGCGGGAGCTGAACCCCCCGTTTTTGCAGTTGACCCCTCCGGCTTGGCAATACACCTCTGGGACACACTGCTTGGCCACCGAGCTAATGACCCTCTTGGGGTGGATCCCAGCGCTCCGGGAGCTGAATCCTCCGTTCTGGGAGCTGTGTCGTCCGGACCGTCTCCCCAGGGAGCCGTAGCCACAGGCAGCCCCGTTTGCTGCCAGCATCCCGCAGTCGTCGGGGATGTTGTACCCGCTGCTGACCACAGCTGCAAGAGAGCCCACGGGGTTAATTATTGGGAGAGGGGAAAACTGGAAGACTCTCGGCAGGCAAGTTGTTTCACGCGTGTGGCAGAACCGACCCAACCTGATTTCCTCCAGATTTGTCTCCAACGTATCAGAGCCCCTGCTCCTTCCAACTCCTCCCCCATTTCCCAGCACATCCCCTCACAGACCCTCCCAGTTCCCACACTGTTCATCTGGCTGGTGGCAAATTCTTCCCCAGGGTCAGTGCACATGGGGGCATCGCCTGGTGGGTTCACCAGGATGGCTCGATATTGCCTCCAAGAGTAAAGGGTCATGAATTTGACCTTCCTCCCTCCATCCAAAAGCTGATCTTTTTGAAATTCAGGGATATTTGAGATTTCTGGGACTAAACATTCAACATCAGCCTGGGCTGAAGCAGAAAAGGGAGGCAGAGGGAGCTGGGGTAGAGGGATTCTCCATAAACTGCCTTTCCTAAAATGAAAAATCCTCATGGCTGAAAATCTTGAGGTTACTTACACACGCTCACGGGGTTCCCCACACATATCCTGTTTGGGGAGAGAAGAGAAATGCACGTTATCCTGTTAACCGGTGGCAGGCACATCTAGAAACCTGACGTTACTCATAACTTCCAGCCATTCACCCATCCCACTTATTCCCTCGTTGTGACACGTCCGACTATCCCCAGGACAGGAACTGTTTTTGCTGGCCCAAGGGTGGCCTGGGTGGTCCCCAGCCATCTCTCCAGCCCCAGTTTCTGTGAGCCTGGGAGGATCCTGGAGTGTCAAAATTCACCTGGGAGCTGGAATCGTTCTGGCCTCTGATAGACAGGAGAAAAGGGAGAAGGTCTCTGTCACCCACCTGCTCTCTTCACCCTCCAATAGAGTCTTATAGGTTGCAATCTCGATATCCAGGGCCAGCTTGACATTCAACAGCTCCTGGTAGTCCCTCAGCATGCAAGCCAGCTCGTCCTTGGCCTTCTGGAGGGCGTTTTGCAGCTCAATGTGCTTCTCTCGGGCATCTTTCAGGGCACAATCCCCGCGCTGCTCAACATCACAAATGGAGGTTTGCAGGCAGGAGACCTGTCAGAAGGGAGGAGAACAGTGCAGGTGTCTTCAAGGCTTCGTTTCCTAATTCCTGGGCATTCTGGTTTGGGGTTAATCTGCTCTTCCAATTGCAAACAAAGGAAAAAACCACCGGCTTTCCTTCTCTCTATCCACTTCTCAACTACACGCTTTCCAACTACAGCCTAGAGCAGGTTTAAGTCTGCTAAAAGCCAATGCGTCATCTTCTCCCATATCTGAGCTGTCCTCCAAGACATTGCCCTTTCTGAAAACATCGCCTCTGGGCCTCTCCTACCTGCTTTTTCACGTTCTCCAGTTCACACTGCAGCTTCTGTATCATCCGGGTTAGCTCTGAGATCTCACACTTGTTGCTTTGCAGGTCATCGCAGTACTTGCCCCTCTTGTCCTGAAGCTCCTGAAACTGGAACCAAGAGAGAGGAGAATTGTCATTTTTTGACCTGCAGCCTGCTAAGGTACCAGGCAGACCCCCCAGGTGGCTTCTTACTCACCCTGGTTTGGTAGAAAGCATCGACTTCTTCTTTGCTCTTCTGAGCTATTTCTTGGTACCAGCACTCGACGTTCTTGATGATGCTTTCCATGTCCAGGTCTCGGTTGTTGTCCATTTTCACGATGACGGAGGTGTCGCATAGCTGGCGGTCTACCTGAGCTCGTTCCTGCAAGTTGGGGAATGGCTGAGTCAGCTCTCAGCAGCTCTCAAGCTTTGTAGGACCAGGACAAAGAGCCAGCACGGCTCAGCTGGTGGCCCTAACAAGTCAAGAAGTGCCCCTGGGGTTGGCTCAGCAGAAAATCCTCCCTGCTGGATGAGTTGCCGCATGTCGGCCGCTGACCTACATGCTGACCTGCAGCAATTCTGTCCACATCAAGGGCAAGGAACTGGAGTGACTTAACCCTTGGTATCCTGTCATCTTCAGCCTCTTTGCTGATGTTAATGACAGGGTTAAGCTGGGAGTTTCTTTAGCTCTAATCAGGCAACTGCAATCCGGAGTAACGAGCCAGACGCATCTCTTTTCTCAGGGGTAGAGTTAGGACACGGCCAATTCATACCTGGAGCTGCATTAAGAAAGGGGGAACCACCCTATTTCCAGCATAATCATGCTAATATTCTATCAACCTTGTAGTTCCCTGCTTTCAAGTGTTCAGGGCTTGGGATGAGAGATGTCCGAGAGGGATTTCAAGCACCTGAAGGATGAGACAGCACTCCCAGACTCCTGGGACGGACCAGAGACACTCACCTCCTCAAACACGCATTTCAACAGCTCCAGCTGCCTTCTTAACAGATCCACCTTCACCTCCAGCTCTTCCTTGTTCAAAAAGATGCAGTCTGCGTCCTGAAAGAGAGGAGACACGCTCCAGCCCCATCCCGCCGAAACACTGGAGAAACTCGCACAAGACAGAGCCAATAAAACAGAAACGTGTTTCAACAAATTCTCCAGAGCAGAAAAGGTGTGAGAGGGTGAGTCAAGATGCCCTGGTGTCTCCTGAAGGAAAATAAAACCATGCCAACCTGACTTACAGGGATTAGTTTATTTATTACTTAGGACCTAGCTGCAAACTCAGAATTGACTAATGGGTATTCAAGAGTAGTTTTTTAATTTTGTTCAAATGATTTCTGCTTTTCTGATGTCCAAGAATAAAGGATGTGAAAATAACCAGCGTCTTAGACACCAGGTGACCTCTCCCACTCTGTCTCCCTTCCACAAATACACCCTCCCATTACACTTCCAGAATGTGCTTGGGGTGAGAAAATGATTGCTGTAGTGCTGGTGATGTAAGCTTTGAGGATACACTATTCTTACTTTCTACTTGCATTTGCCTCTTTTTTCTGACCCTGTGCCTCTTTACAGGTCTCCCTCCTTCTGCTCATTATATCACTTTTTGCCAGGCATTTGCTAATAATGCACAATTTCAGCCAAGCTGAATAAATAAACCTATCATAGGCATAATGATTCGTGTATTTTGAGCTGCTCACCTTTTTGAGGGCCACAAACTCATTCTCCACAGTTGTACGTCTGTTGATTTCCTCTTCATACCTGTTGGAAAAGGAGACCAAAAAAAAGGAGAAAAAAAAAAAGGAGAAAAAAAAAAAAAAAGAAGAAAAAAAGGCTGAGGCAAGCAATGCCACCAGACAGAGAGTCATTAACCATCAGGTATAAATGACACCCTTCCCTGGCCCAGAGACTGCCATCGGGCACTCTAAGATCAGCGTCTGGAGACCAGGCATTAGCCCGTCCCAAGATCAGAAGCTTCTTCATGAGCGACACCATTAACAATGCAAAGAGCTTGCAAGGGAGACAGAAGAATGTGACATCCCCGACGGGCTTGTGCCCCATGTCTGGGAGAGACGTGGCCCGAGCTGAACCGGAGGAGAAGTGGCACGCCAACAGCTAGAGGAGACCTGAAGGTCCTTACTTGCACTTGAACTCCTCCACCAGTTGGCTGGTGGCACATTCCTCGCTGCCCAGCTTCTGCTTCTCGCAGAGCAAGCAGTCCAGGCGCTTCCGCAGGTCGCAGATGTAGTTCTCGAAGTAGAGCTCAAGGTTCTTCCCTTTCTTTGGGAGGACGTACTGCTGCAGGAGGCCCCACTTGGTCTCCAGCACTTTGTTCTGCTGCTCCAGGAATCGCACCTGCAGGCCGAAAAATAGCAATTCTTCCAATAAAAAGAGATGAAGGCGGTGAGTTGACACCTGGGTTGACTGTCTGCTCTCACCTAAGAATAGGATTTTCGGGAAGTGATGGGCGGTATGCCACGACGACCGTAAAATTATCTGCCCTTATCTAGAAATCTAAAAGTCGTGGGTCCAAATTATTTGGAAATCTAAAAGTCACGGGTCTCAATTATTTGGAGATCTGAAAGTCACACATCTAAATTATTTAGAAATCTGAAACTCACATGTCTAAATCTGCCTTTCTCACCAATGAATAGAAATAAAGCTCCTCTGGATGGTCCTGCTGATGTATTTTAGGATGAGATTGAGTCCCCAGAGGGTGGAACCTGTTTGTCCCTCTTTTATCTCCAGAGGGTGACAGCTCAGACTTACCCTGAATCAAGACTAACCTCTTTTGCCTTCAGGAATGTTTTTGGAACAGTCACTACATTTAAAGTCAAACGGGGGGAAAATGGTCTAATACAGGGCAGAAAGATGAGCCTGTCAGGGCTCTAACTTCTAACTGGGCTAGAACAAGGCTGCAAGGAGAAATCCAGCCTTGACCTGAAGCCCTCCTAGGTGGAGACACCTGCAAGAAAGTCCAGAGCTAAGGTTGCCACGATACAAACATGGGCAAACACCAAGAGGGGTATGTGGTCCTTCCCCAATAACGAAGACCCCAGTCTGGACCAACCTGGCTCTGTGGGGACCCGGACCCTTGCGCGGACCCAGCTCAGGGATTCATGGACTGGGGTTTTTGGGAGGGGGGTTTGGTGGTGTTTCATTTTTCTGAAAGAAGTGCAAGAACGGGGCAGGTCTGCACTCACCTTGTCGATGAAGCAGGCAAACTGGGTGTTGAGGGTCTTGATCTGTTCCTTCTCCTGGCAGCGTATCTCGTGTTCCAGCGGGTCCACCCCGACGCAGAGGGGCTTCAGCAGCCGCTCGTCGATGCAGATCCCTTGGATGCCATCCGCCTTGCGATCGGGGTAACCCCTCACGATGCTATATCCCCGGGGGCCACAAAGGCCAACCCTTCCTCCAACGCTACCGTAGCCTACGCCGCCGCCGAAGCCGAACTCCCCAAAACACCCGGTGCCGCAGACCCCGTTGACGTAGGAAATCCGCCTGTTTCCACCCAAATTGCAGACGCTCCTGCTGCTGTAGGCACCGGCTCCGCACCGGCCGGGCGGGCAGGCGGAGGCGGCGTAGCTTCGCCCACAAATCTCCGAAGCTGAACTGAAGCCTCTTCGTCCCAGGACGGACCTCACCGTGGGCGCCTGCCTGCTCATCGCGGCCGATCGGAAGGTGGGAGGTGGGAGTTGAAGGGGGAGAGCTCTTCCGCAGGAGAGGAGCAGAGATCCCGCTGAAGTGCCACGGGGATGCTGCCCCTTATATACATTTGGGAAGCTGGCCTTGATAGGATCAGGACCTTAATTTAAAGCGCTTAAGGGTTTGGTTTGCCTGGCAGCAATAAATGCTCCTCAAAATGCAAAACAGCCCGGCAAATACTAACTACTGAGGAAATAAAAAGGAATCTAAAAGTGCTCTGTGTGCAAGTTGGCTTAGAATATATTACGGTTTGAAGTGCTCCCCTAACTTAACGCTAATTATAGTTTAGCAAACATTTTTGAAGAAACTCTTTGTGATTTGTTTGCAGCGTGTCGTTTGGGGTTTTGTGTCTCATGGGTTTTTGTGTGTGATGGCATGTTTTGCAGACTTGCACTTTGCGGGGGTAATTTCACAATCTCTCCTTTTTTTTGTCTCTCACCAGGCTTGTTTTGGGTGCGGAAAAGTAACCAAAAAAAAAGGAAAGAAAAAAAGAAAGTCAACAATGGAAAAACCACCGTGGAAGTTGTGTCGTGATGACTGGGTCATGACGTGATGACTAGGCACTGGATTTCTGTGCCTGAAACACCAGAAAATTCACTGAGTTATGGGTCTGGATTCATGTGCGAGGACTCAAAATTCTCCCAAAAAATATCCCCGTGCAGCATTCCACACTGACCTTCTCTTACCACAGGAAACACCACCAAAACAGAGCAGGTTGCACCCAGGAACTGAGGCAAATTTCAGTTTTCTTACTCATTTCATGCTCTGTGTGGTCAGCGACATTTTCACTTGAATAATGCTGCAAATTCCTAACTTGACATCCTTTGGACACAGTGAAATCTTTGGCCCTTGCTGTGTTGGAGCTTCTGGGTGTCAGAGACCTTTTTGACTCACCTTCGGGTAGTCTCTACAGGGAACAAAAAAAGGAACAGTAGCACATTTCAGCCTGGTGACATCCACCTCATTCATGAAGCGACAGCTGAAAGTCAGGTGGCTCTTCCAGACACGTCCTTGACACTCAATGGAGAGGCACCTCCAAGAGAAACAGCCCCTGGGTCAGTGCTCAGGGGAGCTGGGGTGATTCACCCTCCGCAGGCGCTGGTCTTTCTCCATCAACAGAGGAAGTCTTAATGAGTAGATTAGACTGGACACCAGGGATGGTTTTGACTCACATTGGCAAGATGAATCTCTCTCTCTCTCTCTCTCCCCTAATCACCAGCCCGAGGAGGTGAGACAGTCAACCTATCTGCCAACCATCTCGGGGCCTTCTCCAAAGCGACATTTGGAAAGTCAAAACAATAGGGCTCTTTCAGCTCTTTGACAGTAAATTGTTTGGGAGAAAAATAGACATTATAGCGCCAACAACTAAATGCCCTCAGCCCTTCCTAACTGAAGAGGAGCAGCTCTTGGAGGAGTTTGCATCTTCTACAGGCAACATGATGGTATCTGGAGACACCCAGTAACTCGGTTCCCTCATCCTCATTAACCTCCTCCCAAAACGTTTTCCAAGAGTTGGGATTGGGCAGTGCAAATCGTGAAAACAATGCTAAACCTGCGTAAAAACATTAAACCTTCTAGTATTAAGTCCTTAAAAAGAAGACACACAAACCGAAACCATAGGACGTGACTGCAGCACCGAGATTCACAAGGCCATTAATTGAAGGTGTAATTGTGAGTTTGAGGGGCTGGTGGTATAAATTAGTTGTGTAAACTGATACTTTTGCCCCGTACGAATGGGATAATTCAACCTATTTACAGCATGACTTTCAGATTACACCTTTGCTTATGGTATTTTAGGCCCACAGTTCATACTGGGTTGCCAGCACAGTTGGCAGTTCCAGCTGAAAAAAATATTAGAGACTTCAAGCTAAAGCTTGTAAATTCCCTTTGAGCTCTAAACAAAGAATTACGAGAAGCGAAATGCCTATTTGAACCCAAAGACGAGCACAAAAGGCAATTATTATGAGCTCTATACGAGGAAAATGGCATCCCAGAAGCCAGACTGAAGGCTGGTGTTGCCACCGCTGCCTTTCTGCACCCCATAATATGCGTTGGAGGTGTGGGAGACACCTGGGACGTGGCGGAATCAGCAATTAAACGTCTGTGAACCAGCTCTGCTGCAGCAGCCCCAGTTCCAAAACACCTCACCAGAGCCACTGCCCTCCTGAGAGGTAAGAGATTTTGGGCATAAATTAGCCGGTATTGGGTAAAATTTTTGTGTTGGCCAAATCCCTGTTGTTTCTCCTGAATCTCGGGGAGAAAGCATCTATGTAGAACGTTCATTTAATGTCGTTCAGGTCTTTCCAAGGCACAACGAGTGCTTCACCTGTTGGTGCACAAATCCTCAAGAATTTGGAATTATTTATTGTGAGTGTGGCCACGGGAAATGGGAGAATACTCTGAAACAGAAGTTGCATCTTTTTGACTCAAAAAAAAAAAAAAAAAAGGAAGGGAAGGACTGAGGAAGCAAAAAAGAAAAATATTTTGATGAGAGGTTTGATGAGTCATTTTGACAACTTGCAATCTCTCCCTTTGTCAGCATTATTCTCCCTCAATGTGCTGCTGAAAATGGAATTCATTAGGAGAATATGTGAAGTTCCCTAATTCGTTTGTTGCCTCCAGGGATGAATCCGAACTAGCTCTCAAACTACATTTTATGCGATAGTCTCAAAGAGCCGTGCTCCATCTCTGTAATTATCTGCAGCCATAGAAAACTCATTGCATTCAGGTAGGACAATGGCAATAACATCTCTGCACTGACACCATTTGATTTTTATACCCACAGTTTCTTGGACTGTGTCAACTCTGGTCCATGCCATTCATGAGATGCTAAAGAATTGATTTGATGAGTCCAGCCTGGCTCCCTTGTATCCTAAAGCCAACGCTCTCCAAGGGAATTCAACTTGGTAATGTATTTTTTCCTGTCATTAGCCTACATCTGCTCTACGTCAGAAGTCGAGGCTGGGATTTTCAAAGGATGTTCCTCATAAAATTCATCAAACGCTGGGCCTGGGTGCACCTTCCTCTCTGCTTCAGCCATCAAGCTACCCATGGATTCTAATTTCGCCTTTGAGGCTCCCTCTATGGCTGATGGAAAGAGATAGGCATCTCCAGACGGTGACTCACCGCATCCGAAAATAGGCAGCTCGGGCAAGGTGGGAGGAATCCACCTCTGGAGGGACTCACCTCGCTTCTCCTTGACTACCGCAGGCAGTCTAGACAACCAGACAAGGAGACCAGGCGCCCCACTTCTGGCTGCTTAGAGTGAGGTGAAATTAGTCCCACCCTTTGGGCGCCAAATTTCTTGGGCGCCTTTGAAGTCTTAATGAGAGCACACAACATCACACGCTCTGCAGCTCCTCCCGGTCCCCAGTGCGAGCGCACGGCATATCTCCGTGCAGGGATCAGCGCCTGTAAAGCCCAGGCTGGCAACAAAGCAAAGGGATCGGGTTTTGATCTTTCTCCTGTCGATGTCCTTCCTCCCACAGAATCGGGCAGGGGAAATGAGCGCAGGATGGACGGGAACCCGGGCCCCCCAATGGGATGGCATCACACTGCCCCCGGAGAGCCTTTTCTAAAAAGGGAAAAAAGAATATGGCAGCTGTTATTAGGGAAGAACAACTTTCCCTGTAAATCTACAGGAGCCCTTATCCCTTCCAGTTGAAGACGTTTTCTTGGGCAGGAGGGACTCTCTGAGCTGTAGAAAGAAGGAATTGCCCATGGCAGGTTGGGTCCTCCTGGTGAGTAGATTCAGGCGGCAGGAGATAAGCTCGTCCTTCTGCTATGCAAAAGGGTGCCCAAGCCCACGTTTGGTTTGATTGATTTGATTTGATTTGTGTAGCTTTGTGAGGTACTGCGGAATTTCCGACGGAACACCTCGGCCGGTTCCTGAAGTGCTGACGTTGAGAGGGGCTGGTCACAGGTTTACAGTGAAGCACTTCCTAAATTAACTTATCAGATCTTGAAATGGTGACAGGGCTGGGGGGAGTTTGGGAGGTGAGAAACCAACCCCAATTCTGCGTCATTTCCCTGGCTTACTTTTCTCTTGCATAAAAAGGGAGAGGATTGTCTGTTTTCAACGGGGACGCCATGACCTTTATGAGATACTTAAACCCCTCTCAATGAATATTTATGGATGCTCAATTGTTCTTTTTCTTGTCGAATCTTTCTTGTGGTTTTCCTTCATTAGAGATTGGGCCTAGGGTTTTATTGTTTGTTTTTTTTTTGTGCTCTTCATATTTGATTGGGAAACAGCTTCCTATCGCGTGAGAATTCCAGGGGGAGCAAAAGCTCTTCCAGTTCTGAATCGCAATAATTGCTCCGGGTGGGAAAGACCTTCCCTCTGGATCCCCCTTTTATAACACAGATATGCGTCCAATGTGCCTCTGTAAGGCTCATTTCTTTGTTCTGCTCGTGCTTTCATCAGTTTAATCGCAAAACACTTTATTCCTTTGCGGTTGATTTATGTTACTAATTTGTTGGCTTCTTCTTTTTCTTTTTTTTTTAATCCGCTCAAATGTACAATAAAATATCTCCCTTTGATGTGTTTTGAAATCCCTAGCTGTAAGATTTCTAAACTGATGCCGAAAAGAAGCAAGCAAGCACATTCCTGAGTTGTTTTCTTTCCCTATAATGACCCTGTTGCAGCAGATTTTGAAGCGGAATAAAATGTGTTTTGTTGTCACACCTCCGTGGTAGAGATGCTGTAAAAATACAAAGAGACTGGGATGACTTCTCCAAGCACCTTCAAACACCCATTGAATAGCCTTGGGTGGGAGCAGAATTTGGGACAAATCAGCATAAACAAGATGGTTTTTTTAATTGAGATTTCCTTTATGACTTGCTGCCTGCACAGGGATGACCCAACTGCTCCAAGACAGTGAACAAAGGCCATCACTGGAGCCCCGTCCCTCCTCTCCATCACCCCATGTGTCTCACCACCGCGGCTCCACTGGCTTGCCCAAAATTACATCAGATAGAGTTCTGTGGAACAGAGAGTCCTAGAGAGCTCGTTTCCAGAAACACTTCCCAGAGCACTCCAGGGAAAGGCTTCTCAATTAAATATCAGGACTTGTTTCATAGATAGCAAAGGTTTAATCGTGGAGGGGAAGAAGGCTGGTGGGAAGGAGGAACTGAGTGATAACAAGGTAAATGCCCCAACACAACCACCAGCCCTTTAAAGAAACAGCAGAAATCAAAAGGAATGTGTTTTAAGTGCCCCTTTTTTGATGTGATGCCGGTGGAGTTTCTCTGATGTGGTTTCACGATGCTACAACCTGCCTGTGCCCAGTGTGGCTCTTCCTTGTGTGTGAGGTGGAGCTGAGGACATTTTCACTGCTGAGAAGTGGAGCAAGGGCTCCCCACGCTCTTGGTGGCCCCGCAGGTCCCTCTGCAGCTCCCTGTGCTCCTGCTGCAGAGGCCACCACTGCCCGGGGGGGCTGAGCTCTGGCACGAAGGGCCACCACCTCCAGCTCTAAATTCTTTGCTCCTGAGGATGCATCTGGGAGCACCTGGGATGTGGTGCCCGCCTGCAGAGCTCGAAACGCTTCTGGAGGTGAATCCTCTGTGGCAGGCACCAGCATCTTCAGGTAGGGATGCTCCACCAGTGCTGCAGGAGGACTTGCACCTTCTGGACTGCCTCCCAGCTCCACATGCCAGCTTGGCTGCGCAGCTGGCGACGGCGTCGGAAGAGGTGGTGATCGCTGTCATGGGCAAACACAAGCTGGAGCACTCATGGGGAGGACACAGCCTTCCTCCTCCCCCTCCAAACCNACCTTCTGGACTGCCTCCCAGCTCCACATGCCAGCTTGGCTGCGCAGCTGGCGACGGCGTCGGAAGAGGTGGTGATCGCTGTCATGGGCAAACACAAGCTGGAGCACTCATGGGGAGGACACAGCCTTCCTCCTCCCCCTCCAAACCGGATTGTTTAATGCCGTAAGGAAAATAGAAAAGCTTGAGCTTACTTACACACTCTCACGGGGCTCCCAAGGTGTATCCTGAAGGAGAAGAAGGTCGCAAGGTTATCCATCACACATAACTGGCATTTCTAGCATTTCCCAGCCTCCTTGTCTCTGCTGGAGAGTCCCAAGGACTGAGCAGTGCCCACACACGGAGGTGGTGGTACCCACCTGCTCTCTTCACCCTCCAGTAGAGTCTTATAGGTCGCAATCTCGATATCCAGGGCCAGCTTGACGTTCAGCAACTCCTGGTAGTCCCTCAGCATGCAAGCCAGCTCGTCCTTGGCCTTCTGGAGGGCGTTCTGCAGCTCAATGTGCTTCTCCTGGGCATCTTTCAGGGCACAATCCCCGCGCTGCTCAGCATCACACACCGATGTTTGCAGAGAGGAGACCTGCCGGGGGGGACACAAGAAGTCCTCGCTTTCCCTGACCGCTTTCTTGCCACACTGACCTTTGAAAAGAGCACTCCTCGCTTCTTTTGAGAGTCCTAAAGTGGGAAGTATTGAGGTCGGTTTTGGGGAAAGCCAAATCTTCCCCAAAATCAGATTCCCATTCTGAAATACCACAGAAAAGCTGGACACCTCCCTGTACTGCCAGACGGTGTCTAAGTCTTGTTTCGAGGATACCAATACTTTGTTCTAATTGGAACTAATAATTTAGGTTTTCCATTACTTCCCGTTATAAACTATATAATGAATTAGATGGTCTGAAAATTATCCCAGTTTCTATGGGCGCTGAATTACTGGTGAGTCATAATTCTACCCTATTTGTTGGATGCTTTGAACCTGTGTCAGAAGC